>CM076988.1:17678669-17701169 GCA_039105355.1 Benthosema pterotum
CCACGGCGTCAACCCTCCACACCTCCGTTGCTCACTTTTTATAGTGCGCCACTTTGCACTATAGCAGTGGTTTTCAACCAGTGGTCCAGGGACCACCAGTGGTCCTTGAGAGGGTTCCAGGTGGTTTGGTTTCCCAGCTAAATGATAGAAAGTTGGTTAACCAGATGTAACTCTTTGAGAGTGCAAAAATGAAACCAAATGGACCCTTGCAGGTCCATTTGGTTTCATTTTACACTCTCAAGAGTTAAAAATTCATCATCTGAATTAGCCCAAAAAGAAATCTTTAGTTTTGGGGTCTGTGGAGCTAAAATGTCATCAAATGGTGGTCCGTGGCTCAAATGCCGAATAAAAAGTGGGCCCTGGTACCAAAATGGTTGAAAACCACTGCACTATAGCACTAGAGATGCCCCGGTACTGTATCCGTACTGGATACAGTACGCATCGGCGAACATATGCCAGTCTAAGCAGCGATCCGACACAGGTGGACGGTGGCTCAGGGGCTGGATGACCAGCTTTGGCCGTGTGACAAGAGCGTGACAAGATCGGCGTGATGGGTGACCTACTGGGAATCATCATTCGGTTTTTGGTAAAATCGGCTTTACTTTGCACCTATTTTTTCTTTGTCTTCATTACACATGCCGAGTGCTTTCGTTTCTCACCGAGAAATGTCCAAGAAAAGGAACAAGAGTATATTAAAAGCCGTTCCAGAAACTCACTGCACTGGGCTTGTGAATAACATACAGTGCTGATAGTTCTCCTCCGTGGACTGATGGACTCCGGCCCAGAAGTGCAGCTTGAGCGGAAAGCTCAGCAGGAATTTATGTTCACACCCTATTGCCCCAACGCCCCCCAAAAAAGTCAAAACACACCTGAAAAGGCCTACAGTGCAAATGAGTTTACAGGAGCATTCAGTTTTTTGGAAAACCCTCCAGTCACCCGGTAACAAGATGTGCACAGCCACACACTCTACAATGTGTGTGGGGGGGGTGGAGTGCAACAGGCCGACAGCACCATCAATCCCGAATGGAGGAAGGACCCTCTCATCCTGACTGAACGAACAGCTTTTCTGAGACCATTATAAATTAGCCGCAACCTATATAGATTAGTTGCGAGCGGTGAAAGCGGTCGACCGTTTCACTACCAGTTGCGACCGTTGGCCCAATGGTTCCTCAATAGTCGGTGCTAAACCTAACCTCTAACCCTAAACATAACCTCATTAAAACCTATAAATAAAAATAACCTTAACCCCCGACCGTTATGCCAACGGTCGCGGCCATTATGCCAATGATTGCGACCGTTGGCCTAATGGTCGTGACCGCAGGTGCCAAATGTTGCGACAAATGCCGCGGTCGCAAAACATAACATTTTGCCCTTCCTGGCTTTTCTCCCAAAGCCCCAAACTCAAACTGGGGTTTTTTTTTACCCCAGGGGCTCAGACTCGACACACGCATTTTATTCCAGGTGACAAATCAACGGCGCGACACGCAGCCTGAGGTATCTTCCACACAACGATCTGGTGAACCCCCCCCCCCCCCCGCGGGTGAGCCGTCTTTGATTTAATGTAATTTTTTTAAAGCCTATGGAATACTCCGTCAGCCAATCTCTGACAGCTCACCAGCATCAGGGGCCAACTCAGTTTCAGGACGTTTGTTTTTTCCCCCCATTCTTTCTCCTTTTCTTTTCCATATCGCAGCTATAGCTCTGCCTCCTCCGCTGTTTAATCCTGGAGGCTGATTTATCGACGCAGGGCCTGTCTAGCTAGCGCTGAGTCGACTGACCCAGGTGTCAGGCAGATGTGCCTGGAGGTCGGGTTGGTTTGTCTATTTGCACCCCCCCCCCCCCCTCCCTCTCGCTCTCCATTTTGTTCTGTTGCCTCATCTGTGGCATGATTTACACTGTAGTCACATTCAGTCGAGTCTGATTCAAATCTGATCTATTCTCCAAAATCTGATCATTCAGTCCCAGGCCATCCACAAGTGATTTCAGACCTGAGACATGGCAGACAAATCTATAGCCTGAATCTAAATCTGTGCCACATCATCCAGATCAGAAACCGATTTAATGTTTTCGTCGCTTTCTACAATTCGATGCATACGTAAGCTATAGCTAAGTAATAGACCCCTCCACACGAGTCGTTTGATTTATGTATCATCGTGCCAAGGCTTTGTTTACCTTGTAGCGTTCCTTTGGTCGCGTGTCACCCTTCTGGGCCCCTGTGACAGTTTGTTTTGCATTATTCCACTGCATCTGCTCCTGTTAAAAACAACAATTCCGTTCCATTTCACCATGACATCCATTCTGGGGTGTCCAGCCATGACACGCAGCCTATATTCAGTTGGCTAGTAGTGCATCATCATGTCGCATCCATGCAGACATGGCAAGTGTTTCTACTGAGAGCTAAGTAATAACATAATAACATCCTGGCTCACAGGGTAGAGGGAGATTTTTAGCTTTAGCTTTAGCTTTTGATCCTTACTTGCCTAATATAATGTATACTGTATACTGTTTCGTCTGCCCCCCCAATTGGGAAATGTTACATCTGGGCCTGACACCTCGCGGTAACTGGCTGATAATGTTCGACTGCCCCAAACTGTTCTGCAGTAGCTGGCGGTACCAGAAAAGCCCTCTCTCTCCATTTGGCTGCTAGAGTACAAACGTAAATCAGGTATCTGTCTGTATCTCTCACTCTCTTGTTGCCCCTCTCTCTCTCTCTCTCTCTCACCCCTCTCTCTCTCTCTCTCTCTCTCTCTCTCTCTCTCGCTCTAAAGATGTCCGTGTCAGTCCATCAGCCTCGACCAAAAAGACCTCATCCTAGCCTTGGTCTCGTGTCTCATGACAAGTCTCTCCGTTTTCCTCTCTTCAGGACGGTAGACGGAAGTCGGGGCTGCTCCCCTGTGGGAACGATGCAGGGTAGCCAAGGGCGGATCTAGGCATGGGCATGGGGGGGCAATGACCCTCTAAATGCCCTGACTGCCCCACCATACACAATGGCATGCAAAACAACCCAAGATATTTCAAATATCTTGCTTATAATGCTTATAATTAAAATGATTTTAAACACTATTACTGCTACTAACTAACTAACTACAGTTGTGGCACCACTAAACCAACAGCATTTCATCATTGAAAACAGAAAACTCTCTGAGTCAGACCTTTAGCTTTATGCATGCTGCGTGTCTGTTGCAACTTCAACAACAACAACTAATGTTATTATTGATGCTAAATTGCCTAATAAAAGACCTGTAACTGAAAATGGTATGAGGACGGCTTCGCGCCACAGGCGAGGAAGCCGTCCCCATACCATTTTCAGTGGAAATGGTATGGATGGATGGATTTTCTCCTGCCCCCCCAATTGGGAAATGCTACATCCGCCCCTGAGGGTAGCTGTAAGTGCCGACTGGCATGAATAAAAATGCTAATGTGACAAGAGGAAGAGCGCCGCACTGCTTCCCGGGGACCACCTGTGTGCCACTCAAGACGCTCCATCAACCACCGCCGCTCCCATCGAAAGTGACAGCAAGTGACTGACAGATGGGAGAATACACAGGATGCACTCTCGCTCTGAGTGTGTGTGTCTGTGCATGCGTGTGTGTGCAAGATGAATAATAATGAGATCTCTGCGAGTGGAAGACGGGTCGTGGCGACCTTTGCCCCCTGAAACGCAGGACCCGGTGAAATGATCATTCCCAGGATCGTGAATTATATTTCCCTTACTATGCAGAGGTCGACGGTGGGGTGATCGCCGCGTGTTTTTATACATAGAAATATATATATACCTCGAGACAAGACGAGGAGCGGCCAGCGGCGGAGTGACCGAAAAGGTCATGGTTTGCTCTCCTCTCCCATGCAGGGATGATATCTGGTCAATCTGGAGATGGAAATGAGTATAACGGTCAACAGGTCGGCGTCAGATAGTGCCAGTTTTTTACTGCTCAATGAGGCCAACATAGCCTCGGTCCCAGCCTTAGTCATCTGCACAATCTAAAGCCCTTTTCACAACAAAGGGTCACCTTGCAACTCCTTCTGTCCAAACAGTCACAAGGTCGCTGTGATATGTCTTTGGAGGGTGACGTGCATTTTCCCATGTTGATGCATTCATTCCCCTTTAAGAGGCGTCCCCCCACTTCTACAAGTCCCACTACAACACTGGTCTCAACTGTACCCGCGGTTAACCACGGAAACCACACAGTGTAGCTTCACCATTCTAGGGCACTTCATAATGTCAACGACATCCACATATCCATACATCCATACATACAAACATCCACAGGGAAATCACACAACTTGTTTGAGCCAGAAAAAAAAACAAGCCACAGAACATCTACTGAATGTTAACTAATCCTATATAATCCTATATAAGCTTGCTATTTTTGGGGGGAAGAAAATTGAAAATCTTTGCATATTCTGTCACAGCAAACGTTTTTAACTAAAATATTTTTGCTTCTGAGGTGTCTCTGGAACAACATATTTTTAGACGGGGGTCGGTAGTTGGCCATATAAACAAGGGATTTGGGAGGTCCTTGAAATTACAGTAAATATTGAGGAGTGACCGCGACATAAGGATTTTCATAAAATTGTTAGGATTTAGAAGACGCATGGATGCATTGCTTCTTAGCAGTTGAGACGATCACATTGCAAAATGCATCATAATGAAGTGAAATCGACATCCATCTGGCTGTCGATTGTCACATTAGGCTCAGAGGCGCGTGCACCGCCGTATTTAGATAATATATAGGTGAGAGTGATCCCGACGTTTGCATCGACCACGATTAAAGTGGATTGATCCATGGATTAAACAAAACTCATATTTACGTCTTTGGCTCTTAAGCTGTTAATGTCAGCCTGTCGTGTTATGGTCCACAGTGGCACCCCAGCGTGATTTGTCGAGTGTATTGGCTCTCCAATAACACAGCATTGGGTTGGATACAGTGGGTTGGGTGGATGGGTGGGGAAGGAGGGGGGCTTATACAGTGGCAGCTCATCCAGGTTTTTGGGGACAGGAATTTCCAACCTCCAGGAATCTGAGGCCAACCACACAGCCATATTTACACAGCGCATGGGCACTAAATCCTTGTTATCATCTCGAGCGGAGTCCTTATTTTTAGCAGTTATTTGTTTTATTCCTTCCAGATGGTGGGCGAGCTGCAGCGTGGGGAGGAATTTGACATACGCGTTTGGCTGGTTCTCATTAAAGAGCCCACAGACAGAGATGACATCAGCCAACTCAGAATATACTCCCTCTCGGATCCTCAGGGAACTAGAGCTGACACTGAGACCACTTTAAGCCAACTACGCTACAGAGGCACCCCCCCACCCCCACCCCACCCCACCCCAAGACCCAAAAAAAGAAGGGGAAAAGAGGAAATGATGAGGAAATTAAATTACCATCTTTATGATAACTACTGACTCACTTCAGGGACACAGAGTGAGCGTAAATATTAACGTTGTTTGTTTTAAAATGTTCTTTGTGAGGTTTTCCCGTGGTTCCTGTGAGATGGTCCGATCCAGTGGCCGCCATTCATATCTGTGTGCTCGCGTGTTTCTTTATCTACAGCAGGGGTTTTCAACCGGTGGTCCGGGGACCACCAGTGGTCCTTGAGAGGGTTCCAGGTGGTCCCCAGGCTAAATGATGGAAAGTTGGCTAACCAGATGTAACTCTTGAGATTGTAAAAATGAAAGCAAATGGACCCTTGCGGGTCCATTTGGTTTCATTTTTACACTCTCAAGAGTTAAAATGTTCATCATCTGAATTAGCACCACTTAAACAAGAAGTCTACACTGTTTTTGTTTGCAAAATCCAGCCTGGAATTGTGGACAAAACCAAAAGAATTCTTTAGTTTTAGGTCTTTGGGGTGAAAATGTAATCGAATGGTGGTTCGTGGCACAAATGCCGAATAAATGGTGGGCCCTGGGGTACTGATCTACAGTATCACTCAAACACGCACGCACACACGCGCACGCACACGCGCGCGCACACACACACACACACACACACACACACACACACACACACACACACACACACACACACACACACACACACACACACACACACACACACACACACACACACACACACACACACACACACACACACACACACACACACACACACACACACCGCGTTGTAGTTTGGGCTACTGTGGGAAAATGTCACGGAGCAGAGACATGAATTTCCTCTGCTTAGAGCAGCGCTTTGCTCTCTTACAACAACAATGCGCCTCTATCTGTGTTATGATGTGTTTATTCAGCTAACTGGCTTTATCTGGGGCAGGGGGACCCCCGCTTCTCCCGTTTCTATACCGCCCCTTCAGAATATCTACTATAGGCCGCCAGCCGTGGTACGTGCAGTGGGAAATTTGTTATAAACCTGATATAAAAGTCTGGAAACCTAACTTTTGTGAATTATTTTCTCAACCTTAGTGGAGAAAGTAATAAAACGAATTTGTTTTGTATTGTATATTATTTTAATCATTGATTAGTTACCTTTAGAACAAGGTATGGCTTGCAGAGATCAGACATTGCTGTAATGGGTAACACTAGCTAAACGTGTGGGTTGCAGACCCCAAAACATGTCTTTGTTCATTCAACCTCGCTTTGAGGCAGATTCTGAAGATAAGGAAGGGTTCATAAACAGCATAAACAAAGTCAAGAAAGTGACGGACCCACTTGCTTATGTGTCTGGTACACACCTGTGACTGAGTGGCACACACCTGCATTGTGGCTGTGCCTGCCAGCACTTGAAATTTAACAAAGCAATAAAACCAATACTCTACCAAATCTACCAAATGTCCCACATTAAACCTGTTGGCTATTCAACTATGGAGGCCGTCTCTCTCCTCTCTCTCTTCATTCTGCGCCGGACGGCCGCTGCAATGAAAGGCTTGGCGCCGACTATCAGATGCGCCCGACCGACCAGCGCTGAAAGAAAGCACATGCTTCAGCAGCAGCATCATCGGAGCATGTTTACCAGAGCATCACGCGGAGCGCACGCGCACGCGCACACGCACACGCACACGCACACGCACACGCACACGCACACACACACACACACACACACACACACACACACACACACACACACACACACACACACACACGAGCATTCTACATTGTTCAATTGTAGGTCAGAAAGTTGAACCCGTCGCACCGGGCATCCCATTCATGGAGGTGAATGGGACGGGGGAGCTTTCTAGCAAAAACAACAACATGACTGTATGAACTGTTCATGGATGGAAAAAGAGGTACAGATATGGATAGAGTAATGAGGACCAAGGTGGGGCCGGGCGGCACTTCGTTTTTATGACCTGTCGAGGGGAGAAATCCTTTTGCGAACTCAACCTAGCTCACGTCTGTTTCCACCATGGAGAGGTTGACCCTTTGTAAAATGGTCGCAACGGTTTTGGAAAAAAAAATCAGGGTCACCGACCAATAAAAAGGTTGCGACCAGGTTAGCATCCGTTTCACAAACGGTCGCAACCACGGTCGAGGTCGCAAGATTAAGATATAACATTATGGGTACGCTCAGAGAAATGTTATCTAGAGAGAGAGAGAGAGACGTGCTCCAGAGTCCTTTCCCCCCAAGGCAGGCTTCAACCTCCGCAACCATGTACAGGGGAAGAAAGGCCTACATGCTGGAGTCATGCCATGCCATGCCAAGCCATGCCGAGGCAAGCAGGGAAAAGAAGTGGGTCACAGTGGAGAGGCTCAATAATGCCCTAATTCAGCTGCTTTGACTCACAGCTCTGTGGACCCCCTCTCTCTCTAACACCCAGGCTCAACTAGGAGGCGGGGGATTGAATGTACAACCAGGAAATGCCTCCAAATTAAAGCTATAGTCTCTCAAAATGTCCTGCCTTCCAAGATTGTAATTGTGTATATCGTGCATAATATTGCAAAAGTCATACAGCACATGACCTACTAAGCAAAAGAAATCTGTAGTTTTGGGGTCTGTGGTGCTAAAATGTCATCAAACGGTGGTCCATTGCTCAAATTCTGAATAAATAGTGGGTCCTGGGATGAAAAAGGTTGAAAACCACTGCTATATGTAATTCCTTATATTGCCCAACACTGCTACAGTAATTAATAATGTCTATTACAACTGCGGTTCTAAATCTTTTAGAGCCGTTATTCAAATTCGGGGGTCCAACTGAGGGATAATTAGAGGCAATTTTGTGGTCCTTGGCAACGATAACGTTTTGGGAAGGTTTTTGTGTCTGATGCCTGAACCCACTGAAGCACACCCTCCCCTGCAACAACTGCAGAATTCCCGAAGAATTCCCATGAAAAATGACAATAATCCAATAATACCCAAATGTAATGAAACGAAAATAGGAATGTTGTTTACACTGCATATCTCTCTCTCGCCCGCTGCATGGCCCCTCAGGGGTGGGTGGGTGGGGGGGGGGGGCCCGGCCCTGTGGCCCCTGCGGCCCACCCAGTGGTTCCATAGCTGCCGGACCCCCTCCCAAAGCATCTCCAGCTGCTTGTCCAGATGGGGGTTAACGGTGTGGCTCCTCGATAGCCCCTGCCCGTCGGCAGTGTGCATCCTTCAGGGCCTCACAATAGACCCCCCTCCAAACGCCCCCCGGTGACCAGCGTGACCACACCAACACAAAGACAGCCCATTGACCGCTGATGACACCGCGGACAAAGAGCCTCGGGGGTCAGGAGGTCCGCCGCGGCGCATCCATCCCTCAACCTCGGGTGTTTTTTTGTTTGTTTTTTACCTGAGGGCAAAGTCGTGACCCGAAGCTGGAGCAACCCCTCGTAAAAAAATAATAATAATAAAAATAAAACATTATTATTACGGCGTCCGTCCGTGTCTGTGTCTGGGGTGGCTGCTGCTGCTGCAGTCGTGAAACAAAATCATTGAGTGTCACGAGCATTATAACCGTAAAGTTGACTTATAGAGTGCTGAATGGTGGTGTAGTACGGAAGACGATAATATTATATTACCTCTTTTAGAAAGTGACATAAGACTCAATAGTCCGATTGGACAGCAGGCAGAGGGTCCCGCACACGCAGGCATGACACACACACACACGCGCGCGCGCACACACGCTGTTTGGTTTTAGTCTATAACAAGTTTACTGTGAACAACCTACGCCTTCTTGTAATGACTTTTAGAGTAGGCTAACTTCATACATTACACGGTGAACCGCTCGGCCACTCAACCACTGCGAATCCCTTGACTCCTTCAACACCATAGTGCAACTACGCATGTCTGTAATTCGTTTCAGAGGGTGTTTCCCCCACCCCCTCATTTTTCCCCTTCACGTATATTTTTCTGTTCCCTCTTAACGCCACTATGATTTGCAGCTTCTGACCTTACAGAAGTGATTATTAGCTAGGTCTTTAATTGTTTGATGAAATGTACAAGATGGCCACTATTGTAAAACAAGTGCATGCTTAACTACTGTGTCCATTCACAGATATCAGCTCTGTTGTAGTTGTACTTGAAATGTACTGTAAATCTGCTGAGCTGCATAATAAAAAAACTAACTAATTCATTCCTTCATTCCTTCATTCATTTGTTCATTCATTCATTCAGTGCTAGTGAAATAATTGCCTCCCCAAGCCAAAGGTACGAGTACGTTTTGCACTCTGTCCATCTATCCGTGTGTGTGTGTGTGTGTGTGTGTGTGTGTATCCGTCCTTGTACCATGTACAGTACAGCTAATCTCCGGCACACAGCTAATCTCCAATGTGGCACTGTAGCAAAAGAAAACAGATCACAAGGGCAAACACACACACACACACACGCACACACACACACACACGGCTGAGACACGCAGGAGGACAGGAAAGCCACTGCCTCGTACAGTGTGTGTCAGCGAGGCGCTAGCGTACGATCAGCCGGTGGGGTGGAGTGTCAAGGTGGCACCCCCTCCTCCCACCCTACAGCCCACTGAGAGGGCAGCAGGCGAGGCTGGTCTACCCTCAGCACGGATCGCTTCTGACAGAGCCCATTACCCACGTCAAGGGAAATCCCACGCAGAGGAAAAGGAGCGCTTGATTATAACGCGACACGCCGACTGCAGCCGGCAGGGGCGGATCTAGGCATGGGCATGGGGGGGCAAACCCCCCTAAATGCCCAGACTGCCCCACCAAACATGATGACATGCAAAACAACCCAAGATATTTCAAATTAAAGTGCTTAGTTTATAGTTAAAATGAGAAACACTACTGCTGCTACTAACTAACTACAGTTGTATCACCACCACTAAACCAACAGCATTTCATCATTGAAAACAGAAAACTCTCCGAGTCAGACCTTCAGCTTTATGCATGCTGCGTGTCTGTTGCAACTTCAACAACAACTGATGTTATTATTGACGCTTTACTTGCCAAATAGAAGTCCTGTAACCGAAAATGGTATGGGTGCGGCTTCATCACCCGTGGCGCGAAGCGACACGGGTGATGAAGCCGCCTCCATACCATATTCTCCTGCCCCCCCAATTGGGAAATGTTACATCCGCCCCTGGCAGCCAGCAGTGTGAAACAAGCCAGAAGTCTTGGCCTTATTGCGTCCGCCTTGACGCTCTATTTCCAATATTATAGGGCTATATATAGTGCTGTGTATTACACACGTTAATGGTTTTGGGGTCAGCGTTAAGAAAAGAGTCAGCATGCTTTTTTTCTTCTTTCTTTTTTGTTTGAAAGACGTCGCGATGAATCAAATCAGCCTCCCCGAATACGCAACGCAGACGTGGAATTTTCACTTCTTAATGTATACAACAACGCGGAAGAATTGCAGACAGACGAAACACTGAGGCTTAACATGAACCCACCCAGACCAACAGGGCTTACATTCTTCAAGATTCAAATAGTAATTTTAACCTTGTTTTTTTTTAATGAAAAACAAAAACAACAACACAAGCGTACCACATGAGAATTACATCCTTGCAAGGTAAGTACATACTGTACACAAAAAAACTCAACAAAGGTGATCTTACCCTTTAATATACACACATCACTTTGTCAAACAAAGCATTTCTTTCCAAGCCTGGCTCATCTATGAATCAGCACTTTAAAAAAAAAATACTAGCTTATTTTTTTCCTGTGATTCAAGGACTGGCTTCCCTGCCTTTGGGGCCGCTTGTGCCGGTTGGAAATCCAATCCCAGCACCTGATTGGCCAACAGCCCTGTCAATCACTTCGACCCCAACGTCGTCTGCTTTCCCAATATTCTTAGGGGTTCATATGAACCAATCACTGTTAAGGCTGCTTTGATAACGCCCATCCCAGAAACTGCTGTGGTAAACTAGAGAGGGACTTCAGTCTGAATAATGAAGTGAAACGAAATGACAATTCAGACTGAGTTCAGGCTATTTCTTTCCATTTTTAACTCTAACCTGAAGTCTAAAGGTGTTCCTATGAGTAGCACGTGGTGTGATGTCTCGCATCAAAGAAGCGTGTACGGAGGACACACGCAACCACTTCAAAGACACACACACATACACCGTCAAGTGGTTAGCAAGACCTCCTGCGGGGGATTGAGGGAGATAATGGGAGGCGATCATGACGCAGTGGTTATAGTGTTCCATGCGGGGCCTGCTGCAGGCCTCCCCGCCTCGGGGCATTCACCCCATCCTGTGACACATCAACACAGCCGGGCAGGTGATCTTTTGTTCCATCAGAGACAGAGACACACACACACACACACATACACACATACACACACACACACACACACACACACACACACACACACACGTGCACGCGCACGAGCAGTGAACACAGTCTAGCGATTCAGAGAGTCCGCCATAGGCAGACCTCGCTCCCAAGGGAAGGCAGACTACAGTATGTACGCACTGCACATTAGACTGAGCTACACTTCCTGTCTGTCTACTGTACCAAGACATCAGAGACACATACTGTCTGTCTACTGTACCAAGACATCAGAGACACATACTGTCTGTCTACTGTACCAAGAAATCAGAGACACTCATACGGTCCATGGAACCAAGACATCAGAGACACATACTCATGACAAAAAAACTAACATACCTGTTGGGTGAAGTATAACAATGTGCAAACAAAGCAGCAAGATAGAAAACAACCACTCTAAAGAATAATCATTGTGTGTGTAATCTTGCCCCAAATGAACTTGGTACACAGAAATTGATTTATTGAAAATTCGGACCTTCAAGTGTACATCATTTTTGTCATGATTGTATTGTACTAGCAATGTCAACATATGCTTCCTCATGCTTCCTCTTCCAATGAAGCACTTTGAATTGAAATGAGAGGGAGAGACAGAGACAGGAGGGGTGATTTATACAGTCATAAAGATGAATATTGTTATTGAGGGGCAAAGTGAGCTGGTGTATAGGAGGAGTGAAAAAACAGTAGGGGTGCCCTAGTAGACACCCCTGGGGGACCTCAGTACGGGACACAGAAGTCGGCCTATACATGCTGTATAATATTAACAGGAAGGACAGATTGGCTGGACAGAGAATAAAAGAGCTGTAGAATTATGGTTTCGGGGGGACTGTGCTGGAGGCCCTTCTCTCCATGCAGTGTCTGGTCCACCCCACACACTGGGGCACCAGGGACGTGCACACATAGACATCAAAAGGGGGGCCTCAGACCCCTGCTGCCCCTTTTACCCTTCTGTACAACAACTGCCCTTAATTCCAGACCACGAATGAATGAATGCGCTATTGACTACATCAGGGGTTTTCAACCTTTTTCATACCAGGGTCCACTATTTACTCAGAATTCAAGCCACGGACAATCATTTGATGACATTTTTTAGCCCCACGGACCCCAAAACTAAATATTTCTTTTGTTTTTTGTCCACAATTCCAGGCTGGATTACAAGACAGGCAAACATACAGATAAAAAAATGAACCATTATTCTCCTACATTCTCTAGCTGTGTAGACTTGGACTACTTTCGATAGTGAACATTTTAACTCTTGAGAGTGTAAACATGAAACCAAATGGACCCGCAAGGGTCCATTTGGTTTCATTTTTATGCTCTCAAAGAGTTACATTGGTTAACCAACTTTCCATCATTTGGGCCTGGGGACCACGTAAACTCCTGGACTACATGGTAAAAGAAATGCAAAATGACAGGAGAATTGCTTTTTTTCCCGAAGTCTCCTAAACTTGAACACAGTATTTCGGGGGAAACTAACGTGTTTCGAAATCCATGTTGTTACACCAGTAGATGAAATGGTAAATGGTATAGAGCTGTGCGGTCCGGCCCCATTCATGACGTAATTTCCCCCATTAATTTCCACACACACACAAATGCACATTTGTGGTCTGTGCATGAGCAAAACCTTTGTTATCTTGTCTGTCATGTGAGGTGGGCAACCAACCAGCCCAAGATCATCTGTGTGGTGCATCTCAGTGTGTGTGTGTGTGTGTGTGTGTGTGTGTGTGTGTGTGTGTGTGTGTGTGTGTGTGTGTGTGTGTGTGTGTGTGTGTGTGTGTGTGTGTGTGTGTTTGCACGCCCGTGAGTGCATGGCATGCGCCCGCGTGTGTGTGGGAAAAGCAAGTCAACCGCGGCACGAGGCCTAGCGTCACCCTCCACCTGCATGTGATTAAACCTAAATTAGGCTCGCATGGGAATCTAATTACAAGAAAAACAATGCAGATTTTTCACCGTTTTTGGATGTGGATTCCGAGGCCTTGCAGCCGCCGGCCCCCGTCAGTCAGGAGGGGGGTTTGCTGGGACATGCGAGGAGCACACTCCTCCTCCGAGCACAGGCGCACATACCGGGCGTTCTCTCTTGATATCACTGATGATGTCAGGACAGGCCAGCTCCATATATGGAGATCTACAAGGGTGATCTGGATTTGAGGGCCCTCATGTCCGGTGCCTGGACTTGTAGAGGCCTTTCTCTGTGATTCTATATTTTATTGTCTCCACCGAAGGTGGAGGACTATAAAACGCCCTCCGTCCGTGCACGTCCTAAATCTGTCTGTGGCACGAGGAATCTGTCTGTCCCATGATTACAGCATGATGAGGTAATCATTATAAAAGGGATTGAAAAAGGCCCTCTGTCCGTGCACGTCCTAAGTCTGTCTGTTGCACGACTATCTGTCTTGAATCTGTACCTGGGTACAGGTCTCTAGGAGGAGATCTGAGCTTGAGATGACGTCATGATGAGGTCATGATGAAGGTGGGAACTATAAAACGCCCTCCGTCCGTGCACGAATCTGTCTGTCCCATGATTAAAGAATGATGAGGTAATCATTCTCTGTCCGTGCACGTCCTAAGTCTGTCTGTTGCACGACTATCTGTCTTGAATCTGTACCTGGGTACAGGTCTCTAGGAGGAGACCTGAGCTGGAGATGACGTCATGATGAGGTCATAGGTAAGAGATACGGTGGAGATATAAGTGTGAAATAGAGATTTTTGTACATAATGAAAAGAAGATGATGTAATACATAGCATATATAAGAAAGAAAGATGACATTCTAATCTAAAAATATTGTTTAATAAAAATCAATAGGTCGTTAGAAGAATGTTGTCTTCTCATACAGTAGATGGAAATAAGAATGATTTGAGGATATATGATCGAGAGTGCACAGGGGAAGAATCTCAGAAATTATTAGTATTTCATAAAGGAGAATGGAATGAAAGGAAAGGTCATGAGAAGAGAGAAAAATTGACTTCGCAATCTTGGGGCAAAGACTTATCCATGAATGCTGAAGAAAGCTATGGGGTAGAATATCAGGAGTCATTGCTATTTCAAATAGGAAAGCAGAGTGAAAGCATAACTCGTCAGTTTGAGGAACAAAGACATCAGAGAAGAATTTGGGAGAAAAATAGAAAGAGAAAGTATCGGGAGAAGGAGAAAGAAGAAACGAAGAAACTTAGACAAAGACGAGACAGGGAAGCGAAAGAGGAAAAAAGAAAAGAAGATCAAAAAGAAGATCAAAAGGAGAAGAATAGACAAAAAATGAAAAGGAAACGGGAGGAAGAGGAAGACGATGAAAAGAAGCTACAGAATCTAAGTAGGAAGAGAAACAGACAGAAAAAGTATCGGGAAGAGGAAACGGAAGTAAGGAAGAAACTTCGACAGAGACAAGATAGGGAAGCGAGAGCAGAAAAAAGAAGAGAAGTGAAAAATGGAGAAAAGAGAATTCAGCAGTCTAATGTAGAAGGAAAAGGCAAGAGGAGAAAAAAAGGAAAGAACTTAGGACAGAGAGGAGCAACACTCATAAGTCAAAGGGAGAGAAATAGAACAAGAATGAAAACAAAACGGAAGGAAGAGAAAGCAGATGACAAGAATCTACGACGGAAGAATGAAAGAGAAAGAAAAAAAGAAAAACGAGAGAAAGAGAATAGGGCAAAACAAGAACATGTGACAACAATTGATGAATCAGGACTTGCATTCTTAAAGAAAATCGCGGAAAGTGGACCAAATTACGTATGCTTCTGTTGTGAACGCTTGCTTTACAGAGAAACGGTTGTGAAATATAAATGTGAGAATTACAAACCTGGAGATGAAACTGAAAAAGTTCTTAATAAGAAGACATCAATTGATGAGAATTGGATATGCCACACCTGTCACCGATGCTTGAAAAGAAGAACATTGCCTTCGCAATCCTGGGCCAACGAATTATCCTTGGATGATATCCCAGAAGAACTGCAGGAATTACGGCCTTTAGAAGAAAGATTAATAAGTCAAAGAATACACTTCATGAAACTCATTGGTTTACCGAGAGGAGGACAAAAAGCAATTCATGGTAATGCAGTTAATGTGCCATCAAATTTGAACACCGTTATCAAAATATTGCCAAGACTTCCTGACTCTCTTGAAGTTGTTCCATTAAAACTGAAAAGGAAATTAGAATATACAGGACACTATATATATGAATACGTTCGACCGAAAAAAGTCTTGGAAGCATTAGTTTGGCTAAAGAAAAACAATCCTCTATATGCAAAGATTGATATCTGCGAAGATTGGGAAGAAGAATGGATTAAAGAAAATGAAGACTTATGGAGAGCCATGACAATGTTAGAAGAAAATGACAACAAAAAGAAAGACGGTATTACGGGATCATATGGTGAAAGAAGAAATCAAGAGAAGAAGAAGTCAGATGTTCCACAGGAAACAGATATAAACATCGAAGAAGAGCAAGATGAAGAAGACAGAAAAAGATTTGAAGAAATTGGAAAGATAAGAGGAATTCCATATGATACTTTACTTCAGGAAGAAAACTTCCTCAAAGATGACATCACAATACACATTGCTCCAACGGAACATCAAAAACCACGTTCATTCTACCAAGACGAAAACTTTGAAGAATTAGCAAATCCATGTAAATATCCATTTGGAAATGGAGGATTGAACTCACAAAGGAGAAAAAGAATTACACATAGGAAATATTTTCAACAACGTATTTTACATTCCAAGGGTAGATTTGCAAAAGACATAGATTATCTCTTAACGGCTCAATACATAGTAGAAGCTCAAGATGTCCAAGACCAGATTCAAATGAAATAGAAATTTCAAATTCAGAAAAGACATTAGTATTTTATATATATTAGAATAATATCATCATTTGCTGAGCCCGGACGGTGGAGACCTGTGCCCCGTAGGGGCACAATCTTGTGATTTTATATTTTATGCCTTATTTCAGGTCCTCACTGTACTGCTTCTTTGATGTATTTTAATGATCTCTTTAATTTATACCCACTTTTTTTGTCTTCTTCTCTATTGCAATGTAAAGCACTTTGAGCTGCATTTTATGTCATGAAAGGTGCTATACAAATAAAGATTATTATTATTATTATTATTTTAATGGCGGTTTTAGACAAGCAGGCGTTCAGACGGACCGGGCACTGGACACTCCGCTCCCCGTGGGGGTGTGGAACGTGTGTGCCGAATTTGAGGACGGCGGAGCCGACGGCTCCTGAGTTATTCGGATTGCAGTCGTATTACACGCACGCGTACACACACAGAGACGTTGCGCATCATGTGTTAGCATGTATTTTCCCACCGGACCACCTTTTACGAAGCCACATGTCGATTCTTGATCAAAACGTGAACCTCGATTTACCCCCAAATGAATTGAGATAATGATTCTCATATTTTCCAGCCTAATGTGTGTTGTCTTTAGTCTGTTGTTGCTGAAAATTGCTATGTTCAAAATGTGGCCCCTGGAGCCAACTGCATGGGTTTTAAACAGACAACATCAACATGCTTCACCTTTTAGCCATATATGACAGTTGTTTTCATGTTTTAATCTATCATTCGAATCCCCATCAAATAAAGCAGTGGTTTTCAACCGGGGAACCGGCGAGTCCGGGGACCATAAGTGGTCCTCTACCTGGAGAGGGTTACAGGTGACCCCCAGGCTAAATTAGGAATTAAGTGGAATCACCTACAATACCGTTTAAATATCTTTAGAACTTGTTTTTATAGCTTCTTCCATTTCTGCTAAGCATCAGATTCAAGCTATATACAGAGTGTATGCTTAGATGATTTCTAGTCATGTTGGAATACATTTGTGCAACTGCAGATGAAACAAAGTGTGGAGGAGGCTTCACTTCCACTTCAGGGGTTGACACTAAGGTCTCCGAAGAACTTGCCCATCGGGCAACGGGGCAAGTGCAAGTCAGGTTCTACTTGCCCTCAGGTCATGGTCACTTGCCCCCCAAAAATATATTGTAAATTTTGCATTTAAGTGTACTTCCTACTTGGGTGCTTTAAACCAGGGGTTTTTAACACGTGGTCCCTGAGAGGGTTCCAGGTGGTCCCCAGCTAAGTTGGTTAACCAGATGTAACTCTTGAGAATGTAAAAATGAAACCAAATGGACCCTTGCGGGTCCATTTGGTTTCATTTTTACACTCTCAAGAGTTAAAATTCATCATCTTAATTAGCCCAGGTCGCAATGACCACCTTCAAGACAAATTTATCTTATGTTGTGTTATTGTCTCCACCAGGCCGGAGGCATGGTGGAGAATATGTTTCACCCTCCGTCCGTGTGTCCGTCCGTCCGTCCGTCTGTTACCAGCTAATCTCCGGCGCCGTTTACCCGATCGATGCCAAAATTTGCACACACACTCCCTGGATGCCAACGATGAACCTCTGCTCTCAATTTTCCAGAAGGGCTTAATATAGCGCCACCAGGAGGCTGATTCTTGCAATTATTTGGGAAAAATCTGTGTGTGCGTCCGTCTGTTAGCAGCTAATCTCCCAAACCGTTAACCCGATCGATGCCACAATTTGCACACACACTCCCTGGATGCCAACCATGAACCTCTGATCTAAATTTTCCACAACAGCCTGTTATAGCGCCACCAGGAGGCCGATTCGTGGCATCTTTTTACAAAAAATGTGTGTGTCTGTCTGTTACAGGCTAATCTCCCAAACCATTAACCCGATCGACATCACAATTTGCACACACACTCCCTGGATGCCAACCATGAACCTCTGCCTCAGATTTTCCACAACGGCATGTTATAGCGCCATCAGGAGGCCGATTTTTGTCATCTTTTTGCAAAAAATCTGTGTGTGTGTCTGTCTGTTAGCAGCTAATCTCCCAAACCGTTAATGTGATCGATGCCACAATTTACACACACACTCCCTGGATGCCAACCATGAACCTCTGATCCAAATTTTCCACAACGGCCTGTTATAGCGCCACCAGGAGGCCTATTCATGGCATCTTTTTACAAAAAAATGTGTGTGTGTCTGTCTGTTACCAGCTAATCTCCCAAACCATTAACCCGATCGACATCACAATTTGCACACACACTCCCTGGATGCCAACCATGAACCTCTGCCCCAAATTTTCCACAACGGCATGTTATAGCGCCACCAGGAGGCCGATTTTGTAAAGATGATGAACACAGCAGGCAATTTACATAAAATCTTCAACACACTATAATACTAGGCTGAGAAAAATATTCCACTCTTTTCACAATGGCTTGTTATAGCGCCACCAACAGGTGAACATTTGAAAAAACACATTTTTGGACAAAATGCCTCAAATCATCCAAATGCTGAAGTCATACTAATAATGGTACCCTATTTTACATTGGCCTATTATAGCGCCACCAGGAGGCCACAACCTGTCCTGGCCTGGTGGAGACCTGTGCCCAGAAGGGCACTTTTCTAGTTGCGCACTAAGTTGCACACTTGCCAGATCGGGCAACCAGGTAGCAGTCTTAACTTGCCCCACCATTTTTTTTACTTGCCCCGGGCAAGCGGGCAAGTTTTAGTGTCAAGCCCTGCACTTATATATACTGTATACATTTTCTGATGATCAGAAGTTCTGTCACTCCAGACCGTATGACGGAAGCATTTACATTTTACTGGTGATCAGAGCTTCTGTTGCTCCAGAGAGTCAACAAATGAGCGACTACTGTTTTGGTGCATGCAGTAGGCTATGTATGTACAAAAAAGAAGTCTGCTCCACCAATGCATCTATAATGACATGATGACCTACATAATTTTGGGGAGAGAAGGGGTGGGGGTCGTTTTTTTTTGTGTCTGTTTGGGGTATAATAATATTACTGTGGGAGGTGGGGGGGGGGGATTGGGAGAGGAATAATCATATGCAAAGCTCTGGAGCTGAGATGTGCCTGTTGAAAGTCAATAAGGCACTATCAAAACCAGGGCACAGCTAATTAATCATCACGGCTTCCTTTTTTATGGCCCTCCCGCGACTGTCCCGCGGGCCTGTGTGTGTGTGTGTGTGTGAGTGAGAGAGAGAGAGAGAGAGAGAGAGAGAGAGAGAGAGAGAGAGAGAGAGAGAGAGAGAGAGGCAGTAAGAGGAAAAGAGACAGCAGGACAGTGCAGGTTGCAGCTGCGTGATTATTAGCATAACACAGTGTGAGCCAGCAGTCTGCTGCTGGGGAGGCAAAGCACCGGCGCACAATCAAACCCATACAGTCATCATCATCACACAGAATTTTTAATTCGATTTCAATGAAGTGGCCAGCAAGAAATGTGTGTATGTGCGTTCATGTATGCGTGTGTGCCGCGCGCACATGCGTGTGTGTGTGTGTGCCTGTGTGCCGCGCGCGCGTGTGTGTGTGTCCACCTGTATATCAAAGGATGGACAAAGGCTGCTTTGGGATTACCGGTGATGTAAATAGGCTTTTAATCTAATGACTCCCGGGATGCAGGGAGGGTCTTTTAGATTCCCAGGGACATTTGATGAGTCCCACTTCAGTGGTGGTACAGGAGTCACATTTTGTCAGTTTTACAAATTTCCGCGTTTAAGTCTCATTTCGTTTTAGATGGTCATATTCATGTATCTGAATGGGACCAAAATAATGTCACGGGAAATGGAAAAAATATTGATCCATTTTTTTTTTGCAAAATATCTGTTCCCATAATTCACTGCAGTATAGCATGTTGAGGTCTTGTAGATCTGCTGCCCAAACCTCCTAGAGAAAGGAGACCAAAACCAAACTGTTCATTTGAAGGACAGAAGTATATTGCTTGTATGGGACTAGGGGATACTAGGGGATATTTCTCATGTTGTTTTAACAGGCTGAAAACCTATTAGGGGACTAACTATTATGGCACAGTCAGCATGCTTTGCTGCTGTTGCAGCGGCAAAGCATGCTCACATTAGTTTGTTCGAGAATGCTTTTCGTGATGGATTATTTTGACTATATATGCACAGTACAGTAATGTGTCCATGGGATGCAGTAGGCCTATAGTTTACTAGTCATTGCATCCGAAATCTATGAATTGCAGAAGTAAGACATTTATTTCAAAGGTGTATGCATGCATGCACAAATTAGGACCAGCTTAAAAAAGTATTCATGTTCAGTGAAGGGTTGGTATGCTATGACTAGAGATGTCCCAATACTGTATTGGTATAAAAAAAAGTATATACATATATCAGACCTTTTCTCAGCAAATTTGCCAGTCTAATCACATATGGTCTAACCAGCCTAACCAGTGATCAGACATAGGGGTAAGTGGTTGACACTATGGTGAATATGCCCGTCTAACCAGTGATCAGACATAGGGGTAAGTGGTTGACACTATGGTGAATATGCCCGTCTAACCAGTGATCAGTAGCTAGATAGCTATAAACACAACCCAAGATCAAAACACTAGTATTGGAATCTGGTATTAAGTTCTGATATTGGAATCGGATCGGGAAAAAAAACGTGGCGGCAAATGCCTAGGTATGACCAAACTGCACTAACAATACTGTACATATGACATTAATAAACCAGCCTCAATAGCAGGGTACTAATAGTCACCAATATGATGGACGTTTCTACCATGCAGGCACAAAGCCAGTGTTGCTTCCACGCCACAGTAAAGACATAACAGACACAAACGTAACATAACAAGCAAACTAAAGTAACAGCACAGCCAGTTACAACAGTAACAGACAAGACAGTAGTGTTATGTAGATTCCCAGATTCCCAGATCTACACGCATCCATCCACACAGCGGAGAGACATTCCCCACAAGTCACTGCAGGCTTTGCCAAAGATGATGTATTTTCTCGCAAGGAATTCAGTCGGGGGGTAGGAAAATGTGCCCAGTGGGTCAGAGTGTGTGTGTGTGAGAGAGAGAAAGTATATGCGCATACATGCGTGCGTGTGTGTGTGTGCCCAGAGCACTCGCTATAACGGTTTCGGCACAACAGGGAGCGATCTGTCGGCCGCGATGAGGAGGAGTCGAAAGAGTGAAATAGGATGGAAAAATGCAATCATGCATTCTTCGCCTCTCTCTCCCTCTCTCTCTCTCTCTCTCTCTCTCTCTCTCTGTCTCTCTCTCCCTCCCTCCTCCAAGCTCTCCACACTGCTACTGCATCCCTCGCCCCCCATAACACCCCCTCCTCCTTCTCTTTCGTCTGTCTACGAGTCATTAGTCACTATCCAGTCCCTGTTAATGTAATTAAATAGAGGATATATATTGGAGCCAGGAGCCACGGCATTTGGTTTTGCGTAATTGGTGGTCCGTGCATGCATGCAGAGGCTAAGGACCTATTATACTATGAGCATGGATGGATGGCACCACCACCTCTGCTTCAATAACTCACCACCTGACGCTATGGGACACCCAGAAAGACAGTTAAAGGGATAGGGTTAAGCTGTATGAAATACTTGCCATTAATATAGTGTTTGCTACTATATTGATTGATGTCCAGAGTTCCGTGGTGTTAGTTCTGCTCTGGTTTTGGTGAAATATGAAGTAGTTCTGGGTCATTTTGTGGGGGTCACTGGGGGCCACGCAGTGAAAGTAAATGAATCCACAAAACTAACGTTGTATTGATCAATTTCTAAATTATTAGTACATCCTTTGCTCATTTGTGACCCCTTTATCACAGGGAACTATGTTTTTGTGTCCATATCACTACGCCCAAAAAGTAGTTCCATATTATGAAGGAAGGATGTGCTAATATTTTAGAAATAACAATAACAATACAAATTACATTCGTTTTGTAGGATTGATTTACTTTTATTGCGGTACCCCAGTGACCTCACAAAATGACCAGAACTGGAAGTCAAATTTCCAATTCTTTCTCTCTCTCAACACAGAAATC
>CM076988.1:17706169-17813669 GCA_039105355.1 Benthosema pterotum
GATATTACTCTGGGTTAGGGTTAGTGTTGATTCAAGCACACTTTAGTTTTGATAATTATCTGATCCAACTTTAGAGATTTTGGTCTGGGAATGTATACACAAGGCTTGACACCAACACTTGCCCGCTTGCCCGGGGCAAGTAAAAAAATGGTGGGGCAAGTGAAGACTGCTACCTGGTTGCCCCGATCAGGCAAGTGTGCAACTTAGTGCACTATAACACTACACAAGATACATTTGTTTTGAAGGCAGTCATTGCACTCTGCCTCTGTGTCTTTCCCTGCTTTTTGACCTGGGCTAATTAAGATGATGAATTTTAACTCTTGAGAGCGTAAAAATGAAACCAAATGGACCCGCAAGTGTCCATTTGGTTTCATTTTTACGCTCTCAAGAGTTACATCTGCTTAACCAACTTAACTGGGGACCACCTGGAACCCTCTCAGGGACCACTGGTGGTCCCCGGACCATCTGTTGAAAACCCCTGGTTTAAAGCACCCAAGTAGGAAGTAAACTTAAATGCAAAATGTACGATATATTTTTGGGGGGCAAGTGACCATGACCTGAGGGCAAGTAGAACCTGACTTGCACTTGCCCGATGGGCAAGTGCCTCGGAGACCTTAGTGTGGAAATCTGATGCACCGTTGGGTATTTTAAGAATGTATACTTGAAAGAGGGAAAGAGAGACATTTCAGCAGGGTGATCAAAACAAAACAGATCCCAAACCAACAGCTCAGCTCGGCTCAGCCACAACTCTTTCAACCATCAGATTGCCATCTAAGCCATCTCTGGAATGTACGGCTTCCTATATGTACGCATCCTATACATACGTATAAGCTTCGCCCGTAGGTCGCTCGGTCCTATATAACCTCCGAGGTCATAGCCGGTGACCCCTGTTAACACAGAGGTCACCAGGTGCCAGGAAGCACCACCCCCAGCCCTATGAACAACACCTGGATGGAAGGAACTCCTCCTCCTCCTCCTCGCCATACAGGCTGAACCAGTATCCAGTGAGACTGGAGGCCATGCCGCAGCGCTAATGACTTTCACAACAACACAGTGTTCAGGTATGAACACGTGTGGAAAACCAGTCCCTTTAAACACCCTGTTTACCATTTAAAACCTGACTGTCGAGTGTCTACTGCACGTCATGTTTTGGGCCTTTAAATCTTGAGCTTCTAAATCCTAATGGTTTTCTGGGAAAAAAAAAAAAACACCTATGTTTCTATGTCAGTTGTTCTTGTTCAGTGTCTGGTTGGACACTTCCCAGCTGGGCTCATTCATTCCAATGTAAATATAATAGACATTACACATTAAATATTGGTTTATCATATCAGGAACATTATTGGTGGATGGGGTTTGTCTATCACATTTGCCTGTGATTGGACCATAGCAGTTTGGGGAGGGACTTACGGCAAGGTATACTGCCTGTGATCCCCCATGTGAAAAATTGTTGATCTAGAGACCTCCCTTGTCCCTTCACATTTAAAAAAAGCAGATCTATACGTTAGCGTAGCGCCTCTCTATAAGCTTGTATGCAAACACACACATTTGTATGCAGATGCACACAAATTATTCATTATGCACCACTAAACTCAAGCAAAACAGTCATGAAAACAGGGATGGATGGATGGGGCGTGTGCGCACACAAACACACACACACACACACACACACACACACACACACACACACACACACACACACACACACACACACACACACACACACACACACACACACACACACACACACACACACACACACACACACACACACACACACACACACACGAAAAAAGACATCAATCAACCCCATTTCAAAGTGAACAATGCTAGTTAAAATGAGGCCATATGTTCCGAGTAAAGTTAATTTTGTACCTTTTCACTCAGTCGGCGTCACACGTCACTTCATAATTAAAGCGGATTAAGTAACAGACAGAGTGAAATCAGCCGTAAGACAGAAAAGGAAATCGTCCTAACGAACCCTATAACGGACCCCGATGGGTTCAATAATAACTTCATTAGTCAATCCCAAACAACTAACACAGCAGCATCCCTCAGCAGGGACATGCACATATAATCGTCAAAAGCTCCAGACTGGATCTGTATGTAAAACAATTAACTGACCAACTGACCACTCCTTTCAGACAGTCCTGTGGATAAGGCGAGACAGCCCCTCCCCCTATGCACAATGAGGGCGGGGGCATTATGGGAATTGCAGTCCAGGAGTGAGTGTCAATGACATCAGAGACAATAAATGGATTGGGTAAATCTGAGCCGAAGTGTGTCAATGAAGCACAGATGGACACTGTCACACTAAAAACAAGCTACCCATTCAGCAGCGGTACTAAGTACTTTGCTGGAGTATTTCATTTATTCACAACAAACAAACACTATTCCTTTTGATCGTGAAGTACTTCGGTGCAGTGGGCTGAGTGATGTCTATTTCTGACTTCTGGCCAAAAAAACTGGGTGGTGCCACTTATCTCAGTGCTGCTGGCAGAGATAGAGAGAGCTGTTATGAAACAGGGCCACGCATGAACAAAAACTTTAATATTATCTTCATTATCTCAATGACTGAACTCGAGGCAGGAGTGAGTCTGAGGTCACAGTGGGCAGAGTGTTGATTTCGTCGACTAATACTGTGACAAAAATGCCTGTCGTGGACGGACATTTTTTGCCATAGTATCAATTAATGAAATCAACACTTGGTATCAATAGTATCAGCCAGAGAATCGGAGTGGCAGATGCGAAACTGCAGTCGGAAGGCAAGGCTCTCTGTCTACAATGCAATCTTGGTTCCTACTCTTATCTATCGTCATGAAGTTAGGGGTCACAACCAAAAGAAACAGGTTGCGAAATACAAGAGAGAAGAGACTCGGAGTAGAGCTGCTGCTGTTTCACCTGGAAAGGAGGAGCCAGATTAGGTGGTTTGGGCATCTGGTTAGGATGCCTCTCGAGCGTGGCACATCCCACTGGTGGAGCCGTTGCGCCCGCGGCCCGACTACAGATAAGCGCTTGAAGGTGGACATTCCGACTCGAATGAGCTCCTCTCCGGCACCTACGCTGAGGCTCTATGAACGAGCCTTTTGTGTGTTCCTGGCAGAGATGACATCCATGGACAAGAACAGAGGGAAGTGCGACGGTATAGCGCTCAACGCCTGACCGCATGCATCCAGCCCCGGCAGACCTGGGGTGACCGGATCAAAACTGTTCATTCGAATTTCGAATTTCGAATTTCGAAGGACACAGGAGTGTTGCATGTGTGCAGTCGAGTGGGGAAACGGGACAAAATTTGGTTTGCAAATTATTAACATGTTGATGTCAATATTCCAAAAATAATTCAGAAAACGCGTCACACTATTTTTGTTTCCTGAGCTATGACAGTATGCAATGTGCCCCCTCTGGAGTGTGGAAATATAGTGGCACCATGGGCAGACAGAGCCTCAATTTGTGGGACGCTTGAAAAGTCTTGGATTTGAGCGACTGTCCCACGCACATCTTGGTCACCCCAGCCGGACCGCTTTGACCTCTGTGACGTGATTGGTGGAAAAGAGAGAAAGTCGTCTCTGGTTGGCCCCTCCCTCGACCAAGGCCACAAAGGCAGCCTTATAATTGGACGTGTGGGGCGGGTAGAGGGGAACGGGACGTTCCCCAATTACACGAGCTGGAACAAACTGGTCCCTGCGTGGAACGACCGCAACGCGCACGGAAGAGCACATCAAAGGAGTGGTGACCTCCGTGCACCCTGAGTCCAGACAAAAGCGCGGCTCTTCTGCAGTCGGACACAGGGCCTTTTTCTCTGCTGAGGCTGGCAGTCAGGTGGAAGCATTTTTGAGTGGTGCAACCACTCCCAAGGCTTGGGCTTTGTCCAGTACACCTGTACACGCCCTGTATGTATGTATGTGTATCTAAAAGGATCCCTGCATAATGAGATAAATATGGATAATACATTATACTTGCCCTCTATAACTAGAATTGAACATTTAAAACACATAGAATAAGCTCCTTAGTTTAAAAATAGTTAATGTTTTTATCCCATGGTGGCCGCCATTTTACTAGCCTGTCACATGACCTGTCACTGTGATGACATCACAGAACATTGCTCCGCAGTAGAAGTGAATGGAATAGAATGTAAACAACTATCCACCTTTTGATTATGGCCCATAATGCATTGTGATTGTGTGTGCGGCAGATCCTGTTGCAAACAGGGGAGGGGTCGCGGGAGGAGTCGAGGAGGGAAGCCTCGCCTTCATGGGGACAGGCTTTCCCCCTTGTCCCCTCCTATGATCCCCTCCCACAAGTGCCGGCTCAAATGATGTTTGTTGTAAGGCCGATGTGATGCCAATGTGAACAGAGTCTCGTTAGTCTAGTGGACTGCTGCGCAGGCTTGAAATCTGTGCATCTATTCTTCGTGGGTTCAAATCCTGCTGTTGCCACATTTATTTCTTTCCCCAACAACCGCAGACTTTACATGTTCAATAAGTATAATTAAAGTTAGGTTTAGGAATGGTTTTATTGAGGTTTTCGGTCCAAAACACAGCCCAGCGCTCCCTTCTGCACTGACAACCAATCACCAATAACAGAACCATCCGAGGAAAAAACCTCTCCAGCCGTGCGCTGCGCACACTCTAAAGCCATTTGGGAGAGGAGTTGCGACATTAAGGGAGTCAGAAAGTAAGCGCTCGAGCGCTGTTCATGCAGCCTGAAAGAGGGACGACCTGGATGCAATGTTTTCAACGAGAGCGGTGCAAATAAGAACTATTTTAGGCATGCGTACACCATGTTAACTGTTTTAACGTGTTGAACAGTAACAACTAAAGTCTTCGTAATGATTATGTTTAATAATATGGTGAATAAAGGGATTTAAGATCTTTAAAGTTAGGCTGCTGCCTCTGTCCATTGTACCACCTACCTCCGGTACAGGATTTGTCCCTATTTGTTGCCCCCATTCTCAGTAGAAGTGTAGGCCTATGCAGAAGATCCGCCATTGGACTGACCCCATTAAGTGAACGGAGTTTGCGTATCTTTGTCTATACTATATGGCTCTGACTTTTCCCGAGCTCTTTAGTCTTTACCATCTATGAAGCGAGAAACAATGGAAGCCTTTCGAGGTGTGGGTTCAGGTGAAATATACCCAATCTGCAAACTGTAATATACTTAAACCAATCAATCATTGCACAGCTATGTGGATATTTACTCCTTATTGTGAATGTGGGTGGGACAGTGGGATGCCATGCGACAAGAGTGTCCGCCCATGCGAGCATGTAAACACTGTGACGCTACTTCCCACGGCACTCCCACCGGATGGGTCGCACACACAACTTTTTCCCCAGCACTTTGGCGGGGAAAAAGGTCAATACATTTTCCTCTTCCTTTGTTTCATTTTACAGTTCTTTATTTCACCAGCGGGGGTCGCCAATCACCATTGTCATTACAAACAGAACAGTTGATGTTTTACGTTTTAATCCTGTATAATCATGAAACGTTCCATACCATGTTCTATACAACAGATCTCCTGTGACGTCATCACAGTGACAGGTCATGTGACAGGCTAGTAAAATGGCAGCCACCATGGGATAAAAACATTAACTATTTTTAAACTAAGGAGCTCATTGTATGTGTTTTAAATGTTCAATTCTAGTCATAGAGGGCAAGTATAATGTATTATCGATATTTATCTCATTATGCAGGGATCCTTTTTAACGTACCGGTATAGGGGCAAAAAGCTTTTGTACCAACAGTGGCCGCTCTTTCACCGACATAATAGTCCATTCAGAATAGCCATATTATTCCATTCAGAAGAATCCAGTGTTTTTCCACAGACAGTGTGGCAGAAGGTAAACAAAACAGGTCCATCAACAGCATTGATGTCTGAGTTTTTGTTCCAATCAGTGCTATTTTCCCCGCGATGCCGTCAAAAGTCACAATAAAGATCTAAATGGACGGTGCTTTTCACAAATGAATGGATTATTTCGAGAAAACAGTGTGGAAAATTTAAAGCTGCACCCATGGGTTCTTAGCATATAAGTACACTACAATGCTTACAATGCCAAAAGTCATTCCTGCCCAAAATGCGTTTTATGGGGTACCATAGCCTAATTCAGGTCAAACCGTGGAGGCCCATGAAATGAAAGTTTGAAAATCAATAATTGACATAAAATTCCTACGATGGTGGGGAGGGGAGGGAGGGGGCATATATTTTCAAATGGAACCACTGTCATATTAAGTGATAACATGCCTTTGTCATTTGATACCCCCCAGCTGCATGATCCTGCATTAGAGAAAATATTAAGTAGCATTTAACTTTAGCCACACGTGAAGGCTACACACTGGACCCACAATAAAACACGTAATTGGGTGCCCAATAAAAACAACGGTCTGGGGTTATTAAGCCTCTGGGGTCTGACAGGAATCTCGTTAGCCACGGCCCCGGAGGTTGGAAAAAGAGACGGTATCAAAAACAGTCCCGGTAATAATTATTATTGAGAACAATTTCACGAGAAGAGGCGAGTCAGTCAGTCAGTCACTCAATCAGCTTTGTGGTTGGACTGTGAAGGGGAAAGCCGCCTGAGGTTTTCCTAACTTGAGTCTCGAGGGGGGAGAGAAGAAGAAAAAAGGAAAAGAAAATTGCTTTCCTCAGCTCATGACAGAGTAGAGAGAAAGACAGAGAGAGAGAGAGAGAGAGTTCCCATGAGACCAGAAACGACGGTAGGAAGGAATATTTCTCCCTGCGTGGGCTCTCTCTCCCTCTCTCCGTCTGTCTGTGAGCGAGCGGACCCACCCAGGATGGTCTTTGCCAGGTTCCCACACCCCGCAGGGCCAGGCTCGCTCCATGCACTGTGTGTGTGTGTGTGTGTGTGTGTGTGTGTGTGTGTGTGTGTGTGTGTGTGTGTGTGTGTGTGTGTGTGTGTGTGTGTGTGTGTGTGTGTGTGTGTGTGTGTGTGTGTGTGTGTGTGTGTGTGTGTGTGTGTGTGTCCCTCGAGCCCCAGGTATGTGTGGTATGTCACCTAGCAGCCCTGCACTGCGCGGAGGCTTTTCTCATGAGGGGGCCAGGGACCCTTCTCCAGCGGCTGCAACACCCCCCCACCCCTACCTCCTATTGAGAAAATTAAGTGCCACAGAGAGAAAGAGTGAGAGAAAGAGAGAGAGAGAGAGAGAGAGAGAGAGAGAGAGAGAGAGAGACAGACAGACAGACAGACCGGGAGAGAGAGAGAGAGAGAGCTGTAGATCATTGTTGTATTGATTGTATTTGTATTACTGCACCGCAGCATTGTATTGCTTTGTTGCTTTTGCAATGTAATGCCTTTAAATTGAATTGAATTGAGAGAGATGGGCAGGTCTAGATAGTACAGACGGTAGTCCTTAGGGTGGTTGTATTCCACTGGCACAGTCTTCTTATGTCACAACAGTTCACAAATTCATCAATGACTCCTCTCTGCTCGCTAGTCAGTCAGTCAGTCAGTCAGTCAGTCAGTCAGTCAGTCAGTCAGTCAGGGCAATGGAATCTGCACTTCTACAACACCAGTTCCTGGAGAATCAAACAGACACACTGATTGAGCACTGCACAGTCCATACTGCACACAGTGCTGCTTGGTGTTTGGGCAGTAGACAGGGCGTGAGACCAGGGCTCTCAGCCAAAAAAAAGGAAAAAACTAAATAAAAAACGACATTGTCGCTGGGTTTCTAGTTTCGTACTGTATAATTAACGCTCCCGCTCTCCATTGCCTCCTCCAGCAATAATATCAAACCAATACATGTGTCTGCCGTGACGATTTCTTCCCTCACTTTCACAGTGTGTTTTTAACAGCGTGGCTCTTCTGGGGCGACATTGTCGGGTGATTTTGCCTTCACTTTTTGGCTGCAATCTACAAACATACTGTACTTGTACATAGCCACTCCCCTACCCCCCACATTTACATGCAGTTTCACGACACATGGACTGTTTGTTTACAATCGTCGCTCAGCTCTGCCACTTTAAACTTTAAAAAAGTGGTTGCACCACTGTAAGAAGAGATACAGTGCCAAGTGGACGCCAATGCAGGCTTATCATCCAATTCATTTGCACTTAAATTTAGCATAAACCCCAACTAATTTGTCTGTTTTGGGACCCGTTCCTGTGTTTCCACGGTTATTATTTTAATTGCCGAGGCTCCAGCAGCCAGAATGGCTGCTGCATGGGGATATACTAGGCCCCGACAAAACCAGAGGTTCTGTGATCCCGGGATAACGACCACTCATGGCACCGAATCAGCATGTAAAAGTCTTGTAAAATGAAAGGACTTTCAACAAGTGAGGAGGTTGGGGCTGCTGCACCCAAATTACACGTAGGGTGACCTGATGTCCCCCTTTGTGTGGGACAGTCCCCAATTTCAGATACTTTTTCAAGCACCCCACATATCGAGAGCCTGTTCTACGCAGACTCACAGGCATTCATGAATTGCGTTCGTGAACTGAAATCCTGAATAAATCTTGGAATGACACAAAGATATTAACAATTTGCTAATCCTGTTTAGTCCCGTTGTCTCACACATTCAATACTTCTGTCCCTCAAATGAACAGCATGGATTTATTGGTCACCCTACTACCTACTGCACCCAAATACACGCTTGGGAGATAAACAGGAAAGCGCTGCTGCTGCAGCCACAAATCATGCTTATGTTTATCCAACAGGATTCGTCCAACACTCAGCAGAGCGTTTAATCAGTGATGTGGAGCGCTTGATTGTTAACCCAACCCCTCACCACCACCACCCCACCACCAAAACCAACCCCCCCAACCTAACCCATGCGGAGTGTTTTCAATTTCACTCTTTTGTTACCCGTTAACAGGGAGTCGGCGTGATTACGTCGCTGCAAAGCGCTGCGAAAACCGCTGGCAGGAGGAAGAAAGGCTGGTGGTGAGACTTCAAGGCTCAAATAGTCCAGGGTGACGTGAGTTTGGGTGAAGGGTATGTTTGAGCCTTTTTTACTATTTTGAAAAACATTTTTGTCTAATTCAAATGGCCAACTGTTCAAAAAAAGAAAAAAAAAATCAAAATAGTACAAAAAAAGAGGTGTCGAAAACGGAGCCCTTGGTATCCAAAGGCAAATTACATTCCTACCTAGATCACATTTTTTTATTCATGTGTCGCAGTGAGTGACGTCATGTAGTGACCAAATCTACAGGCTTTGTGTCAAGGGGATGGGATGCTACTATAGCCCCTCCTATATCCATCCTGTAGTGTGTGTGTGTGGGTGTGTGTGTGTGCTCAACCTGGGTCTTTGGTAGTGGTCGTGACCATTTGCAACCTGACCTTTTTTCTAAATCGGTTGCAACATACAAAAAAGCGATCGTGACCATTTCAAAAAGGGTTGTGGGTTTAGGTTAGGTCTTTGGCATACTGGTAGGTTTTACTGAGGTTAAGTTTAGAGCTAAAGATAGGGAGGTGTAGTTGCAACCTTTTTCCGGTTTGGGGGAAAAAAAGTCGGGATCGCCAACCTATGCAAAGGTCGCGACCAGGTTAGCACCCTCATGACCGTTTTTACAAGCGGTCATCTTGCAAAAATATCTTGCCCTCTCCGTGACTAACAGATGATTTCTCTGGTGCTGGCTGACCCAGATAAAAAAATAAATATAAAAATGCAAAGTTTGTGAGCAGCAGCAGCTATCACGGCATGTGGCTCTGCAGAGAATCCATCCATCCATCTAACGCCGCGGGCGAGCTCTCCTCTCCTCGTCACACCACACCGCGTCGCGTGCATGCATCCCTGCACCACGAACAGCGACGTGCACACATAGGACATCAAAGGGGGCTTGATCAGCCCCTGCAGGGACTACATACTTTAAGACGGGGGTCCTGCACAGGTAGATTTTCCCAGGATACTGAGGGGTTAGAAGACATTTTGTAGAATCTATAGTGTCAAAATCAAATGGGTTAATTTCAGACCACGAATGCAGCATTTACTATGTGGTGAAAGAAAAGGCAAAATACCACTCCTTTCCTTTTCCATGCCATTATTCAGAAAAATCGCTTTTCTTTCCCGAAATCTCCTGAACTTGCACGCAGCATTTTGTTGGTGGAACAGTTTTGTTTAGAAATCCATGCTGTTACACTATAAAGAGTGCTCGGTTGGCACCCCAAGAAAATAGCTGATATTACCAAGCTCTCAACCCGTTGTGAGCTTGATTTTAGGTTCAAGTGCCCCTCTCTCTCAGCCCCTGCCCCGGCCTCTAACGCTCTTTGCCCGTCCATGATGACGAAGATAGATAGACACACGGTCTCATCTGGAGGGCTGCGTGGCAGCGCACACATCATCAAACGATAAAAATAAATGAGAGGATGCCAGCTCAGCCTTAGCAACACGGGGATTACATAACAGTAGTGTTACGGTGGCCCAGTTTCTACCACTGATGCTGCTGCTGCTGCTGCCATAGGCTACAACTCTTCTGGGGTCATCCTTGGGATAGCAGGGCATATAACCTCTGATGTGGAATATATGGCCATGAACACTGTGCTCCAAGTCACGTCGAGACAGGGGCGGATCTAGGCATGGACATGAGGGGGAAATGCCCCCTTAAATACGCAGTCTGCCCCCCCAAACACGATGCAAAACAACCCAAGGTATTTCAAATTAAAGTGCTTATATTTAAAATGATGTGAAACACTACTACTGCTACTAACTAACTACAGCTGTGTCACCACTAAACCAACAGCATTTCATCATTGAAAACAGAAAACTCTCTGAGTCAGACCTTTAGCTTGATGCATGCTGCGTGTCTGTTGCAACTGCAACAACAACTGATTTACTTGACTAATAAAAGTCCTGTAACTGAAAATGGTATGGGTGCGACTTCATGAAGCCGCACCCATGCCATTTTCTCTTGCCCCTCCAACATGTTATCTACCCCCCCCCCCCCCCAAATAGGACATGTTACACCCGCCCCTGGGTGGGGGGGTGGCCTTATTTGGGTATAATTTGCCTAATAATGAGGTATTTATTGCACAAACACTGCTCCTATTGCAGGCACTCAGGCAGCCCAGGTGAGCAGCATCAACCAGCATCATGCAATCATTAACTATGAGAGGAATCATAGGATACAATGAAGACAAACAAAATATTATAGCCACCCATTACTTTCTTCCGTGCCATCAATGGAGGTGGACTTGAGATATGACTATTAAAAATGTACTTTGTACGAAAATTCATTCAAATTAACATATACCTGTATATCTATCTGTGCTTTATTGCTGGTCATGTTCAGTATTTTTGAATAAATAGATGATTAATCTCTTTAAATAGCATTACATAGCTGTGTCCCTCAGTCACACTCAACCCCATTACTTTTTGGGCGCAGTGATATGGACACAAAATACATAGTTCCCTGTGATAGAGGGGTTGCAAATGAACAAAGGATTTGCTAATATTTTAGAAATATGTCAACAATACAAATTAAGCTTGTTTTTGGATACATTTACTGCGGTTTTTACTCAATATTCACCAAAACCAGAGCAGAACTCCCATCACGAGACTCTGGACATCAGTTAATACAGTTGCATCTACCATATTAATGACAAGCATTTCTTACAACTTAACTATCCCTTTAAGGTACGTATCAATCCATTTGAACAGTAAAAAAATAAAATAAAACAGTACACAAAGCAGCAAGAACTGAAGCTTTGGGACTGCCACGACTTGGCCCAGTAAAAATTCCCCTTAAACCAAGCTGGCGTACAACCATATGGAGGGAAACCATATGTCGGCCCAATGCATTATACAGTACACTGTGTGGTGGTCCTGCAAGACATATAAGCCCCTATGTTCTACAAATTACCCATAGACGATGGATAGGGTCTTTTTGTGTAATCAATCCCCAGAGCATAAATATTTCACCTGGTCCTCGGATGACATATGGCTATGTTTTAGTCTCTTGCGGCCGCTTCAGAAATGTCATGGCTAAAAGGCGGGGGTGGGAGGTTTAACTTTACGCGCTGGTGTGAACTGAAAAGTCTGCTGCATCGGAGGCTCCCCGGCCACGGTAAAAAGCCTTCCAACGTTTCATCTAAGATCTAAGCGGGTCATGAAATCCTGTGGAATGTTTAAGTCGTTGTCAGATCAACAGACAAGCCCTCAAAATAAACTTTTGCTGCTGATGATGAGGATGAGAATAAAAAAAGGAAAAGTACTGATGATTCCCTATGCATTCCTGCACCCAAAGACAAACACGATTGAACTCTCAACACTCAACGGTGTTGACATTCTTTATGCATTTGCTGGCATTAGAAAAGTGTCATACACACACCAGACATTAAGAGGCCGGTGTGATGAACTGACATGCTTACGCAATTCCCAAAGGTAACAGGTAACGTATTTAGAATGAATAATTTCTATAGTATCAGAGTTTTCAAAACACTAAACTGTATTCTGAATACTGTTTGTCAAATACGGATTCCCTATGGATTCCTGTGCAAAAGACAAACACGATTGAACTCTCAACACTCAACAGTATTGACAATCCTTTATGTGTAATACATACTGTATACAGAGAGAGAGGCCACAGGTGTATTGCCAGTGACGGGAAAGCCATCAGAACATGAAAGCGCCAGTGTCTTCATGGCCTGTGTCTGTCTGTCTGTCTGTCTGTCTGTCTGTCTGTCTGTCTGTCTGTCTGTCTGTCTGTGTCGCCTGACCAGGTGACCAAAAACATCTAAATCCCCCTTGTGTTTTCTCCATGCCTGGAAAAATACAAGTATCACAGGCTCAGCTCAGCCTCTCTCAGGAAAGGGAGTGTTCACAGGAGTTGACCAGGCTTTTATCTGTGCCGCGGTGTGCACAAGTAGGCCATGGCCTACTTTCAGCGAGCGACCAGACAGCAAGTAACCCGCCAAATTCTGGAAATGATACTTGTGACAATACATTTTAATTACCACACCATTACATCACCACCTGAATCAGCCAATCGGGATACGGGGACGGTCAACGATCTTGGGCCGAGGTCCAACAGTTGACCACTGCAAACCGTCCGCTTTACGTGCACTCGCTCTGCTCATGCAAGTTATTATTCTACAGTCTGTAATTGTATAGAGTAGAGACCTTTGGTGAGTTAAGTAATGCCGATGTTTAACAAGCATTACATGTAATGCGATCGGTTTGTGGCCGTCGACCGTCCCTCAGTGGACTCCGATCGGCTGGGTTAGGTATTGACTAGGGCTGAACGATTTTGGGAAAAAATCTAATTGCGATTATTTTGAGCAATATTGCGATTGCGATTAATTTGCGATTATTTTTTAAAAGAGTCCAGTTTCGGTTTAAATCTTTACCATGTCCATTAAAAACGTATTTTAACATTACCAATACCAAAAGACAGTCATTTACTTCTCTGAATAAGGATAAAAGATATGAATTGCTTACAACAGGCATCATATTTATTTTCCAAGTACATTCTTCACAACACACTGTCTGGAATTGGAAATCAACAGGTGCATGTTCTGTTTCTGAACAACCTGTGGAAGTACAACTTCTTTTCTTACTGAACAAAATATTTTGAAATTTATCAAGAAATATCAGAATAGCCAGGTAGATACTGCAGATCTTCTAAACTCAATAAGACCTGAGGCCGATTCTTTAAGTGTCTTTAAACTGTTTTCTGAAAAACTATTTAGCTTGCCAACATCAACATCCGTATAATAAAAGTATTTCTAGATCAGGGGTTTTCAACAGGTGGTCCGGGGACCACCAGTGGTCCTTGAGAGGGTTCCAAGTGGTCCCCTGCAGGCTAAATGATGGAAAGTTGGTTAACCAGATGTAACTCTTGAGAACGTAAAAATGAAACCAAATGGACCCATTTGGTTTCATTTTCACACTCTCAAGAGTTAAAATATTCATCATCTGAATTAGCACTATTTAATTAAGAAGTCTACACTGATTTGTTTGCAAAATCCGGCCTGGAATTATAAAACCAAAAGAATTCTTTAGTTTTAGGTCTTTGGGGTGGAAAAAGTAATCAAATGGTGGTCCGTGGCTCAAATGCTGAATAAATGGTGGTCCCTGGTGTCAAAAAGGTTGAAAACCCCTGTTCTAGATGCCCTGGATTCCCCCTTTATGGACAGGCACCATAAACGGGCGCCTATAGTGGAAAGGACCCCGCAGCGTGGTTATGAATCCCACCGCAGTTGTTAGCGTGGGGAGCGTTCCTAGAACTGCGGTGGGGTTCATAAAATCGCGGCCCTTGCGATTCACAAATCGCATTTTTTCAAATCGCGATTTCGGTTTAAAAACGATTAATCGTTCAGCCTTGGTATTGACATAATGGTGACGTAATTAAGAGTTCTTAATTAATTATTGTTATCATGAGTACTATCCCCTGGATGTGTCAGAGGCACTTGCGTGCTGGTCGCTCGCTCTGCTTGCACACAAGTAAGGGGGGTTAGCGAGGTTTTCCGCCTCAGCACCCTCTCAGCATCCCTCCACGCCATCTAACACCAAACCGCCATCATTACAGAATTAATTAGGGCATGCAACAAACTCCTACGATAACACACAGTCCTCATCCGCCGTTATACCCATCCAACCAGGCCCAGATTATGTATTTATTTATTTATTTATTTATTTTCATGGTGTATAGTGCAGAAATCAAATCTGGTCTGGCGTGGCGCCAGCCAGCAGTTGCTTCAGGCTCCTCTGTGTCCCACTACTGAAGCAGATCACTGGCCTTATGTTCAGCAACGTCCACTGAATGACTGAATGAGAAGAAACCATTAGAGGAGACGAGACATGGAGAGAGAGAGAGAGAGAGAGGGAGAGAGAGAGAGAGAGAGAGAGAGAGAGAGAGAGAGGGAGAGATTGACAGGGAGTGTAATAATTGAATTAGAGATTAAGATGAAATAGATCGAGGGGGGAGAGAGAGAGAGGAGGGAGCACAATACGAGACAGCGATAAACTGGATAGACAGAGAGAGGAGAAACAAAACCAAAGCCATCTTACACAGTGCAAAATATCTACTTCAAAACCAGAGCAAAATGGAATGCTATTTAGCTCAACAGCTTAACAGACAATACAAAAGCAGCAGAATACCTGAGCTGATCCAAAATTAAGAGAAACATTAACACGGTATAGACTCAGTGAACACAGTCTTGAGAGAGCTCAACCCACTGCACACAAAATGAGGTCGAGGCTGAGTTACACTTTCTAACCCTCTGTCCACTGTACCAAGACATCAGAGACACATACTGTCTGCCCACTGTACCAAGACATCCGAGACACATACTGTCCGCTGTACCAAGGCATAAGAGACACAGATGAATTTGGAACCCAAGATGGGAGAAACACAGAAAGTGATACAGAGGGTTGAATAAGGGCACAACAGAAAACGAACAGAAAAGGCACACAGAGAGAGAGAGAGAGAGAGAGAGAGAGAGAGAGAGAGAGAGAGAGAGAGAGAGAGAGACAGACAGAGAGAAAGACAGATAGGGAACACATGCACGCATGACTGGTAGAGTGTACAGACAGGAGGTTGAATCATAAACCAACCATATCGCAAATGTGACCCAGATTCACTTCCGCGTGAAGTAAAAGATTTAAAAATAAATAAAAAATAAATCAGGTCGCCTGGTTTGCAATTAAACCAATTTAAAAAACGGCATCTTGTCTGATAATCCCATGATAGCGGTTGTTTGTCGGCCAGGGTTTGATCATCTGGGGTTTGTTTTTATCACTCAAGTCAATCAGGGAAAACTGTCAAGGCATTAAGGTTAGATTAAAGTACTCAAGATTGCGAGACATCACAGATAGTGTGAGCCATAAATGACATGAGCCCTCCAGCCTGTCTACAGCGGTAACACCAGGTCATACAGAGAACAAAGCATGCCGCATAGTGTGTGGATAACAGTGCTCTTGTATACTGCTGTTGTATTTAACCTGTAAGACACACAGCGTCTAGAGACACACAGCATGAGATTCACAGCGTTTTGGAAAACGGTCGCAACCTAGGTTGAGGTTGCAATGATTTCGCCCATCCGCCAGGCACATGCACACAGACATCAACACGGGACTTAAAGTGCCGTGATTTTTGTATTTTTCCAATTTTGTACATATTTAAGAGGTGACAGTAAGTAAATAGACCCCTTGGTGTGTTCTTTATGTGTAATGATGTCTTCCCTTTGTATTTAGGGTTTCTTTCTGGGGGCTGAATCTTTCCAGCCAAACATGCCAATGAAAAAAAACTCAATGGTGACATCACATGCTCAGCCCCTCCCCCAACTCCTCCCCCTTTATCATGCAACTAAAGCTGTGGGCGTGGCTTCAGTTCAGGTGGATCTCCACCCATCACCACCCACCAGGCAAACCAGGCATACTTAATACCTGATACCTGATCATGTTTAAGGGTAGAAAAAAATCATGGCAGTCCATCTTTAAGACTCTACCCTTAAACAACTGCCCTTTCCAGGGGTGGGATCACGAACACAGCATTTACTACACAGTGAAAGAAATGCCCTTCCTTCTCCTTTTACATGCCATGCCATATGCAAGACCCCTGACCCCTCAATATCCCAACTCTCCCACTATAAGGCTCTGCAACACACAGAACAGGAGTCATGCAGGCATGTAAACCCGGGAGCTGATAGCTGCACTTGGCATTCCACAGAGACAGGCTCTCTCTCTCTCTCTCTCTCTCTCTCTCTCTCTTCTCCCCTCAGCAGATTCACCTTGGCCTGACCCCGAGCCAAAACAAGTTTCCACCACCACCGCCGCCCCAGAGAGCCAACTCACGCCAGCGGCTCCAGTGATACAGATAAAGCTGTCAGTCAAGCCAGCCGTCGCCTGCGGTTCCCAAACACCCAACAAACAACCAGCCCTCCCCTCCTTGGACCGTCAGGCTGGCCAAAGGAAACGCACCAACATTGCGATTGCGTGGCCATGTCCGTGTTTTTGTTTTCTTACCCTAGTGCAGGGGTTTTCAACAGGTGGTCTGGGGACCACCAGTTGTCTTTTAGAGGATTCCAGGTGGTCCCCAGCTAACTGATGTTGGTAACAGTTGGTAACCAAATGGACCCTTATAGATCTGTAAATGCCGAGAGCGTTGAAATGAAACCATCATTCATTTTACGTTCTCAATAGTCAGAAAAATGAGAAAGGAATTGTAGAGGAATTGTTATTTTGAAAAACGTTTTTTGTTATGGGGATTGATGTGCTCATTTTTCACATGGGGATTGATGTGCTCATTCCATGCACACGCCTGCGTCTGATTTTAGGTGGATAGCTGGGGAGTCAGTCACAGTCAAATATTACTTCACAGAAGCTTTGTTTGATGATTGTTTTTTTGGGAATATTATTTTATCCGTATGTTGCACTTTGACTTTTTGTCTTTTTATCATGTGCCTGGAGTGAAGTGTTTCACTCATTTCATTCATCATTAATGGTCCAAATATTGATCATCTCACACACAGACACACACACACACGCACGCACGCACGCACACACACACACACACACACACACACACACACACACACACACACACACACACACGCACGCACGCACACACAGTCACCAGTCCGTGTGTCAGTCGCACCACAACGTGTCAATGAATGCGTCAGTGAGCATTAACCAACAACTGCTCGCTCACTCAAGTGTGCAATATAAGGGTCCGTTTTAGGTATAATCAATACAATATAAGCAGTCGTTTCTAACAACCAGTCACAACCAGTAAGGGTGCCACATCACAGAGAGAAGATTTTAATTTTTATGTATCCCCTATACCACTGCAGTGATCTGTAAAAATCTCACAGCAGAATAATTTGTTGCAAACAGCATTATGCACCTGCACAATGCTTAAGTCGCTGCCGATCCTTCCGGACACAAATAATCTTGCACAGGGCCACCTAACTCCTAGAACCGCCACTGGATATAAGTCATCTCTTGAACACAATCTTGCCACTGTTACTTCTCAGCCTGCGGAACATTGTGGAACATTGGCAGACATGTTTTAATCTGTACATGTTTTCCGTACTGTATATCTCCAACACTCTCCGACACAGGAGAACTGGTATACGGAACGGCAGTAGTAGACTAAGGTGTTTCAACCTCCAGGCACGTGCGCACATAGTCAAAGGGGGCCGAGGCTGCCCTTTTACCGCCTGTAAAACAACTTTACTTCTACGGTGAAAGAAATGCACACGCCCCTTTCCATGCCAGATATACCGGAAGACAGCATTCAGTACCCAGGACTGAGAACTTAAAGCCCTGTGTGCCCCCTCTCTATAACATGGTCCCATAGTGTCAGCGTTGGCTGTATTTATGAACTCACCACCAGGCCACTGTCCAGAGACAGTCTCTTCAGCTGCTCTCTCCTCTTCTCCAGGTGTCTGTTCATGGTGCCCAGCCGTCCTGGCGCTGCACGGCCGCACACCTGAGACTCACTGCCAGGGAGGGAGAGAGGGAGGGAGAGAGTCCACAGTTTACATCAGGGGCAGATCTAGGCATGGGCATGGGGGGGCAATGCCCCCTTAAATGCTTATATTTAAAATGATTTGAAACACTACTACTAACTAACTACAGTTGTGGCACCACTAAACCAACAGCTTTCATTTTTGAAAACAGAAAACCGTCTGAGTCAGACCTTTAGCTTTATGCATGCTGCGTGTCTGTTGCAACTTAAACAACAACTGATGTTGTTATTGATGCTGTACTTGCCTAATAAAAGTCCTGTAACTGAAAGTGTTATGTGTGCGGCTTCATCGCCCGTGGCGCGAATCGACACGGGCGATGAAGCCGTCCCCATACCATTTTCTCCTGCCCCCCCAATTGGGAAATGTTACATCCGCCCCTGGTTTACATGTTTGCGTAACGAACACCTCATATCCTTCCGCTTCCTGCCCGCAGGGAAAGAAAGATATACCAAGTAGAGAAAACGCTTAATAGAGCAACCGGGGGCGGGCGGGGGTCAGGACGGTCGGTTGGTCGGTCGTTCACCTCCTCAGCGCCGCAAATGAAACCAAAGTCCACCTTTTGTTGCGTCGAGCGTCGTCATTAACGACTAAAAAGGGAGCATGACATTCAACCACACACCACCCCCTGCCCTCCCTGCTGCACCTTCATTTGATTTCACCGCTGCGCTTCTGCGTCGACGGTCTCACTGTCGTAGTCTCCGCGATGTGCTCCGATATACCGTCGCTCCATTCCTCTTTTCGCCTGCTAATGCGCTTGTCCTCCTTTGCGCCCGCAGTATGGCTTGCAGTGAGCGGGAAACCTATCCCCCCGCGCCCAAAAAAAGAGGGAGAGCAGATTGGCTCTTTTGTTGGCCATTTGCTCTACCGAAACGACCAACCAACCAGCCCACCCTGTTTGCCGGCGCGCAATCCCCCCCCCAGTCCTGACTCCTCTAGCTAGAGCGCTTCAGGCTCTGTTGTTGTTGTTCTAAGGCCTCTCCAAACAGCGCTGTGGGAACCATTTGGGACCTGGCTCCGGGACTGTGCACGGATGGGGTCCCGGACGAAGATCAACTCTTTCACGCATACCAACTCCTCCACAAAAGGGTTGTGGGTGGGGGCGGCTTACCCCAGGCACTGCAGCAGGGTGCATGGGTGTGTGTGTGTGTGGGGAGAGCAATCTAAGCTCGGCAAAACTTCCTCGTTGTGCCCAAAGGTTGGGGTCAGAGGTTGAGCCAACGGGCCAGCGGACGTCCAGGACCCTCTCTGTTGTTGTCATTGTGGGTTGCACGCATGTATGACTTTCAGCACATGTCAACTGTCCAGATATGACAACACGGTTATTTAAGCTCTTTGTGGACACCTCCCTGTGTTCTGTGGTGCACATAATGGGCTGGGGATTTAATCTTGGCGGGGTTTTTTGGTGCGAGAATGTATCGACACTATGGAGGCAAAGGTGCTGACTGTCACATACGCGGGCAAATGGCACACACACACATTCATACACTGATGGCAGTGGAAACCATGCAAGGTACCTACTAGCACACCAGGAGCAATTAGGGGTCCATTGTCTTGCTCAAGGACAATTCGACACTAACTCTGCAGGGAGCCCGGGATCGAACCGGCAACCTTGTGGTTACCATCCGGTGACTCTACCCCTGAGCCACTGCCTCCCATGCGGGCCCCATCTTTACTTAACACAAAGACTGCTACCCGTGCCCATCTGACGGTGTGCCCCATCATTATAATGTGCGCTGCTGTCCAGCTCCATCTAACGGTGGACTAAAATGCTGAATAACTTTAGATCTAGAGAACTCTCCGAGTCTCCATGGTAAGGACAAAGGGGGGGCTCTGCTGATTATCCGATGGTGCAGATGGGAACATTCTGGAGCAAGGATAGGTCCGTTTGAGCTCGCAAGCATTGACATTAGCAACACAGCTTCCCAAACAGGATGTTTACATGCAGTCCCAGTGGTTTACACTATAGGACAGGGGTGGGCAATTATTTTTACCAAGGGGCCAAATGAGATACATAAAATATTGTGGAGAGAGTAAAGGCTGAACAAAAGTCTGCATAGTATTAATTTCACAAACAAAACAGGCAAACATAGATCAAAAATGAACATTCTTTGGCTAATTCGGATGATGAATATTTTACTTGAGAGTGTAAACATTGCAAGTCCATTTGGTTTCATTTTACGCTCTGAAAGAGTTACATCTGGTTAACCAACTTAACTGGAACTCTCTCAAGAACCACTGGTGGTCCCCGGACCACTGGTTGAAAACCACAGTACCCTTTCACAGGCCGGTCAGAGTCAGCCAAAGGGCCGCATTTGGCACCGGGGCCACATAATGCCCAGGTATGCTATAGGAGGCACGGCAGGCACCGGTTGGGTCATGGTCCTAAAGACTGGCAGTCTTTGGCGCCATTTTTGTCACTCACTAAACCCCTTATTTGCATTTTTGAATAATTCAACTAGCCAATCTACATTGACACATTGTGAGCTTGTAGGCTGGCCATTTTAACTATACAAAAATGTTTTTAAAAAATTGTAAAAAGGCAAAGAAGTTTAAGGGGTTTAGTGGTGACGAAAATGTAGGCCTTTGTGTCCATTGATTGTATGAGAATAAAACTCCAAAAAGGTATTATTATGACCTGTGCCGGATGAACATTTTAATCTTTGCCTTTTTAAAAAGAAACCTAGTAACATCAATGTTTAGTTATTGCCTTGCGGCCCATATTTACTGTACTGTATGTGCACAAGAAGCACCATTTCCCAAACAAGGTCCCGAAAGCGCCTTCGGCATCTCTGCCACAGCCTATTTCTGTCACACCAAACAACACAACACACACAACACACACACACACAGTGCAACATCATCAACATCATCCATCAAAACGTCCCTGCACATCGACTGGAAATGGCGCGTTATTCCGAACAGTGCGCTGGCATCAAACGATGGTTGGAGTTTTTTCTTTTGTATAGCGACGACAAATGTATTGTTAAACAGGCCACTCATGTCATATCTTGCCCCCGTTTCCTGAAAGCCCACGGGCTATGTAGTGTGGAAGGAAGCGAGGGGCTTAATCACTATACAGGACATCAAAGATGCTGTCATTTTATCTCTCTCCCTCGCTCTCAGAGTTGCATCTCCGGCATGCGTACTTTCGTGCTGTGGTTTTAGATATACGGAAAAACGTATATCCGGTACACAAAACTTTTCTCAGTTGATCCTCCTCAGTCCTTATGCATCAACTGACAAAAGTTTGGCAAAGCCTTTTATCGGTTTCTTAAAGGGTTTTTCCTGTTATTTCCACCCATGTGTCAAATACGCTAATTATCTCGTTAACTGAGACAGTAAAATCATTTCCCGACGGCAACCATGTGACCATTGTAAATCAGTTGCGACCATTGGGCCAACAGCCGTGACCGTTACTAATGGTCGCTCGTTTTACTCAAAGTTTTGCTCAAAGTTGCTGTCTCTTAATGTCAAAGAAGCATTCAGAATACAGATTCCCTAGAGTGTGTTGTTGTTATTGTGTCAGACTGTCATCGCTCGTTCCTTTTTCTTTCCCCCTAGACTACAGATTAGCTAGAGGAAGCACAGGCCCCGATGGCTTCCTTTGGGATGCGCTGATAGAGGGGTGGGGGCTGGGGTGGGCCGCAGGAAACCCAGAACAAATTACTAAAATGGATTATGGTCGCAGCACTTTGATTGCTGCTCCGACTAGAGACAGAAAACACAGACTGTGTGTTCCAGGGATGTGCACACACAGACATGAAAGGGAGGCTTCAGGGCAGGCCCCCGTGCCCCTTTGTACCAATCTGTAAAGCATACCTGGGCATTATGCGGCCCGGGGGCCAAATTGGCCCTTTGGCTGACGCTGACCGGCCCGGGGACCACCAGTGGTCCTTGAGAGAGTTCCAGTTAAATATGTAAAGTTAACCAGATGTAACTCTTTTGAGGGCGTAAAAATGAAACCAAATGGACCCTTACACGTCCGTCCATTTGGTTTCATTTTTACACTCTCAAGAGTTAAAATATTTATCAGAATTAGCCATGTAGCCATGTAAAAGTCATTTTTGATCTACTGTAGGTTTGCCTGTTTTGCTCATGAAATTTTATTGTGGACAAAGACCAAATAAATCTTTAGTTTTGGGGTCTGTGGGGCTAAAATGTCAACAAATGGTGCTCCTCTGTGGCTCAAATACTGAATAAATAGAGGGCCCTGGTGTCAAAATGGTTGCTCTTACTTACTTTTATGTTGAAATTAAATTAATACTACGCAGACTTTAGTTTAGACTTTAGTCTTGGCCCTCCACAATATTTTATGTATCTCATTTGGCCCCTTGGGAAAAATAATTGCCCAGCCCTGCTGTAAAGCAACTGCTAGAGACTGATATAAGGCTGGATTGGCTTGGTGAAAATGTCTCAAATATGAAAAGTGGGCTTGTAGATCTGCTATTTTTGCCATTCTTTTGTCCACAAGTGCCCTCTTATGGGATTTCAACCCTCCATCCTCTAACACTCTCTGCACGTCCCTGACATGTGTTCCATGGGGTGCAGCACCTCGCGCAGAGCACACAAGAGACAAAGAGGCGATGAGGCGGTGGGGTAGATCGCGGAAGTGATAAAAGATTAAACAAACAACATTAATTGCGCCCATAATCAGGGCAAGCGAGATAACGGCATGATGGCAAATAGAACATTAACCCACAACAGAAGTCTGTGGCGGTCGATGACAGTTTCTTAAAGGGATATTTCACTTTCTTTTTTTTGCGGGGGGGGGGGGGGGGGGGGGGGGGGGGGGCACTCCAGACAGTTTATAAGTTGCTTGATTCTTCTTGATTATTTTGCCCACACCTCATCATCTCCAAACCCAATATAGCATCACAACATAGCAACACCCAATATAGCAACACAAGCCTTTTTCTGTCAACTGATATTGGGTGCAATTCCCAACCGCTGTGGTGTAGCCAGGTATGGTGTAAGTCCTCTCATTGGCTGCATGGCAGCAAATCAGGTTTGGGGCTGTGCTCATTGGCTGCATGGCAGCGAATCAGTTCTGGGGCCTTGAGGTAGGCCCGAAAGCCTATACCACCAGGCCTGGGCCTGGGCCTACCAAATAATTATCCATAATTAAAACCAGTTAAGTCATCAAAAGCTTCAACTCATGATGAACAAAGCAGGGGAGTACAGTAACATTTCTGGGGGGTCAGGTGATTTCTGGACCTTTTGACTTGCAGGTTTTAATTATTCTGGGTAATTATTTGGTAAGGGCTGGTGGTATAGGCTTTCGGCCTACCCCAAGGCCCCAGACCTGATTTGCTGCCAAATCAGGTCTGGAATTGCACCCATTGTCCTTCTGATGTGTGAGGGGGCCGTGGTTGGATTTTCATTAACTGTTCTCATTTATATATCTTTTAATAATTCTTTTGGAAAACTTGAAGAGTACACAATAGAATGACCAAAAGTATATTATAAAAGTACATTACTTTTTAGTGACATATCCCTTTAATGCAGCAGAACACATCAAGAATGAAATTCGGTGCCAGTTACAAGCATACATTACAGTACACTGTACGCAATGCCGAACCTTCAGCAAACTATAGACTTATTAAAAGGAACTCTGAAGGTTTGTCGAGCCAACAGTCACATCAAAATCCTTTCAGGGCTGAAGAATGACGTTTATTCACTGGGCATAACCAAGTGTTTGTGTACAGCAAATAACATGTAAAGGAATATATATGTATATATGCGACATCAATACGCAACACAATTCATTGACCTGCTGGGGAAAGGCTTGTGCAACGACGCCGTGAAGGGCGAATGCCACGTTCCACTCCACTCGACAAAGTGGCTCGCATATCAAAATTACTAGCACGAGATATTCGCGTTGTGACTTTATGTTCAAAGCAAGACGTGTATGGCTCTGATGATGAGGAGCAGCCTGTGTCATTTTAAAAGGCCATATGATACGAGAACATCCGCTGTCCTGATCTTCATCTATCTCTGGGTGACATTTACCTGTGGGTGCCATCATGGGCCCTGGCGGCTGCATGCAATGAAACCCTTTGCTTCAGTTCCTACCGGTAACTGTTTGTTTGAGGACTAACCTTTTTTCTTTTGCAGTATGTATATGCGACATTAAACTGCCCTCCATGGTTATTACAGCTACAACACATATTGAGCTATATATATACAGTATATATGTCTACAAATATATATATATATATATATATATATATATATATATACACAGTATATGTCTACAAATATATATAGCTCAATTGCACTACCATTTCCTACTCCAGAAAATCGGGGTGGCAAATCAGGACACAGTATGTGAACATATTTGAATACAGTGTCCTGATTGGCCACCCCAATTTTTGGAGTAGGAAATGGTTGTACAATTCCAGACCTACACGTATCTGATGACAGGCTATTTTATGTCAACAGCTGATTCGGTCTGGCTTAAGCCAGGCTACTTTTTTGCTTCCTTACATGATTTGATTTAAATGTACACATATAGCAACTTTATCCAAGGCGCTTTACATTGTGCATTACATTACCCATTCACACTCACACTCACACTCACACACACACACACTCACACACACACACACACACACACACACGTATATTTATATTTAAATCACAGGAAGGGGCGAAATCTACCAGCGACTAACCGTGTTGCAATCCAGGTTGCAAATCCACTAGCGACCAGGTCGCGACCACTTGCTTGCTGTAATGTTTAGGGCTTAGTGTTAGACTTGGGATTATGTTTAAGCTTACGGTCTCCCCTGACCTATAAACTAGTCGTAACCATAACGAAGTATTCATGACCAGTGATCTGTAAAGACGTCAATCAGTCACTCAATTCCATCTCAGGCCTTTCAGACTATAAGCTCTCATACAGAGCGCTGCGTAGGCAGATATGGGGGAGGTAGGATCAGCGTGAGAATCAGTGGTTGTCGCGTGGCTCTTTAGGGCGTTCTCAGCAAACCACTGGGCCGCTCAGACGCTTCATGTGTAATTTTAGGGCAAGTGGTGAGTGTTCTTCTCATCCAGAGCGAGAGACTTATCTTATAGTATACACACAGTATGTGTGCTTGTAAATCCCCCCTGCTGGCGCTGCAGTGCGATCACAGCACTCTCCTACAAGAGTTGCAGTGTGGTGGGATCACATTTGATCAAGGACAATTAAGAGAAAAGCAGTGGTTTTCATCTCTTTTCACATCATTATTTAGTCTGTGTTTGAGCCACGGACCATTGTTTGATGATATTTGAAGCTAAACAAGATAACAATTATTCTACATTCCAGTTGCGTGTAGACTTCATTGTAATAGCGCTGCTATATGTACAGTATGTAAAATGTAAAATATGAGTAGCAATTAGGGGCTCAGAGTCTTGCTCAAGGACACTTCGACATTAACTTGGGGGGAGTTCATTCATTAGAAAACAACAAGAAAGCACAATATTTAGGCATTGTCGCCTGATAGTTTGAATGGCTGCATTTATCAATACAGCCACTGTTGGTCAATTTTACTAACAGTAGGAGAGTATCACTTATTACTTGGACTTGAGAGTAATATGTAACATACTGTATTACATATTACTTCTACAGGGGTTGACACTAAGGTCTCGGAGGCACTTGCCCATCGGGCAAGTGCAAGTCAGGTTCTACTTGCCCTCAGGTCATGGTCACTTGCCCCCCAGGTTCCAGGTGGTCCCCAGTTAAGTTAGTTAACCAGATGTAACTCTTGAGAACGTAAAAATGAAACCAAATGGACCCTTGCGGGTCCATTTGGTTTCATTTTTACACTCTCAAGAGTTAAAATTCATCATCTTAATTAGCCCAGGTCTACACAACTAGAGAATGTAGAAGATTAGGTTATTTTGATGTGTATGTTAATTTGCCTGTTTTGTTTCCCAAATCCAGCCTGGAATTGTGGATAGCTAGAAAGCAGGGAAAGACACAGAGGCAGAGTGCAATGACTTCAATGCCTTCAAGACAAATTCATCTTGTGTAGTGTTATAGTGCACTTGCCCGATCGGGCAACCAGGTAGCAGTCTTCACTTGCCCCACCATTTTTTTTTACTTGCCCCGGGCAAGCGGGCAAGTGTTAGTGTCAAGCCCTGTTCTATATTACATTTGCACCACCCCAACCACAAAAAAGGTAAGTACAACAACAGAATCGTTTTAGTCAGAAGAGTCACACGCTTTACAATTTCTAATAATCCTAATTTAAGGAGGACACACACAAGATCTTTCTTTATGTTTCAATATCACAACTCTGATACTAGATATCTTTGTAGGTCTGACTGTAATAATAATAATAATAAGGTTTCTGTTCATTGCACTTTTTAGGTCAAATTGAAGTGGCATTAGCTCATCTCCTTTCACCAACCCAATACTGTTGAAAGCAGCAGCATGACGAAAATAACTAATAATATTAGTAGGACTAACTGTAGTATTACTGTTTCCTAATACATAATCTCAGAAAAGCAATGGCAGTTACACCCATCTCTGCTGCCAAATGGTAGAAAAGGTGCAGCGTCGGCTGGCTCAAGGATATATAAACATGGAGAAATGGGTCACCGACCCATGTGACAAAACCACACAATGCTTCTCTATTTGTTCGCTCTCTCTTTTGCTCAGAGCTCAGCCACAATGCCCCTCCGAATGATTTACACCTATAAGCCAATTATAGCTATGTTAAACCGGTCTGCAGTTGACCTACACACACACAGACACAGTCAGAGAGACACGCGCCCATGAATGAATGCTACAATTCATCCCCCCCTGTTAGGGTGACCAGATGTCCTGGTTTGCGTGGGACAGCCGTCATTTTTGCAAGACTTTTCAGGCGTCTCCCAAATTGAGACCCTACCTATCTGTCGTCCCACATTGTGACTGGTCGGCAACAGTGTGCAAATGTCTTAATAGTCGCCTAATAGTTGGCTTTCTGTCTTAAAGCCCTCTCACTGTCGCTTTTCCTGCTAGAGTGAAAGTAGTACATGTGCCTGTTATCACTTCTAAAATCGTAACGAATCCATACAACATGGAATATTCTTTAGTTTTTGAGTGGTGCGACCACTATAGTTCCACACTCACTCCAGAGGGCCGCTATAGTTCCACTCACTCCAGAGGACAACTATAGTTCCACACTCACTCCAGAGGGCCGCTATAGTTCCACACTCACTCCAGAGGACAACTATAGTTCCACACTCACTCCAGAGGACAAATTGCAATGTACTACAAAAATAGCAAATCTACAAGGTCAAGACATATCGCACAGTGACATGTTTTAATTTGTAGATCTGATATGTTTTAATTGAATGCTGAATTAATATTTTTTAGTAAGACAGCAAGATATTCATCTTTTACTGACCCCGTTTTCATCCAATTTCCCACTTGTCCCACACATGAAACACCTCTGTCCCTCAAATGTACAGTTTGGATCTGGTCACCCTAGAATCAGTCAGTCAGCAGCAGGACGAGGACGAGGAGGAGGAGGGGACAGGATACAATCAAAGGGAGAAGCTGACATCTGGGAGTCTTTGTGTTGCTACAGGCCTAATTAGATAGCAGAGTGGAGAAAAGAGGGAGGGCTGTGAGTGTGCATTATAAGTGTGTGTGTGTGAGAGAGAGAGAGAGAGAGAGAGAGAGAGAGAGAGAGAGAGAGAGAGAGAGAGACAGATCGGTGCAATTGCGCCTGCAGTGTTGTCAAGCAGTAATACAGTATTTTGCTTTAAGTAATAATTAGTTCAGATTTTGAGTAATATGTACATTACATTTAAAAAATAACATATTACTATTTCCACAAAGCGTGGTGGAACTGTGCGTTTGAGTGTTTATTCATAATAGTAGAATGGGTTGGGGCCAAGTTGCTTTGAAGGTTGATCCAGACAAGATCTAAACTCGAGAGCGGGTACAGAAACGATGCAGGCTGTTGATCAACAAACCTTGCTGGGTGTGTGTAATCTATGGGAATTATGTGTCTCTGGCGTCTTGGTATAGTTGCCTGGAGCTGTGTTTCTACCACATTTTGTGTGCAAGGTTCAAGGTTCAAGGTTCCTTTATTAGTTACAACTGCATTGAAACAGACATAAAATTACGTTTATCCCTTCATCATAAAATGCATAAAAAGAGAGAGAGTTAAAGAAGGGAGAGCAGACAGAAACAGATTCATTCACACATCCAAGGATGCCCATCTAAAGGTGCAGTGAGTGCATCCTCACAAGTATAGTATTACAAACATATCAAAACCACCATGTGTGTGCCCGTAGGTGCGTGCGAGCGTGCGTGTGTGTTCTTTTTGAACATCTGCTGCTCCATGAGCAGTCAGCAGTCAGAAAGGACCCAGCTGAGTAGATGCACGCAGCCCCAGACAGATCCACACTAAAGCCTCCCCAACCCCACCCCCCGCACCGGATAATGTGAGGCCATTATAATAGCTTAATGATAACACTTAGAGCCATTGAGGGGATCCCTCCGTCGTTTCAGAGAACACAGACTTCATCATCCGCTGTCTGGGTGACACACAGTCATGGATAAATGGCAATAATGAGGCCTGGTGGTGCTTTCCATGAAAATGGACTCCCGCAGTTTGGTTGGGTAATCTTTTTCCTGTCTCTCTCTCTCTCTCTCTCTGTCTCTCTGTCTCTCTCTCTTTCTCTCTGTCTCTCTCTCTCTCTCTCTCTGTTCAACCATTTTGGCTACATAGATAATAAACCCCGTAGTGCAGCCGAACAGAACAGAGAATAATCAAAAGTTGGACAAGAAAACCCTGCCCCCCAACCTCAAAAAACGGACAGAAAACAGCGGTCCGGTTTGACATGAATAATAAAGCTCCCATGTCCGTGCAGCCTGTCAAAAGAGGGGCCTATATGGATTCCAATGACGGTATGTACCGTCACATGAGTATAAGGAAAGCAGTTTTTATGTTAATAATCAAAAATGGAGTTCCCAGACTACAGTATGGAGCCTGGTTGTGCGACAGCAATCCGATATACGTCAGGTCAGGTCCGATATGTCGTCTAAAGTGGTCTGGCCCCAGCATAGCCAGATTCAAAATCTTAGGAACTACACCAATGACAAGGGTCATGACCAGTTTGTTACTGGCTGTGAATACTTCCCTAATGATTGCAGTCGTGGATAGTTTCTTGGGGTCACCTATTTCCCATCAGTTGCAACCTGGTTGTGACTATTTGCTTATGGCGGTGACTACTTTATAGGTCTAAACCTAAACCACAAGAAACACAAGAATGGAGCACTGCATGTTCACCAACCTGGTGACGACTAGTAAGCAACTGGTCGCGACCTGGTCCCTAACCAAACGCAATCAGAAGCAAGAGGTCACTGCTTGATGCAGCATGACCCCTCTATGCCCCACCGCCGCCATGGGGTGGGGTGGGGGGATTTGTTTTGTGGCAGCGTGCCTGCCTTTAATGGTACATAGTGGGGGTCTAAAGGGAGGGAGGGACCCCCCAAACAACCCACCACCCTCCACTTCACCCATTCTTCCCCCTGAATGATTCATCTACATTGCTGAGAAAGCAGAACATCAATGATAATGATGATGATGATGATGACGGCCAAGACGTTGATTATACATTCGAGTGTAGCTTTTAATTCAGCTGTTACTGTGCAGGGAACGAAATGAGAGGGCAAGCTATGGCAGCTACCATAGCTAGGCTTCAGGGAAGAGGCAAATCGAGGAAAATATGGCCAAACAATAGACAAATAAACGCAAAGTAGGTTATACAGTATATACAGGAAAATTACCACAACAATGTAGAAAAATAGACCACACAATAGGCAAAAAATGCAAACATGGAGGAAAATAGGCCAAAATATAGGCCACTTGCCCAAATGTGCTGACATCAACACATTTGTGATGACCGTTTTAGACCAATGAGTGTTTTTGTGCAAACCTAATGTTACATGTCACATTCTACTGAAAGTATGATGAATATTTGACTTTTGCCTTCTTTGGATAATGGGTTGTTAATGGTAGAGTCATGTATTATGCCAATTATGAAGATTGAAAGTTAAACATAATCATGCAAGTTAGAATCCGGCAGTTTCTGCAGTACATTCTGGGGACCCCTACTCAACATTTCTAACATCAAGTTTCTACATGCTGGGGACCCCTATGCAACATTTCTAACATCAGTTTCTACATGCTGGTGACCCCTACACAACATTTCTAAGATCAGTTTTTAAACGCTAGGGGACCCCTACTCAACATTTCTAACATCAGTTTCTACATGCTGCAGACCTTGGTGGACACAACATGTGGACTACAACGGAGTGAAACACTAGTGGTGCTCAAATGTGTTACTTGCAAGGACCCCCTTAACTTCATTTGGCTCCATTTGTACACTCCTAGAGTTACAGACCTGTTATGACCAGTTCCAGGGCTATCCATTTTTGTTTCTAGTGAATACTCAAGTGTTTGTGTGTTTGTGGCAATTATGGAATTGTGTCAACAAACAGCCAACAAGGCAATGTTGACCCCCCCCCCTTGGCCTACAAGCTCAATGCAAATCATGGGCCAGAGAAAGTTGACTCCGAAAACAAAGAGAGACTAAGTACGGACAGCCAAGTCCTGCCACAGAAACCAACGACCAGCTGCCAAAAAAAGGGTTCGCTCTCCATTCAGCCTGCTGCCTGCCTCCGCAATGGACACGTAGGAGCTCCAGAAAAATGTCAAATCACCATCCATTCCACTTACAGTATTATGGCTCATGGTTCTGTACTGTACTTCACACTTTCGTTGGCTTTGACATGTGCAATCTCCTAGTCTCACCGTGTAGCCAGACAACTATCCCACACAGTCTCTGAATTAGTGATATTCGTTTGTAGAAAATATGCATTTTCTGCCCGTTTGGTTTCGGCCCGAATAGGCAGAAAGCTCCTGATGTATATATAAGATATGCATGCAACTTAAAGATGTAACCAGTGATTTTGCTTAAATCAAATATCACTTTTCTTTTTCCTTTCTTTGATAGTGTCCTCATCATATAAGGAGTCAGTTACCCCAGGGGTTATCTGTCCCAGTTAACCCCTGGGGTAAAAAAAATACAAATAGTTTCGGTTTTGAAAACTATGGGTGAGGAAACTGTGACGCCCTGATGCATGACGTGAGCATGTGGATCTGCTATGTTTTTTCAGCGGAATGTCTGTGGCAGAATAGGAGACGCCGCTTCAGGGTTCACGTGGCGAAGCTATCCAGCAAACAAAACAATTAAAAAGACACAAAAAAATGCTGCCTTGAAGGAGGCGTTAATTGCATTTTTTTCTGTTTTGTTTTTCCCCACGACTGCAGCACCTCCCGGTCCACAGAAGTCCACACACTATTTCAGATTTATGGTGGTGCGAGCGACGAAACCAGAGGCGTGACCTGCACCGCGACCCTCGAGCAGCAGCCAACACTCCCTGGTCCTCCCGGCCACAGCTGCGTCACTGGGACTGCGAAAGAGTCCGTTCGGTTCATCAGAAAGGAACTCGTGAAGCAGCTCTATGCGACCACATGGCATGTGAACGGTGAGGACGCTAGATCGGTCGTCTTGATTTATTTTGAGAACTCCATTCAAACCCCAGAGCATGGTCGGACGGCGGCAATTGATCGAAACATGGCTAACACAGCACGCGCACGCACACACACACACACACACACACACACACACACACACACAGTCATAAACTTATAGTGTGTGCATTCATGATCCGTTGATTTGCCACCACCACCTCACAGTGTGTTGTTTAATGTCTGACACCTTTACACACTGTTGAATTCTTAGGTTAGAACGTCACATAACATGGTCCAACCAAACACAACTGCTGCACATGGTTAACACACCCAAACGGCTCCAGCTGCAGACCTAGCCCAGGAGTGGACGTGCCTCACAGTTGATGTGATGTGGTCACACATCAACCCACAGGCCCCTGTTGTTGCCATGTCCCACCCGCTTCTACCGTTATCAAGCGATAACTCCCAGTAGGCTGCTTATCAGCACCATCTCAGCTTGCGGTTACAGTAGGTTTAGGGTTAGGTTTAGAGAAGGCTGTAGCAATGTTTGTAGCAAAACTCTAGACCCCTCCAACCGTAACCCTAAGCCTAAATCCCAGACGCTCAACCCACAGGGGCCTGTGGGTTGATGTGACGTCATCACATCAACTGTGAGACACGCCCACTCCTCGGCTAGGTCTGCAGCTGGACCCTTCTCAAATTCTTAGGTTAGAACGTCACATAACATGGTCCAACCAAACACAACTGCTGCACATGGTTAACACACAGAGGAAAGGAAGAGCACCCGTGCGTGTGCACACACACAACACACACGCACACACCTGGTTTGGCCACAGGGATCATGCAGAATGCTGGGCGCGGTATCCTGCCTGTTGCCTATCATCTCTCCTAAGGGTATGAATCAGCAATAACGCAAACACAACATTTATGACCTGGTTTTGGGCCACACTCGCCCATGTTTGACACATTTCTGTGGCCCATATAATAAAACTTGTCAAACGTGACAGGCATCCCTCTTCGTCAGGAAGAGGACCAGTTAGTTCTCAGGTGAAAACACAGAGTAAACAACACCTCAGGACTGTTTAAATATGCCTTAACTTCTTCCTATGCAAAGTCATGTCAAAGATACACAGGGCTGGAGAGGGAGGGAGTGTTACACAGAGGGAGAGCCATGCTGAGTCAGACAGCTTATCTGGGTGGCTTCAGGTAAAAAAAAAAAGTCTGGCCTTCATTGGCCCAGCTATGGTCATGGAATGACCTGCAGTCCAGGTTTTGAAGGTTCCCTTGAGATGTTTCAAAAGCCCAACCCTACTAGAGCTCACCGACCGTCGGAACACATTATATCTCTTGGTCTCATTGCCTGAAGGGATACAACACTCTGATTGTTTCAGAAACAGGTCTCAGGTGCAATTCACAATAAAATGCCCACGGTTTCGCTGCAGCTGGGAGTGAGGAGTCTGACCCCATCGTCTGAAATGTACTCTACCTCCTAAGCTATGGCCTCAGACACACACACACACACGGCAGAAACGGCTAACTGCTAAAGAGCAGGAAAGATGCACAATGGAGACAGTGCCTTGCTTCACCTTACCAATATGACCAACATAATATTTTGTTAGAGTTGACGTGCATATACTGTCACCATTTCTAAAGGAATTGTGACACACAAAAAAAGCTTTCAGCAAGAAAAAAGAACTTGAGGTTTTCTAGGCTCAATTGCACTAAAACCTTCAACTTCTAACATTGACTAGATTTTCTGGTGTCTGGAGTTTCCTGGCTCTGATCACTGTTTATGATGCAAATCCCATATATTATTTCAATGGGATTTGCCAGTAGATGTCGCTGTTTTGCCTGTTTTGTATGTGTCTCAAAAGACCAGACCACAGAGAAAACCAAAAATTCCACTGAATGTTCAAATTAGTTATTATTCTTTTGTGTATAGTTGGGTACATAAAACCTAAAAGAAAAAAACAAAGGGAAAATGAAAAATTAAAAAAAAAAATCATCAGGGAGTCCCTGTGTTTCCCCTGCATGCTGGTCCCTCCCAACCGTGAAACACTGGCGCGTAGGAAGCCTTATTGCATCCTGCCTGGACTGGAACAAGTCATACATAACATGCGTTTGTTTCCTGTGGAGGGGACCCCCTCGCCATGGAAGCTTTGGCAACGAAGTGCTCTCATGCTCGTTGGTTCAAGGGAACAATAAGTCAGAAAAATATACTGTACATACATATACAGTATATATATACCTTAAAGGGGGCACAGGGCAGTGGGGTGTGGTGGCAGAAGAATTTTTCCAAGCCCTTTTCAAAATACACAACGGTGACCCCATGCCATGGTTCAATTCTACCACCCCCTCCCCTGCATGCCACGGGGGTATTCAGAGCGCGCGCGCGCACACACGCGCGCGCGCCACGCACGCACGCACGCACGCACGCACGCACGCACGCACGCACGCACGCACGCACGCACGCACGCACGCACGCACGCACGCACGCACGCACGCACGCACGCACGCACGCACGCACGCACGCACGCACGCACGCACGCACACACACACACACACACACACACACACACACACACACACACACACACACACACACACACACACACACACACACACACACACACACACACACACACACACACACACACACACACACACACACACACACACCATACACCATAATTTTATTCCTACTCACTCCATACTCGTGCCAGATCCTCCTCTACCGACGCACAGGCCCAAACACCACTCAGTCCAGCGGGTCTGTCCGTCTGTCTGTCTGTCTGCCGTCACGTCGACTTCAGAGGTGAGGCGTTTTGTGGCTCGGCGTTGCCGTGGGTGGAACGTCCTTTGCTCATGGGCACAGTCGCGGAGAACACGTCAGGATCACTCTGGAAAGGAAGCCCTGTGCACACGCACGTATGGACACACACACACATTTTAGTTCTTCATTTGAATCCACAAATTACATTTATTTACAGGGAAACAAATACAGTTTAACAGGGCTGACAGTTCATGTTCATTTAAGGGTACACATGGCACCTCCTCCTCCACACAGACAAACTGCCTATAACAGCCGATACAGAGCAGAATTTAGCGAGTTGTTTAGCTTTGCTCTTTGTCATGCCAGCTATACGTAGGCCACTCAGGCCAGTCAGTTTATGCACATGGCCCAGGCTTCCAAATATCAATATCGCATACACACACACACACACACACACACACACACACACACACACACACACACACACACACACACACACACACACACACACACACACACACACACACACACACACACACACACACACACACACACACACACACACACCACAAGAAACTGGGTGTGTTGGACCATGTGTGTCGTCAGCTTCCCTGTGTGTGTTCTTAAAGGACGATAATGGACAGATCGAAAAGTGTGGAAAAATGTATTTTTCATTTCACTGGGACTTTACCAACTTTTGTAGATGTGTATAGGTACATTCTATATTGATAAAAACTGCTATTTTGGAAAAAATGTTACAATATGGTGCAAATCTTTGAATATTCAAAGTCATGATCAGTCAAGGACTATTGACTGACAAGGGTCAGCGGCCATATATACGTGATTTAGAGGGATCCTTGTCTTGAAATATTGAAAACCGCTTCAACTGAAAATTGAATTGAAAGAAAACAATGAGGTTGAGCAGAAAACTGTCAGGACATTTGTAGAATCCGTTCTCAGGTCAAAATGCGTAAACAAAAACCATCCTCTGTCAAGAGCAAGTAAAACGATGGCAGCTCCATAATATCGAGCTTTCTTACTCACTCCATACTCGTGCCAGATCCTCCTCTGCCATCGAACGGGCCCAAATACCACACAGTCCAGCGGGTCTGTCTGTCTGTCGTCACGTCGTCTTCAGAGGTGAGGCATCTGGCGATGTGGCTCGGCGCCACAGTTGCGGAGAACGCGTCAGGATCATCGGATCACTGTGGAAGGGAGGCCACACACACACACACACACACACACACACACACACACACACACACACACAGTCGTTTTCAAACTTTATTCAAGTCAAGGATCCCCAAATTGACACTATTTGACCACTATACTATTTGCCACCATATGACCACTGTAATAGTAGCAAGTTGAAGATAGCCCTCCCTGACACAAGGAAGTGGGCATGCTCCGTCGCAGTCACCACAGAAGCCCAACATAGGGGGTCAACCCCTTCCCCTGGCGTCTCTGGTTTCCATGGTGACGCCCCTCTGCAGCGTACCTCTCGTCCACGTTGTTAACAAGATGCCAAAAGCTGCGTTTGGCCTTTGGAGGATAGGCTCCGACCACCATGAGGCTTATATATCGAGCACCGATTCATTCATCAACACAATAATCCACAAATAATCCATCAGCAAACAACAAGTCAAAAGGTTACATTTTTAATGACGAGGTATGTATACATCCACAAACAGAAAGAAAATGTAACATCTGCTGTTATAAACAGCCAGATTCTCTGACTGCTCTGTCAAGAACGACTGAGCTCTTGCCTGTGGCCTGATTATCATATTGTCCTAAAGAGAAGACCCCCATTTTCGTGAATCTGGTTGGTTTTATGAACACAGACAGGGCAGTTTATGTTTACGTTGTTTTCTGGAGGACGTCCCCTCTCTATTACTCCCCTCTCTATTACTCTATAGCAGTGGTTTTCAAACAATTTTATACCAGGGCCCACTATTTATTCAGCATTTGAGTCACGGACCACCATTTGATGACATTTGCACCCCACAGACCCCAAAACTGTATTGTCCACAATACCAGGCTGGAGTTCACAAACATACATCAAAATGACCAATCTTCTGCATTCTAGAGTTTTAGCCGTATAGTTAAGTTGTAGTGTGTGTGTGTGAGTGTGTGTGTGTGTGTGTGTGTGTGTATATATACCTGGTTGTAGCTAAGCACCTTCACCTCATTTTATGCTGTTACAGCTGCACTTTACTGCTCTAGTCTGTTGCACTATGTCACTTGTTGTTTCTTGTATTGTTTGTATTTGTCCTTTTTCTTATTGCACGGTCTATTGTCTTATTGCACCGTGGAACGATGGAAACGTTATTTCATCTCTGTATATGTCCTGACATACACTGGAGTGGCAAATAAAGAGCCTTGAACCTTGTTCAGACTAGATGATGAATATTTTAACTCTTTGAGAGGGTAAAAAACATGAAACCAAATGGACCCGCAAGTGTCCATTTGGTTTCATGTTTACATCTGGTTAACCAAATTTCCATCATTTAGCTGGGGACCACCTGGAACCACTGGAATGCACTGCTCTATGGTTACAAGGTCCCAGTCTAGAAGGTGTACTAATGAAATTACAACAAGTGCTTGTAGGAGGTGCCCAAGAGTAGCCTATGTTTTTAAAAGGTGACATAATAATGTGTGGACACCCTGGAACTCCCTCAAGGACCCCTGGCTGGTTGCAGTCCCAGACAGACCCCACTTTGGGAACCACACTGCTGTGAGCACTGAGCAGGAACTTCTGCAGCAATACCCAGTAGTGAGCCTTGTAAATATAAGGAGGGGGTTTAGACAGGGGAGAAAAGAAGTTCCACCATTACATCACCTCCCCAGCAGCTGTTGACAGACCCAGTGTTTATTTATTAACTAGCTGCCAGACTTGGCTGCAGGAGTCATGTGCACAGTGAGCACATCATGCATTCTCTCTCTCCCTCTCTCTCTCACACACACACACACACACACACTCTCTGAGTAAATGTCTCTCACCTCCAACGCAGGTGCCGCTGAGTGAAGTGACAGACGGTCGTCGTTGCTATGATATCTGCGCTTTTGTGTGTTTTAACACACACGCACGGACAGTGACAGCCACAGGTCACAGCACACACGAGTCACGACACGACCACGCACGCGCCCCATGCAGTAACAATTTGCCAAACAACAACAAACTAACCCTGTGCGAGGACACAGTCCGTCCCATCTCACTACACACTGGAACTGTTTGGTGGTGTGTGACACAGTCCCAGAGCCATCTAGTGTCAGAAATGCGACATTGAGGGGTCAGAAACCGAGCGTTCTTGTCTTGAGCTGCTGTTCATGCAGCCTGAAAAGGGACAAAACTAGAGTTGGAAATGCATTGTTTTCAAGATGGGGAGGCGCGAATAAGTGCTATTTTAGGGCATTGTGGGGCAAAAAGTATTGTAGGCCACTAACCTTAACTACAGTATAGCAACAGCAAGTCTCTATAATGTTTATGTTGTAGGCGGCAGGCCCCCTAGAATGACTCCCTTATTCCATTCATAGTTTACCTTACCTGCGCGCTAAAGACTGTTGTCATTATTCCGTGTGTACTCCGTTAAATGATTCCAAACACGTCGAGTGCGATATATATATAGTCCTCTAGTTTCATATCCACGTGAAAGTTGTGGCACAAAACTTCTATTTAGTCAAATATCTCCACTTTTACACGACTCAAACAGTGACACGAGTTGCACAGAGACATTTTTTTCCCGCCTCGGGCAAAAGGGGTTCACGAACTTCAACTTCCCCTGGTCACCACAAAACGTCATCATGGTAACACAAATGTTTGGGACACACAATCAACTGGTACATTGCGATAGGGGCTGGGTAATTAATCATACTGCCTGCCAAATGTGTGCCCCAAACTTTTTGTGTTTCTCTGATGACGTTTGCGGCGATCAGAGGAAGTTTTCAAAAATGCAGTGCAGCTGGAATTATGAGCCCCTTTGCCTTTGCGCAGGGAAAACTGTCCGTGTGTCCATTTCTCAGACTTTTGGACTTGAGTCCTACGACTCGGCTCAAGTCGAGTCCAAGTCGCATTTTTGCGGTGACTTGACTCGCTTTGGACTTGAAGGTAAAATACTTGAGACTCGGACTTGACTTGAGACAACCTGACTCGGCGACTCGTCCGAGTCATCGTCCGAGTCACCATTGCCGGGAGGCAACGGTGTGCAAATGAAACCAAATGTACCAGTCAGGGAGCTAACACGATCACCTATTGCGGGGGTCCGGACTCACTCCGGATTCATTCCTTCCCTTTCCACCGATACGTTCTTCTCGCTAAATAGTTTTATTTAGTCCAGTTATTATTTCGCCAGCTCTGCTCTCCGAAGGACCCCATCCCACCAAAACAAATGCACGTGTAGTCATAGACTCAGTGTTGCCAACTTTACGCATTTGACACTATATTTAGTTTTCCAGACCCCCCCTAGCGCCAAAATGATTGAAAAACTCAAGGTGATATTCACTAGATATTCATCTAGTGCTTTTATAGTGAGCTGGGTTGAAAAACACTGCTCTAGCTCCTTGTAGTGCGTTTTGGGAAGTGCCACTAGTGCATTTTGGATTTTGGCAGTTGGCAACACTGCATGTAGTACACGAGTAGGTAGCTAACTTAGTGCCTGATGAAAAATGAACACTATGTTAAATTAATGATCCGTGTGCGTGCAGGTATGCCTGCTCTACAAAATGCTACACAAGCACAATTGTACTGTAACTCTCATCTCTATTAATACATTTTTTCTTTCATTCATATAATTCAAGCTACACACTGCAACAAAACTGATAATTGATAAAACTGATATTTTTTTTACATTTGACCGTAGGAAGTTGTAACCTGTGGCTTGACTTGAAAACCAGTGACTCGACTTGAAAACATTGTGACTCGACGCGACTCGATTACAACCATGCGACTTGACTCGACTTGACTCGCCCAACTGTGTGGACTCGACTCGACTTGACTCGTCCACAACCTAAAAAAAACTTGACTTGCTTGAGACTTGGGACCAAATGACTTGCGCTTGCTTGAGACTCGGCTCAGAGGGACTTGTGCAATTGTCTGCGGGCATTTCTCAAGACTTTTGGTGTTTTTACCATCCCCAGTTAATAAACCCCCCAAAAAATTTAAACAGTCAGACCTATTGGCCTATATTGTTATTCCGATTCTCCTATTTAGTGATGTGTTTAAAAATAGGATACCATTTTAATAGCATTATGCATTAACCACTGCTATAAACCATGGCGTTAAAGGGATAGTTCCGATTTTTTTGGAACTTACCGGTATTAAAGTTTTATGAATTAGTGTTAACTGTAGGCCTTTAAGTGATCTGTGGTGGTGGGAGAGTTCTGTTCTGGTTTTGGTCCATATAGCCTAGTTCTGTTCATTTTGTGGAGGCCACTGGGACCATGCAGTAGAAGTAAATTATGTACAGAACTAACGTAGGCCTAATTTGTATTGCTGAATCATTTCTAAAATATTAGGACCTCAACTATTTTTGGGCGTAGTGGTATGGACACAAAATAGCCTAGTTCCCTGCGATAGAGGAGTCAAAATAAACAGAGGATGTGTTAATATTTTTAGAAATGGGTCAAATACAAAGAAAGTTTTTGGATTCATTTCAGGCTACTTATTTACTTTTACTCTGTGGCCCTAATGAGCCCCCAAAATGTCCAGAACTACTTCATATTTCACCCAAACCAGAGCAGAACTCCCACCACGGGACTCTGGATATCAATTAATACAGTTGACACAGTTATATTTAATGGCAAAGTATTTCATACAGCTACAGCTTTCATACAACTAACTTTAACTATCCCTTGAAACACACAATGTGTGTGTGTGTGGGGGGGGGGGTGAACAACATAGCTTGCAACGTGTTGAGATGTCATCATCATCATCCACATCATCCTACTCAATCGTCTCCTCGCTTCACTCCTCCTCCTCATCTAAGCGAATTAGATTGCAATGCGGAGGAGAAGCCATGAGCTTAGACCAGAAGAATGCAACAACAACGACGACGACAGGGCTGGAATTTTGAGACTGAGGAACGATGCTTTGCATTTTTTGCGGTGAGGCAGTGAAGAATGCATGAACTTCATGAAGGGAGAGAGACGGGCCTGGGGCTGGCTTGGAGCAGCCAGAGAGAGAGAGAGAGCTTGTTCACACTAACTGACCCCCCACCACCCCATCTCTCTAGGGTGACCAATGTCCCTATTTGCGTGGGACAGTCCCTCATTTCCAAGACCTTTCAGGTGTCCTACATTGAGTTCAGTGTTCAAATGCCTTAATATTTGGCTTTCTGTTCCTTTTCCTGCTATAGGTAACCTATGGTTTTTATATTTTTAAAGATAAATAATAATAATAAAATTAAAATAGCCCGAGTACATGCCTGGTGCTGCTATATATTTCCAAAAGAGAGGCCACAGTGTAGACTACTATGTATTGTTCTATCAAGAATAGCTGATCAACTATTGTTGCTATATTTGAATTGAAATCCTGAATATATGACATCAAACATCTTAATCATATCCTGAATTATTTCTTTTTTTAATATGACATCAAGATGTTAATGATTTAATTTTGAATGATTTTAAACGCGTTGGCAACACGTTTTCCCATTTGTCCCACAACATACAATACTTCTGTCCCTCAAATGAACAGTCAGGATCTGGTCACCCTACCTCTCTCTCTGAGTCTCTGGGCGACGTGGCTGTCACACACGCACGCACACACTCACACGCACACACACACACACACACACATACACACACTGTGGTGTTTCTGGCCACAGGGCCATGCAGCTGCGGAGTGCAAACGTCAAATCATGTGGAAGCTAATTGCAGACACGGTTTTCACCTTTTGGCGGATGTTAAGGTTGTTCGACGCCAAAGCAGTAAGCATGCAGCAGCGGTCGGCTATCTTTTGTTTTTGTTTTTCAAGATTTGTTTTTGGCCTTTCTGTCTTTATTGTTAGTTTACAGTGAAGACAGACAGGAAAGAGGGAGAGAGAGAAAGAGAGAGAGAAGGAGAGACACGCAGCAAAGGTCGTCATGAACTGGACTCGAACACAAGAGGAGAGACTATAGTACATGTGGCAGGTGTGCCACTGTCTCAATTTTTGACTTTTCTCACTAGAGATGGGCCTAGTAGTTGTCTGTATACAGCCTAGAACTAGAATTGCACTCAGTAGTGCCACTTGCGCACAAGTAGGCAATGACCTACTTTTGCGTGAGCAGAGTGAGCGATCCAAAAACACACAAAAACACTTATTTTTAATATTCTCTTAATAACCAATACATATGTTTTGCAAAATCTCTTTCAGGAGATAATACTTATGACATTAGTTAGCCTATAAAGGTCTCTTAAACCGGTGGCCTATACTTCGAGGGACGAGCGCCGACTGCGAACCGATCGCATCACTTGCACTAGCTCCACTCAAGTAAAGAAAGAAAGAAAGATACTTTAATTCCGACAGCGAATTCACCGTCAAGATGTTGTGGTATTACTTTGGGAGATAGTGATGACTCAGCGTCATTTTGCCCGGTGGGCTGTTTGGGATGGGTGGTGACCAGGAGTGTTTAATAAAGTTTGTTTTTGTTTGTTTTGGTATCAAATTTCATTTCAGATTTTCATTACGGAGTTCTTTGAGAACATGATAATATACTGTAATATAGTCTAATCTGCTTCTGCTAGCACGGCTGCACCTCAGCACCTGTAACATTTGCGTAAGCAAACACAAGATAATTAACGGTTTTATTGATCCCTGTGGGGAAAAATTAGGAAATCCAAGTGTCACTTAATCATCTCATGGCATGACAAGCTGTTCCATGTGCACAACACATGCTCTCACTGCAATCAGCATGCACGTACTCAGTGCGGTGGTACACACAGCAGTGATCCCAGAATGTGTGTCTGTGCCTGTGTGGTGCACTATGCATACAGCCATTCTGGTAGAGTGACTCCTACTGTTTCATGATGTGACTGACAGGTCAGTAAGTAGCCATGGGGTCCCCACTGTCAAGGAAACGACTTCTTGCAGAGAAGAGGAAGCCATAATATATCTTTAATCCTCCTGCAAGTCAAGAAACCATGAAGAGCAGGAAGAAGGCGTGGCCAGGGCCAAATGGTCCGCGGCGCGGGGGCCGGGCAGGGGCCCTCAATGTCTCTGCAGGGTCGTCATACTCAGAGCCATCTCGTAGAAGAGTGGCGACATTGCGCTGTTTAGGTACATTAACGGCAGCAAACTGGAGTAGGAAACACTGTTTTCAACGAGAATAGGGTGACCAAAAGATGTCCATTGTTGCGTGGGACAGTCCATCATTTCCAAGACTTTTCAGGTCTCCCACAAATTGACACCCTGTCTGTCCCACATTGTGACTGTTCAGCGTTCAACTGCACTAATATTTGGCTTTCTTTTGTCAGGACCTTCTAGCTGTGAGGCGACAGCAATGCTACCAACTGTGCCAGCCTGCTGCCCCCTGCATTGGGTCATTTTCACCCTATATGTGTGTTAAGTGTAAGTATACAGTATTAGGCTTAAAGTAAGAGGAAAATTTTAGCGAAAAAAAAGTCCTGCAGATGGTCCAGAACTTTGTTGTTGTCATAATGAAAACAGAACATTCTTTGTGCTCAGGGTTCTGGATTCTGTTTTTAAACAAATCTGTTTACAAACATCGTGTTTGTACACACTAAAGTTGTCTCTATTACCTTTAACCCATTCAGGGAATCCATTTTTGGATTCTGTACAGTATGAGCCGTTTCTGTTTGAGCTGTTTTCTCCTTCAACCACAGTGTCCCCCTTTGGGTTAGCGGTTGTGACCTGTGGGTTTTGGACCACAGAATGGAGGGAGGGAAGAGGTGGAAAAGAGGAGGAGGAAAAAGGGGTGAGAGACCGAGAGATGGAGAGAGTCAAACAAACAGGCCTGTGTTTCTCTCACCCGCTGTTTGTATGCAGTCCCACGACCGGGCCTTCTGCCAAGTCACCCCTTAATCCCCCCCCATCCCCATCACCCTCTCTCCAAAAGGCAAATGAAACCCCCAACCCAGGCGAGCCTAACACACACACACACTTTCATTTTTATTTTTATTTTCTCCACCCTCATCACCAAGAGGAGGCATGTCGAGGCATGCGAGTGGGCGGTAAAGTAAACGTGTAAACACGTGGGACGTGCCTGGATTAATGACTTAACACTTTAACTGTTTGGCTGCAATCTACGAATACATTTGTAGATAAGTGGTGTAAGTAGCCTTGCCAGGCCATGATGTCATGAGGCCCATATGTAGGTCAGGAGCCCATCTCTCCTGTTTCTGTAGTGTGAGGCAGCTTGATGTACAACTTACAAGTACACCCCCTGGACATGGTCCTACTATGTCGCAGGGACTTACCCCCAATCCAATCCTTTATGCTGAGTGCCAAGCAAGGAGGCATTGGGTCCCATTTTCAGAGTCTTTGGTATGACCTGGGAATCGAACCCCAACCTCCCCAGTCTCAGGGCGGACACTAACCACAAGGCCACTGAGCTGGTCAGGCCACTGAGCTGGTTAGTAGATAAGCTATAGCAAATCTATTATCTATACCTCACCTAGGAACTATAGTGGTCCTCTGGAGTGAGTGTGGAACTATAGTGGTCCCTCTGGAGTGAGTGTGAAACTATAGTGGTCCTGTGGAACTATAGTGTTCCCTCTGGAGTGAGTGTGGATAGTGGACCTCTGGAGTGAGTGTGAAACTAGTGGTCCTCTGAAGTGAGTGTAGAACTATAGATGTTCTCTGGAGTGAGAGTGAAACTAAAAGTGGTCCTCTGGAGTGAAAAAAACACATCTATAGCAGGGAAAGAGACAAAAGAAAGCCAACTCTTAGGACAATAACTAGGGGCTTTTGAACACTGCTCATCACAATGTGAGACAAACAGGATCTCAATTTGTGGGACACCTGAAAAGACCAGGAAATGAGGGGCTATATCCCCACACAGAGAGGGGCATGTGGTCACCCCTAGGGTGACCAGATGTTTACTCGCATGTCCGTCACGGACGTGCAAGTACAGCCGAACGAGATGAGGGCCCCGGAGGAGGAGAAAAGAGAAGGAGGAGAGAAGGACACAAGGAGGGATACGGAGGAGTGGCTGCTATTTCACGGGTGGATGAGACTCTGTGCCCTTTTTCGCCATTGTGCCCACTGTGGCAGCTGGGATGAAGTAGAGTGGCACCGTCTCTCTCCCTCTCACTCCTTGTCGTCTCAATGAGTTCATTGTACAGGCGACGAGAGAGAGATGGGATGCATGTGATCCCACTTGGCTGTCATTGACATGCAAAGAGAGGTGACAGCTGAGAGCAGACTAACAGGACCCTGTAATTATTAGCTGTGTATTGTTAATGTACGCACGCAGAGGATGTGCCAGTCTTGCACCCCTCTCTCCTCGCCTGCACGGCTATAAGCTCCAACTCCTCGGTGCCTCTTTGTCTATTAACACATGAAACAAACAAATAATAGTTTAATCATATAGACAATTTTTTCCTGCTTTATACGATTCTAAACCAGGTGGTTTTGAGTAACTAATCTGATTGGTTGAAACATGTTACATGCAGTTTTGTTTGTTCACTTTGCAAACTGCTCACTGCTTGTTACAAAACCTTGGTTATAGCTCGTAACCCCCAGTTACTTAAACCAGCGGGCAGTAATTGTAAAATTAATTGTGGAGCCTCTTTAAGTTTTTTGTTATGCAAGCAGAATATATTGTATTGCGTTCAAATACAATGTCCCTAGTCTACAGTATATGCTAGATCACTGTTTATTATTTACATCCACATGTTTCATGCATATTTAGTGTATTTGCTAAATAGTTACTGTATCGTTCTCAAATAACACTCATCTTTCACTTTCTCTATTAACTAAAACATGAACCTTGGTTGAAAAAAATAATAAAGTTGTCATTTAAAATTGTTGCTACAGTACAGTGTATTTCTATGGAGAGCATGTTGTTTTGCCACTCTATTGGCATTCCCTCCCATGATGTCACACACATACCCACAATAGTTATGATTATTATTAACACTATGATTGATTGATTGAATACATACTGGTTTGCAGAAAGAAAAAGAAATTAAGAGAAAAATGCATTAAACCAAAAAATAGGACAGACACACACACACACACACACACACACACACACACACACACGCACACGCACACGCACACACGCCATGTGCTGTATTGCACACCTGCAAACATTATCAGAAAGCTAGCTGTTCGGACTCGTCTGTAGCCTATATTTCCCCTGAGGACCTATAATAGCTACATAAATCTAAGTCTCGAGAGGCTCCATTTTGACACCCTAAAACGCTTAATTAACACTCACGACTTTTAATGTGTGGTATGGAAGGTCCTGCTTTGGGGGAAGATTTATCAGAATATACACGTGGGAGGTTTCCCTGCAGTGAGACAGCCAGTAGTCTCATGGAGATATAAATCTAAACGTGTGGACTAGGTGGTCTGGCTTTATGGGGGTGGGTGGCCCATATACAGAAAGAAAAAAAGAAAAGAAAAAAAAAAAACAGGCTTTGGGCGCTCTAGGGAGACATTTGGAATTGTGTGGAAGCCGACATGAGACAGTCATCCATGAGGCACAGGTGCAACAAACCGACTGTGATAAATAGCCCCTTACATCCATTACACATTACAAATCAGCACGCTACTGAAAATAACAAAGACGTCTAACAAAATGACATGAGTAGGGCCGCTATCGTTCCACACTCACTCCAGAGGACAGCTGTAGTTCCACACTCACTCCAGAGGACCGCTGTAGTTCCACACTCACTCCAGAGGACCGCTGTAGTTCCACACTCACTCCAGAGGACCGCTATAGTTCCACACTCACTCCAGAGGGCCGCTATAGTTCCACACTCACTCCAGAGGACTGCTGTAGTTCCACACTCACTCCAGAGGGCAGCTATAGTTCCACACTCACTCCAGAGGACCGCTATAGTTCCACACTCACTCCAGAGGACCGCTATAGTTCCACACTCACTCCAGAGGACCGCTATAGTTCCACACTCACTCCAGAGGACCGCTATAGTTCCACACTCACTCCAGAGGACCGCTATATAGTTCCACACTCACTCCAGAGGACCACTATAGTTCCACACTCACTACAGAGGGACCGCTATATAGTTCCACACTCACTCCAGAGGACCACTATAGTTCCACACTCACTACAGAGGACTGCTATAGTTCCACACTCACTCCAGAGGACTGCTATAGTTCCACACTCACTCCAGAGGACTGCTATAGTTCCACACTCACTCCAGAGGGTCGCTTTAGTTCCACACTCACTCCAGAGGGCTGCTATAGTTCCACACTCACTCCAGAGGGCCGCTTTAGATCCACACTCACTCCAGAGGGCCGCTTTAGTTCCACACAATGGATGTCTTGTAGACAACTGTAATACAAAGTTCAATGTTTCAATAAACAGTCTGGGTCAGAAGTCAACACCCGTGAGCTGGGACTGGTGGTGGCCCTCATCAAGTGGACTTTCACGTAATGTGACCCAAAATGTGTTTGACCACCCTGATATAGACCACGTAGCTTCCAGTCATACGGACTGACACGAAGGCCGCCCGGCGAGCAGTTTGTTCGAATGATAACAAAAAAAAAGGAAGGGGAAAGGGAATGTGATTTATTATAATGCACAACCTAAATTATGGCTTCTGCATGCATGCATGTAGAAAATTGGGCTCAATTAAAAAATTGGCCTCAAAATGTCGTTGTCAAACAACGCTGTTTTGGTTTAATGGACTATAAAAATTGAAGGGAGTGTGTGTGCGTGTCAGTGGTGTTTTACTGGAATTACAGATTGGGTAGTTTAATTTATGAATTCCCCCCAGTCCCGCCCCCGCTAGACTTCGGCAGGGGGAGGGCGGGTGATCGAAAAGCAACAACTCGTTAATGTCAACTCAAAACTTGAAGACAAAAGCGTTGGATTTGCATGTGCATGGAGGGGCGCCTCGTAACGGACATGGCCACGGAGGTGTCACACACTCTCTTCATGTTGTTCTAGTTTAAGCTTGGCAATGTTGTCCTTCTGTCTCTTGAATCAGCGTAGGCTAGATTGAGATTTGGGTAGGCCGCAGCCTTCGTGGCCTTATAGAGAATACGCCACTGGTGTGTGTGTTGGGGGGGGGGTTGGGGGTACTGGTCAGGGTAAAGACAGATGAGTTACCGTGGTGATTAAGCCTCTCTTTCAAAGCCCGGAGGTTCCACCCCAAAGGTGGGTGCTGTTCGTCCCCCTTTGTGTCAGGGGATCCGCACCAAAGCCCACTACAAGGGTCTCAGTGGCACACACTCCTCGAAACGAAACCCCCGATGACAGTCGCTCGGTCCGCTTTCCTGCGGGATTCAAGGACGTCGTCGGGAGGGAGGGACCACTGGAGCTTCACTGACAGGGAGAGGACATCATCCCACGAGATATACTATTCCCCCTCACCGCCTGTCCTGTCTCTCCCATGGGAATGGGCCTCCCTCTGCAGCGATGGGTGACCCCCAGCTCCCCATACAGTCCCCCTCCATGATCATCCCACGCACCGTACCACCTTTGATGTTCCGTGAATGCGATCCAGGCCTGGCTGCCGATCTGTCATGACACTGAAGGGACAGGGAGTGCTTGTCGAGTTACCCAAAGTAGGGAGGGAGAGGACGGATGAAAAGAAATATAGGCAAACCAGAGATTTTTTTTGCACCCGTGTCCCCATAACACAGGCAAACTACAACCTGGACTATACAGTAGCAAGTGGTTTTCAGTCCTTCAAAATGGCAAACGTTAGGTAAAAAAAAAAAAAAAACACGTTTTTTCACCTAATGGTCCAATTACCTAATCTACACACCCTCCACCCACCTGAGGAGGCAGTGGACTGGCCTATAATTCCTTCAATGCATGAGGAGTCCAAACTCCCCCACCTGACAGTGGGGGAATTTCCCTGGTTGGACGTAGTGTGTTGGAAGGACCATGTTATTCCAACCAGTTCCTGTCCCCTTCATCAGGTGAACCGGCTAACCAGGGGGAGGCAGTCTAGTGACCAGAATTATCTACCCTAGGTGACACAGGGAGAACATGTGAGGGTACCTACCCAGGGGGACACGGAGAAAGCATGAGGGTACCTACCCTATAGGGGACATGGGGAAAACATGTGAGAGTACCTACTCTAGGAGACATGGGAAAAACATGCAAACTCCACATAGGCAGGCCAACGCCGCCTTGGGTGATGGGTCAGACACACCACCAACAGCCAGTGTCCCTAGTGTGAATCAAACCCAGGACATTCTAGTTGTGAGGCGACAGCGCTACCACTGACTGTGCCACCTTGCTCCCTGGTTTTTAACCCTGTTCGTGTCAAGGACCAAGGCCCACTATTTGTTTGGCATTTTTCACTTAATGACTTTTAACTTCTTACACCAAAATTTAAGATTATTTACCTACATGGGGATCCCCTGGAAACTTCACAAGGACCACTGGTTGAAAACCCAATGGGGGCTATTGTTTGTGTCTGACTCTGGTAACAGTTTGAGAACACAATGCAGATGACAGAAAGTGTTAGTCTGGTCACACAAGGCCATCGTTGAGGAAAGGGCACCATCTGCTGTCCAAATGAGGAAAATGCATTACATGACAGAAAGACGACAGAAGGACAAATAATTTTGCTGTATACATCATGTATGTAGGTGATAGGCTAGCCTTGCTAACCTGATGCTGGGTTAGCAAGGCTATCACCTCAATATAGCCATAGCAAATAAATAAAGGTTAATTATATCAAATAAAATAAAAATAATGGGGAATTAGTTCCTGGTGCTGCCATCTTTCTGAAAGGTGGCCAGACTGTGACACTCTATAGAGCTATTTTGCAACAGATAAGTTACAGTACTTGTTGCAGCCATCCGTAGGTGCCTTTTGAGAGTGGTTTTGAAGGAGTCAAGGGATCCACATGTCTTAATGACCGTTGGTAGCTTGGTTCACTTCAGACCCATCGACCTGGTTCAGACAAAGCTTATCAAGCTCCAGGAAGCTGAACTCGAGTCTGATAATCGGGCTAGACTGTTGGTAGGACGAGGCATTTTAAAATGACTAGCTCAAGTTGCCATGTATTGCAGCACTTCCACATTTTTTGATGAGAGGTATTTTCATGGAATTTAATTATATTTTACATACTGGTAAAATATACCCATTTAGTGATGGTGTGAGAATGAATCGCCAACTTAAAAATTACATTGATAGTGTCTGCCCGCCCTAGTGTTGTACTACAGCGCGGCATTGTAGGTTTGCCATTTATTGTGCGTTAGTTAGTTAGTTATAAGTGTCATCCTTGACCTTTCGCACTGTCCTATCACAGTCTCAAGGCTGAGACACTTAGCTTGAGCAAACTTCTATCTGCCTGTAGATAAGTTGAGCTTGAGAACAAACCGCTCCTTTCGTTTGGATCATACAGAGAGGAAACTAGTTGCACAATACACTATTTACCATGTGTAACACCAGGGGTCATCTGGCTGGCTCATTGTGTGGTGGACCTTTTTATCCCCTCCATGGACAAACAGAATGAGCTGGCAATAACACAGAGCACCTGGCCTACTTAGAACCTTTACAGTTCTGTAACTCTTTATAATCCTAATATAAGGACACACAGTCTTTTTTTTAAATGTCTCAACTGACACTAGATGTCTGACTGTAATAATAATTTCTGTTCGTCACACTTTTTAGGTCAAAGTAAAGTAGCATTAGCCCATCTCCCTTCACCAATGCAATACTGTTGAAAGCAGCAGCATGAGGAAACGCAAGATTATAATATAATATAATATAATATAATGAGCTGGCGGTTTGAGTCCCGGCTCCTCCTGTCTACATGTCGTAGTGTCCTTGGACAAGACACTGAACCCCACACTGTGTGTGTGTGTGTGTGTGTGTGTGTGTGTGTGTGTGTGTGTGTGTGTGTGGCCAGTTCTGCGATCTTGCGAAAGGCCATCATAGGCAGACCTGTATCCCTCTCTAGAGAAGACAGACTATGCACCCACTGCACACAAAACGAAGTAGAAACCGGGTTACATTTCCTAACCATCTTCAAGACATCACAGACAATCAGATTACAATCACCCAGAGAGATATCGAAAAACTTGACTAATGACAAAAATGTCCCATATCTGCTGGGCGAAGTACAACAATGTGCAAACACAGCATGCAAGTAGTGTGATGTGTGAGCTGCTGTGTTAGGACGGAACACAATCACCCTAAAGACTATGCATTGTGCATTCTTGCCTCGATTTGAAACAAGCTGATTTATTGAATATTTTGACTTTCGAATTTTCATTTGTTTTGATTGTTTTCAGTTGTTCTCAAAAAATAAATAAATAAATACTCATGCCAATAATGCCCATTAAATTGCAGTGCTTTCCCAATGTGACTACCACTGGAAAAGAATTGAGCTGGCCATGACACAGAGGCAGAGCACAGAACACTTGTACTTTATGTGTGTCTGAGGTCTCAAACTAATTTTTGGTGGAAGCAAATCACAGACAACATGTGTGTGTCAACAACATGAGGTTTTTTAATGCGTTCATACTGAATGCTACGCCAGCCAAATAGACTGACTGCCTGGCTCTATAAAAAGTGCAATTGGACGACAAGGTCTTTGGAAGGGAAATAAGGAAGAAGTATAAAAAATATGTTGATCAGTTTCAAGGCCTTTTGAATGTAATGCACGTATAAAGGTAAATAACATTACCAGTAGTATAAAGTAGTTGATAGGCTACTATAATAACATAAGGTAGTATATAGACTATAGTACATGACTATAATACTATAGTTAGGCATCCCGCAGGCGAAAAACTGTCACTCTGTTGCTTTTAAAAAACTCTGAGATAGTCCTGTTCCTCCATCTTGTCTGTGTGTATTACTGGAGATGCTGTAGAGATGCTCCATTCATAACAATGCCATCTAATGGCCACATTTCAAAAGTAGCATTACTTTTCACCTAAAATGACTTTGTTTCTGTGCAACAAGCGTAAACATGCTTTGTAGAAAATGCAGATGCATAAACATAATTGCATTCCTTGATGTATTAACAAGCATCAGCTGATCACAGAGACACAGCTCTCGTCAGTCTGCACTGCAGGTTTCTACTACTGAAACTGACTGCATGACTAATTTCTCCCCAAATGCACTTTTGAATGTGATGGCATATGATTAAATCTCACATTTCATCAGCACCCCTCCCCCCTTTTTTGAATTATTATTGATATATCGTGGCATACAATGTATCGTTACATGCCTATATCCATAGGGTTGCCTACCCCTGCTACTACAGGTGCTGTTCTATTGGGCTTCCACAGCCAGGGGCACTTGCTGCTTGAGCATCAGGTAGTCGGAGACGCAGCTGGGCATGTAGGAGAGCGGCAGCCAGAACAGCTTGGCGTCCCAACCCGGGGAGTAGCGTGTGCGCGGGTGCACCGCCGACACGGCATGCTCCATGCAGCTGACCACCTTCATCAGGTCCCCGTCCGAGATCTGGGTCACTTTCTCCTTCATCACCACCTCCACTGGACCGGGAACAGAACAGGGACATTTAGAGTTTAAATAGAACACATATACATATATATATTTATGTAGCGCCTTTATCCAAGGTGCTTTAGAAAGATAGTGGATCCCATTCACCCGTTCACACAACGATGGGGGAGAAAAGCATGCAAGCTACCAACCAATTAGGGGTTAAAGCTATACTAGGTAACTTTCCTGCTGTTTACTTCCGCTACAGCAGTTTTTGGATTGAGCTCTACATTTCCCAGCATCCCTTGTGTGTTTAAGTCGCATTCTGGTTGCTCTAGAGTTGCTCTGAGCTAGCATGTGACATCATTTTCCTGGGAAACGGTGCCCCAATCATTTTTTCATTATAATACTGATGTTGGATAAAACCAGGCTTGTTTCCAATCCATGCCAGCTTGGAAAAGCAACAATGTTGGACATTGTAAACAAAGTAGGAACACAAATTTGTAACTGAAGGCTGAAGATGAATTATACAAAGTCGGGTGCACTGATGACATCATCATGGGGGAAAAATCAGATGAGTTGTTCCTGAGAGCAATTTCCATTAAAGGTCCTGTATGATATGAAAAACTGAAAAACTGTTCATACTTGTGATTGTTTGTGGGGATAGAAAACACACAAGGGAGCACCAAAAACACAAAAAATAGTTGTAAAGTGTTTAATTTCATGTTAGGAAGATTTCGCTCCTGCAGTCATGCAGTTTGTGTTCTTTGACGGCTTGTTTGTGTTTGTTCTCTGGGGGCAAAGTCTGATTTCGAAAGTGAGATGGTTGTACAAATGTGGATGATGTTTTTGTGTGTGTGCATGCATGTGTACTTTAGTTTTGACAGCAATTGCGATTGGGATTCTGAACATGTTTTTAGTGGGGGCGGGGGGCCTGTTAGCCAAACTCACCTTTATCCAAATAATCCGGCCCATAAGCATCTCTGACCTCCTGGGGCATTTTGTCCCACAGCCTTTTGATGTCTTTGCCCAAGATTGCCGGATCCGTCACATTGGTCTTGAAGAAGCCAGGCTCGATGCAGAGGACTCTGATACCAAACGGTGCCATGCACAACCTGACAGGAAAAAGGACAGAGTCATCAGTGCCCACTGCCCAGGCATATACTCAATACAAACTGATCACTGTGGATGGACAAACCAATTAAGAATATGTTTACAATGGCAGACACCCTGTTCAAGACACACAAATATGTTCCCAACACCCTCTGGTCTTGTGGGAGTGGACTTTATTTGGACATGTAAGGGTGAATTTTGGTGATTGTACTGAATCTTGTGGACCAGACCCATTGCAAGAGGTTGCCACGGCCTACTTGTGCGCAACGGACAAGTATACACTCTGCCAAGTGTTGATTTAGTTTATAGTTGGGGTTGGTGAAAGGGTATTTCTGTGTGAGTTTTCATGTTCTCCCCATATCCCCTATGCTAGGTACCCTCACATGTTATCCGTTTCCCTTAGGGTAGGTACGCTCACATGTTCTCCCCATGTCCCCTAGGGTAAGTAGCCTCAGCCCGTATCCAGCATCTGGTTAGGATGCCTCTCGAGCATCTCCATGTCTTCATGCATGCCCCATGTGCAGACCAAGGACCCCAGGTAGTCACTAATGTTGCTCAGGACAAGCCTGGAGCTCTCTGGTGGAGCTGTTGCCCACACAATCTGACAACAGATAAGCAGTTGATGCTAGATGGATGGATATATATACAGTATACTGTATATATACAGTTATAGTGTGATAAACTTGCAGTCCTAAACTGCACAGTCTGCTATGCCCGATCAGCAGTCTGATCTGATTCTGACTAACAAATGGTTGACATTTAACTGAACAAAGGGTGGTGAAACTGAGGTAAACAATCACTGGTTTGTGTCATTTGAACAGTGTCTGTATTTTCTTTTTTTTTTTCTTTTTTAAATACCCTACAATCAAAAGATGCCCAAGGGAATCTGAAAGTGTTGGAAACTAAGCTACTAAGTACATTTACTTAAAGGGATATTTCATGAGTTCACGCTCATGTGAACAGCCCAGACAGTTTATAAGTTACTTTATTCAGTATTTAGACATTTGGTGTTTATTTTAGCTGCCCCACAAACCCATTATAATCTAAAAATCCATCTTAACGATGATAAGATTCCCTGTCTTTTTTCGGGTGACTGATATATTCCTCCTTATACGTGAGGGGGGCGTGCTTTTTCATTTATCCGTTTCATTTATTTTATTATTATTTTTAATATTGGTGGCTACAGCCTCTTGTGATCGCCTCCAAAGGGTAGTATCTGCCCCCAGACCAATGGGATGTCCCTTTGGTCTGGTGGTTAAGATCTTGAACTATCAAGTGAGAGACGGTGTGGATGAGGATGCTACTATTAAAAAACACAAATGAAAACAGTAAACAAAATTCCATGCCCCCCTAACATATTAGGAGGAAAATATCAGTTACCAGAAAAAAAGATTGCCTGGAGGGACGTGGTGCTCCAATTGGTTCTGAAACTAAAATTCTCTGTTTGAGGATGAACCTTCACTGTACCTTTAAAGTCCCAGTGAATTGAAAAATACATTTTTCACACTAAAGACCACATCCGTGGTCATTATATGGCCATACCTGACAATGCATGCCCCCCTAAAAATGGCAACATTTTTAATTTTGCGTATTTTTAAATAAAACCTCCATATAGAAGTGGCAGAGCTGAGCGACTGTAAACAAACAGTCCATGAGTCGCGTGTAGTAGGGCTCAGAGTAGAAACTAGAAAGTAGAAGAGTAGAAACTTCAAAGTAAAATGAACTTGATTTCTGTTTCAGTGCACCTTTAGGTAAACAAACAACAAGCCGAGTACCTGAGGCTGTCGTTGAAGGCCTCCACGCCGTACTTGGACACGGTGTAGGGTCCTCCCACCACACTGATCCTGCCGAACACGCTGGCCACGTTGACCACACGGCCCCGTGCCTTCTTGATCAGCGGCAGAACGCTGAGCGTCGTGGAGATCACCCCGTTCAGGTTGACCTCCAGCATGGACTTGTAGTCCTCGATGGTCAGCCAATCACAGGGGGCCGAGGGCAGGGCCACGCCCGCGTTGTTGACCACCGCCCACAGGCCTGGAGGGGAGGGGGATTTATTGATAAATTGTGATATAATTCACGTCAGCAATGTTGCCTCATTTCACTATTTCATTATCATTTGGAAAAGCCACATTTCCAGACAGGAAGTGTACATCTTATGATAGGTTTGGTTCAACTCTTGCCTAGCCAGACAACTATTCCACAATCTCCAAACACTATGTCCAGCCCCTTTCAGGGGTGGGACTGTGATGTTGCCAGTGTTGCCAGTGTCCCAGAAGTAATTTCCCCCGTTAACCTTTCCTCCTTGACTTTTCCAAAATTATTTCTACAAACACGATTGTCAGGATACAACACTTTTACTTTCGTGTTTCTTCTTACAAATCTTGTATAAATATTGTACAAATATTTGAGTGTCCCAACACATTGTGTGTGTTGTCATGATTTGTCACGGCCACCGCTTTGTCTGAGGTGTCATCGTCTTTAGATAGAGCATTTATACTGCAAAATGTGGATACTCATCAGCAGACTTCCGTTGTCCTAGACAAGTGTTGGACGAGTCATTCAGAAAATCGCAGAATCAACAGTTTGGTAACGCAAGACGAGGATCTGTTGTCCAATACTTGGTATTATTATCAGAAATATACAGTCTGTGTGCAATTTCCTATTATTATGCAACAGCACCAACTTCAAATGCCTTCTAAATCCTGACAGTTTACTGAAAAACTGTTTTCTATATGGTTCGCCAACCGCCTCGAAAAATATGTAGTTTCAGAGATCACTCAGAATAAAAACATTTGAGTTACAAACGTTCAATGTGATAAAATTCATTGCATCACATTTTCATGATTTTCCTGCCAATTTTCAATGGCTAAAATACAACAACGCTTAGAACAACAAAAGGCATAAAAGTACGTAAAAGTGAAAATCAGACCCCAGTTCTGAGAAATTTAAACCCTGTCTACTACACTAGACTGGAAGTGTATGCATGTGCAGTTCCTTCTCACATGCACACACATTATATTTCAAGCAGGTCAGTGCATGCTGTGCTGTCTGTGTCATTTATTTAACTAGATCCAACATTTAATTGTGTGTTTACAAAACCACAAACAAGAAGTAATCCTTAACTGCACTGGTGGTAGTTCATAGGAGTTCAGTGCCTGGGCTTGTATTTGCCCAAAGTCAAACACAGACATTCTGTGTGCTTATTGACAGGAAATAACTAGTGTGGTTGCAGTAGGACGCAACACACTACTGTTCCATCTAGGTCATTGAAATGTTACCTCCTGTCTTTGTTAACCCTTTTTGTTCATCAAGTTCAAACAAATGTTTTTGTAACCTTTTCTGAAACCCCCAATAGTCAAGTCTCGACTCTCGGTTGATATCTAAAGCACACAGGCTGCTGCTGCTGGACTGACTCTGAAGATGTTTGTCAGCAATAAAATGAAGCATGCAGGCTCTAACATGGCACACATTTCTCTATGGACACGGATTTGCCCTTCTTTTGGCCTCCTCCCACAGGGAAACCCGATCCGGGCACCATTTGTTAACACCATGGGAATCGTGTGGGAAGCTAATATCTTGACAGTATGTGATGCATCTTGTGCATCACTTACTATCCCTTTTAACCCCACAAAACTGTTAAATTCACAAAAGTAGCTCCGCTCCACCAATGAGTAACTGTAATCTGATTACGTAATCCCGCTACATGTAATCCGTTGCTTCCCAACTCTGGCAGAACGGGCGTCTTGGTAAAGAGGCGACCCGTCTGGTGTTAGCCTGTTTAAGATTGGTAGAATGTGTGACCTAGGACGTCAGTAATGAATCGCTCTGTACTCGATACATAAGCCTCGCGCCCGTCCTACCCTCTCCTCGGACGGCAGAACGAGGCTTTTGGAGTCGTGTTAACAACGTGAACGAGAGCTACGCTGTAGAGGAGCGTCACCATGGAAACTTTCTTAACTATGTTGGGCTTCTGCCGCAACTGCGATGGACCACGCCTACCGTTCTCGTCGTGTCCAAGGCCTAGAGACGGGAACTTAAATTCCCTATTATTTCCAACAGCCGACGTCCTTCCTCCTCCTCACCTCGCTCCCCGACAAGGTCCTTGATGGTGGCGGCCACCTTGGCCACGCTGTCGCTGCTGCGGACGTCCAGGTGGGCGGTGGTCAGCCTGTCGGAGCAGGCCTTCTTCAGCCCCTCCTCGCCGCGCTCTGTGAAGCATCCGGCCACCACCCGGAAGCCCCGCTCGTCCAGGGTCCTGGCCAGCAGGTTGCCGAAGCCCGAGTCGCAGCCCGTCACGTAGACGTACCTGCTGCCCCTGTCCGGGATGCGGGGCATCTCCCGGATCCAGCGGTACACATAGTAGCAGACCAGCAGCGCCACGACGTACAGAAACATGGCTGTAGACAGGAAAGAACGACATGTCTTAAGTTAATATATACACACGCACGAATGTGAATACTTTTTTCAGGAGCTTGCGACCTCAACCTATAGGCCCCTCCCCCTACCCTTGTCTGGGGAGGGGCCATGCAATGTCGCAACGGTTTTACAATTGGTTAGGTTTAGGCATAGGTTTTACTGAGGTATAGGTTAGAGCTAGGCTTAGTTGCGACCGATGAAAAACGGTCACAACGTGACCTAGGACGCATGATGTGATCAATGCAGTCACCAAATCAAAGCATGCAGCCAAGATTATATTCAACAGATTATATAAACTGGACGGAAATGATGTGATGACTCATTTTTATTGTGGCATTATTGTCTACACAACATAAATCACCATGAATTATTGTGTGCATGCGTGTGGGCGGTACCTGTGCCTGCCTGCATCAGACACTAAAAAAAAAAATCTGTGCTGCTGTCAGGGACGGCATAATCAGTATCAGCGGTCGCCACAACCAGTAAGGGGGACACATCACATGGAAAAGATTTGTATTTTATGTATCCCCTATCCCACTGTGACAGTCTATAGATCTCACTCAAGATACAAGTGAATTTGATGCTAACAGCATTCTGGAATACACCTGTGACCCCACTGCCCATGTGTGATGTGTGTAGTTCTTCATAGATCTAGCCTCTGAATTTTGATCTCAAAGTGCACCAGATTGAAGCATTCTCATGCATGGAGGGGCCACATTAAATAAATTTTCTTTCATAGAGCCACCTAACTCCTAGAACAGCCACTGTATCATATGTAGCCATGCATGCATTTGCAGGCCATGCTGCCATGTAAACTGCTATGCGTGTTGGCGTGTACAATTCTAAAAGTTTAAATTCACCAGGAGGAGATACTGTATAATAAAGGATCCACTGGCTGTGCAGGTTCTGCATTCTGCACAGCCACTGCCCAGTTTGCCCACACACTGTAACACACACGATAAGCTGCTTTTGCAAGTATAGTGTGCAAAGTACAAAACACAGCCGACACGGTACAGAGACGTACGCTACGAGAAAGAAAGAAAGAAAGAAGAAATAAACGAAAAAAAGACAGAAAGAAAGAAAGAAAACTGTTGGAATGTTCAGTGTTACTTTACAATATACAGTAGGCTACAGCTGAACAGCTAACCCACCAATTTAACAATACAGGCTGTTTGTCCGTCAGTCTCTGATTACAGCAAACTAAACAACTACAGACTTCAACTTCTGGCAAAGTGACACCAAGTTAAGCCTGGTCGAAGCTAGTCTTGGACAAACTTTCTCAAAAGTTTTCATAATGTCTTCTGGCCGAGCCTTAGTTTTCGTCACTAAACGTTCAAATCTATTTCTATTCTAAATAATAACGGTCTTCTCACGCCAGCTCTTAAAACGCCCTACCTGCTCTGCGATCCAGATGGTCTCCTGCTACAATGTCCAAGTCCAACAAACAATTCCAAGTTTACGTTATGATCGAGGAAGGCGTCACGTGCTTTGCCGTTGACCAATAACAAGTGAGCGGGGTCACAAAGTGCTCCGGTCGTAACCATGGTAACCACTCCGTTATTGCGTAACCATTCTTTCAGATTGAGCGCCCATCAGTGATAACGGTTCAAAAGGGCTCATTATAATAAAGTGACCTTGAAAATTACCCTCATAAGGGAGGAAATTTGTAGGCTGTGATTCTAAAACAGGACCTCCAGTCTAATGGCATTTCTATGGATGGGACTCCGATGCATATAGGAAAAAAACGATGTTAATTTAACTCTGACAATGTACAACACACTCAGAGATACAGACCCATATAAGGGTCCATTTGGTTCCAAACTATAATTTATCTAGGGACCACCTGGAAATCCCTCCAGAACCCACTGATAAAGTGCATAAAAGTAACCACTTCGACATCATTAATAATAATAATAATAATAATAATAATAATAATAATAATGAACAAAAAGTCGATTTAATCACCAAAACGCAAAGATTGAGCTGTTGCCCCCGCGACCCGACCTCGGATATTAAAGGAAGATGGATGGATATGGACGAAAACTCACATTCCCTGTTCAGCAGTTGGCCACAGCCTATAGGATGATCTTTACGTAATTTCCAGGATGTCTTCACCAATTTAAATAATAAAGATAAGCTAAGCTATACCCAGTATAGCTTAGCTTATCTTTATTATCTGAGTAGTTATGATTGACTTAAGTTAGTCTGGCCTCAATCTGACTCTCTCTGATTCATCCATGGACGTCCATCTTTATTGTTGGACATGATTTGTGTTGGCTGAAATCAGGTGATATTCCGGGGCAGATTTGACTAGTCTTGGATTGCTTTGATTTGATAATTCTTCCTAGTCCTGACCATGTTTGCTGAGATGGAGATACTGCAGGTGCTAGGATATGGTGTACATAGGGTCACTGCGTATCTACAAGCTCACAAAGCCTTGCGCTGTGCGGCATTGTGAGCTTGTAGATCTGCTGTGTTCACAACATTTGAATGAATATAATACACATACCTCAACTTCACGGGGTGGGGGTTCAAGTGTGATTATTTTGGGGGTTCCTGCCTGAAAAGGTCGAGAACCGCTGCTGTATATATACTGATTTGTATAAATGTATTAATGTCAAAAGATAAATGTACATTATGGCAACAAACAGCAATAACGTCATACATGAAACATGTTCCAACAGTCCATACGCTCAGTCTGCAGGGACTGAGGGAAGAGGCGTTATCCTGTGTCCGTGCTCATGGGGGCTGAAAAAAACAACAACAACAACACCAGCCCCGGCCCCCGCATGTGCCTGTACACAGTAGGGCTACCCGAGCCCCAGAGCCCCTTAAGTCTTCCATTCTCATGGGGGCTCGGGCCCCTGAGCCCCCACAAAGATAACGCGCCTGCAGGGACTGGGGGAACACTTTGAGGCTAAGGGTTTCCATGAGGCAGGGTCTGTCATCAAGTTATTTTTAGATAGCTTCTGTGCCCTTGAACTGTTGTCTACCGCCTTTGTTTTGTCCCCGAAACCCCCGCACATTGAATAGATAACGATGTATTTTATGGTTATTTCATCTACGGTGTGTTAACACAAAATCTATCTTCCATTTCAGATATTTTCTTCAGTTCTTCAATAATATCATCAGTTGTTGTTGGATTTCTTGAATGATGAAATGGTGTTGGTTTAGTGGTCTGACAATTGTAGTTATTAGCACAGGTCAAATCATTTTAGCATTTCAGGGCATTTAGAGAGCACAAGTCAAATCATTTTAGCATTTCAGGGCATTTAGGGGGGGGCAGTGCCCATGCCTAGATGAACAGTTCTGAATGAGTGTTCGTTATATCAGGGCGTTTTGACTTTCAGTAGCATGTTTTGATTGTCTTGAATGTGGCATGACAACATTATGTTGAGTTATGACACCACATAAAATTGCAATAAATGTTGATTGATGACAAATCTAACAATTCTTTGTTCTATATCAAGGCATTTTAATAATCGTTAGAAATAATAACCCATCTATATCTCCGAGACTCCTTCCCCAGTCAGAGTTTAGTTTGAATGAAGGTAGAATTGTCACCAATCATTGGTACAGACTACAGAGCCTATATGTATCCCATGATGTAGCCTGATTATCAGACACTCAGAGTTGATCCAAGCTAATCTACTGCTGGATTCGTGCAGCATGCGGTTCCCCTAATGACCCAGCAGATGGCACCATTTCATCATCTACTGGTCACACTATGTACTCAACACCACATCAAAGAGGAATCATAGCTGATTTTGAATAACATTTCGGCAGCAAACCGTAACTATGATCTCATTACCGATGGCTTCATTCCGCGCACTGGAAATGTCACTTCGCCAAATCGACATTTCCAATGTGCAGAACAGAACAATCAGGGTGGAAGCCAGGCTACAGAGTCCCTGCATGTATAGGGCATTTACTTCACACACCTGCACTAAATTTGTGTAACTGACCAATCAGCTGTGCCACTGCCCTGAAACGTGATGGGTTGAAACGCCTCAAATGGAACTGAGGCGGGAGGGAGAGAGAGTGGGGTCAAATGGGGATCCTGCTGGTTGCCATTGGGTTAGTAAATTCCCAAAGTTAGGTTTCCAAACTTATGTGGGCCAGTTTATATACATGATTGTTGCTCCAGCAGTTGCTCAAGTTTATCAGTTTGTATGATTCATGACTATTATGTCATGAATGTGTGTCCTTTAATGTGGCTGTTTTTAGCCATAAGGAGTGTTTTCCATGCTAAACTAATGTTCAGAATGGATTCAGCAGAATAAAAAAAAACACCTGGCGTTGTATGTCATATAGAAACCAGAATGAATTGTCCATCATCTGCCTTGTTGAGCTGCCGGAGTTTTTAATTCGATATTTAGAGAATATGAAGTTGTGAAACACAACAGGACAGTTCTTTACATTTCCTTTGTCATATGACAATATTTTAATGTTTTTGTTACAACTGTAGTTGTAATATTACCCGATTACGTAGTACCCAGCGTTGATGAGAAACCTATTCTCCAAAGAAAGTGGCAAACCTCCTGTCCTGACTGCAGCAGCAGAGGGAGAGGTTGGCCATCAGGAGACACTCAGTTCTAATGACGGAAAAAATAAAAACAAAAAAGTCACAATAGTGAAAATATGATCCATATTTATAATAAATATTAAATAAAAAAGAGACACATTTTTGCCTAAATGAGACAAGCAGCAAAATATACCAACCAAGCCGCAATATGCAACTCTAAAGTTGCAATAACCTCCATTGACTTCCTGATCATGAAACATTTAATTTGTGATCTCCTTGTATTAAACGTTGAACTCAACAACATTGCAGCTGTAGGGGAGGCTTGATTTATCCCCTTTCGATCTTTGAGAGTTGCAAATTGCGGCTAATACCAACGTACATTTTAGAAAAGAAAGTCTTTCCATGGATCAAGGATTGCTGACATGTGTCACACAGTAGCCACTCTACATCCACATCTCACTGGTGCATCAGTCATAATCAAAGCACATGATTCCCAAACTGAGCACCAGAAACTACACAGCTTCCCAACAGATAAAAACAGATTGCTAAACGCAGTCAACGTTCAAAAAATAAAACACCCACTTAGCACCAAAACTAATATATTATTGGGCATAAGCTGCTAGACAGAATATAACAAATGTAACAGCGCTAAGTAGTCTATAAGTTAATGATAACTTACAGGACAACTAAGAACATAAAAGCACACAAGTGCAAATGAGAAATCTATACAAAATAATAATAATAATAAATAAAACAATTTCCCTAATAATATACAAAATAATAATAATAATAAATAAAACAATTTCCCTAGTATACAGTAGAACAAAGCACTTTTTGGGGAGGGAAATAGCTTCCCATAGAGCATCGCACTCCCATCATCAGAAGAGAATTTCCCATTAACCTTTTTTTTTTTTTTTTTTTCAAATCGCTAGGTGAAACTAACGATAGTTCAGCTCAGGCCAACGCTCACTACCATTACGGACCGCCGTCTCCAATCCCCCAAAACAGCAGCCCTACTGCTGATCGCACATCATCATCAGTGTTTGGAATCATACATATTTTACACACACGCGCGCAGTCACCAGGAGTTACTATTGGGCCATTGAACACACCTACTTTGTTCATCCACTGCCATCTGAACTGGATTAACCCCAACACGGACTAGAAATGGCTCAACAACAGCTTTCCTTTTCTTCAATGCTTTGCGGCTAAAGGGAAAGCCAAAACAAACGTGGCACTGTGGATCGACGTCAACATTAAAGGTGCAGTGACTCAACGTTATACTGTACGTGTATCATCAAAGGTGCTCCAAGACAACATTAAAGACATATTTGGCGACGATTGGGAATTCTCTTCTGGGGCTGCTTTGGGTCGTAACGAAGGGCAGTGGGACTGCGAGGCTCTATTGCAACAAGAAAGCCCCAATGATACATAAAAGCTACAACAGGCCACTATGGTTCAAGCACCCGTAAAAGAAGTGACTATAGCCAATACGGCGACAGCCACCATTATACCAATGTCCATGGTAACAGTAACTATGGCAAAAAAGGCTCAAGTATCTATGGTTACAGACAGTACATATTATATTTAGGAGCCAGTTGGGAATTATTCGGAGTAAAGGGTTCTTTCTAAAAGGCCAACTGGTTTCAAGGACGGAGTCCATTTTTTTTTGTACCCACGAGGGATGGATTTAGCTGCTATATACTGCAACACCGTCATGCTGCCACGGGCGGGACAGTCACCTGCATATGTAGTAGTTAGTCTGCAGGTGCCGTTAGTATGAGAACATGCGTGTAATACATTCTGGAAGGCAGAGAAACGGAATTTCTCTGGGGAGAGTTCAGTAACTTTAGCTTTTAGCATCAGCATAACAACAACAAGCCATGGCTATTAGTTGTTGTTGTTGGCGTCATCTTTGGAGGCTGATTCTTCTTGTTTGACTCTTCTCGTTCATGACTAGTGCACAGCGATGCCACCGCGTTCCAGAGGACACGGCGGGAAAGTGTATTAGAAGGAGAAGGAATGCAGGGATGATGGTGTAAAGGGAGCTCGGTTTTGGACCCAGTAAGCACGGTCAGGACCAGGGCGAATTAAGTGACGTCCTGACTGTGTCCAGATCAAGGCAATCTGGCCCAGATTATCAAGTGATTTCAACCAACACAAATCCTGTCCACTAATGACGGACGTGCCTGGATGAATCAGAGAGAGTCAGATCAATTAGTAGTCAGATCTGGCCCAGAATAGATCTGGCTCTGGAAATTGCAGAAAGATCATCCCCACATGGGCTGTGATCTGGCCAAGTCCCGAATGACGTCACCGGAGGACATCATTGTAGCGCCTTCCAGTGACTGTTCAAGACAACACTAATTCATGCTTACTGGGGAAGCTTTGAGTAGGACTGTTATTAGTCGACCATTAGTCAACTAGCCCTTTTTTTAGTTTTTTTTTTGTTGTGGGGGCTGGTGAAAGTTAAGAGAGAATCATTCCATCTGAGTTTGGGGCGAGTCTGATTCAACATGTACTTGCTTCGTTCCACTCAATCCAATAAGTTGAATCTAAGTTGAATCATGCAAAAACAAATAATTGTACATCAACTAAGAGATTGGTAGTCGACTCATTCCGATTGATTATTCAAGGCCAGCACTAATTACTGTATTGTCCTGAATATAAGATGACTCTGGTTATAAGACCCCATTTTTAAAGACTGATTTTCAGAAAAAGAAAATTGAAGGTCACAGAGTATAGACCCCGAATATAATACGTTCTCATTTTTTAGGATATTTCCACTGGAAAAAATGCAGTCTTATATTCAGGCCAAGGGTGTGTGTGTGTATGTGTGTGTGTGTGTGCGCGCGCGCACGTGGACATATATTAGGGCTCTCCCCGATTAAGGATTTTTAAAGTCGACTAAAATTCGACTAGGATCGTCATTAGTTGACTATTAGTCGACTAAGACTTTTTTGCCATGTCTTTTACATGTATTATAACTAACAAAATAACATTTTCGTGGAAATCAGCATGTCACCTAGACATAAGAGAATGATTCCATTTGGGCTGAGGGGGTGGTTAATGTCTGATTTAACATAGACCTGCCTGGTTTCTCCTGATAAATGATATACTAACCTATTTTCTAAACTTGTGTTAATTAGTATAACATATTAGGCCAATCCCTTAAGTCGAATCTCTTTCCTGTTTTTCTCTTACCGAAAAGTATAATTTATAGCTTTTTTTTCCTATAGCTGCCAGTGTCAGCGCCAGCCAAAACTCAACTACACAGGAGCATTATGTCTCCAGAATGGATCTGGGGGTTTCCATAAACTCGATAAACTCACTTAATAATGATAAATAAGGCGTTTGGACATTTTTGGTGTACAGTCCCAAGGAGTGACATTTGTGAATTTCTCTCCTGTGTTGAGTCCAACTCAAAAGACAAAACGCTCCAACAGCAGCCCCCCCGGGGCTCAGGCGGCGTGCGCCAGCCGCTTCCCAGGGCCGATGCGAGACATCATGGTTTGCACCAACTCCGGGAGGTCGTACTCGTGCTTCCATCCCCAGTCCTGACGCGCCGCACTGTCCTCCAACGCCATTGGCCAACTGTCCGCTGAGAAGGGAGGGAGGAGGGTTGAATTATGACAAAAAGCCTGAGAACTGATCTGCAAAATGTCTTCTAAATCCTAACAAATTTGTGAAAAAAAATCTATGTTTCTGTGTCAGCTTTGCTGATAATATTTAATGCCAATCGTCCGTGTTTGGCTGCGGATGCCCAACCCCCCATCTGAAAATATGGATTCCATGCAAAGACCTCCCAGAAGCAAAGATTTAAGTTAATATGCATTTTCAACATTTTACTATGTCATTAACAGTGTTGGTCAATATTACTTAGGAAAGTAACTTCTTTACTTTACTCTTTACCGCTTAGACAAAGTAATATCATTACTTTACTTATTACTGGAATTGAAGAGTAATATATTACATATTACGTTATTACTTTCCCAAGTTCTCAACTCCCACCTTATGGAGTAAAAGCGATGTAGAGACGTACAACATAATCTGTTTAACAAGCTCTTTTTAGAACCGAATCCAATTTATTGGAAAAATAATAGTCTCCAGTCCCACAAACCAACAAAATCTGTCTCTTTGACTTTTTAAACTTTTTCCACAGTTGTTTTCAAAGACAGTTGAGGTCTTGTATTTAAAAATAAAATACAAAATAATGCAGTAAGCGATTTGTAGTTTACATTACTGTGCGCAGGATGCAGCATGTGGACTGGATCTACAATCTAGTGCACATCTGTTGTTACAGTACCTGTCGATAGCTTGTAAATCTGTTCTATTTTTGCATGCAACAACAAGGCCATTGTAAAAAAGTAACTTGGCGTTACTTGCAAAGTAATGCGTTACTTATTACCCATTTTTGCAGAGTAATCTCGTTACTTTACTTTTTGGAGCAAAAGTAATAATATTACAGTAATATGTAATCTAAAATTAGTTACTGCCCAACACTGGTCATTCATATATCTTAGAGATGTTGTGTGGACATGATAAATATGGCCCACGATTCTGTGTTTCCTTTTATTTTTCATCGAATCATGTTATATTGTATTATTGAATGTAATATTGTAATGTAATGAATGTAATTCCAATGCAATATTATGCATATATTGTAAACCCTGATTCATTTTCAATAAAGTGTATTTCAAAAGGGAAGGGAAACAGCCAATAATGGGCATTTGCACAAACTAACACCAAACCATAACAAGTTAACAACTACAATCTATTAAATGTTAAAAGAACATTTAACCGTTTTTGCAACACACATACACACACACACACCCACCCACACACACACACACACACGTTAATAACATTTGGAAGATTTAGAACACTTTTCTAGTAATATATATTAGAGTTCTCAACGAGCCTGAAAATTAAGGCCCGGCCCTTACTGGGCCCTAACTGATCAGGCCCAAAGCCCGGCCCAGCCCGACCAATTAACATAGTTTTTAGGCCCGACCCGGCCCTACAATCTCGGGTCGGGCCTAGTCGGGTTTGGGTAGAATTTGAGCACTCTAGACTGAGTAAAAGTGAAAATACCAATCAGCACCATCTTCATAAGAGGTAAATACACAGACAGACAGAACAGAATTGAATTGTTATTTTTATCATAATAAAATAATTCAATATATATTGCTTTTTTCATAGAGCCCTAGGCCCGACTGATCTGTATACATTTTAGGCCTGAGCCCGACCCTAAAATGTCGGGTCGGGCCTGGTCAGGTTCGGGCAGAGTTTGAGAACTCTAATATATATATAGATATTAGATAGTTATTAGATATTATTAGATTTTAGGTTTTAGCAGGGAGTCCAGTGTCTTATGTCATCGACACTACTTCCTGGACTACATTTCCCACAATTCTATGGTGCACTGCACCTCTCTGTGGAGAGGGAGGGGGGCTATCTTACCAAAGAGGGTCTGTATCGAGGCGACACTCTACAAATATTGGATTTACCACTAGATGGCAGTGGCGAATCACTCCAACATGGCGACAATGCTTTGACTATGCCTGGCTCTGTCCACGAATGGTCAAACAAATATTTAATTAAAGATATAACCTAATATGCCTTTAGGACTCTTCATAAGGACGGAAAATCTCCGCTCTCGCAGTTTACAGTGTTAGCACACTAAGTACAGTGGCGCTGCAATGCTTTATTTAGTTACTGAGTGAGTCAGTGACTTAACTCACACCTACAGTACAGGTACAGTACGTTTCTGTGTGGGTGTTAATGACGCAGGGAGACAACGGTAAGAACAGTGCAGTTAGTTGCTCTCTGCTGTGCTTTGTGCTACTTGTTGATAGTGTGTCGGTCGTGCTTGGCCCATGCCATAAAGTACTACTCACTTCAATTAAGAGTTATTTTAATTTCAGATTACACTTCATGGGTTTCTCGAGCCTGACCTGATGCAACAGATTGTCCCGTATTACCCTCACATTGGAGGAACGCCGACTCGAGTCGTGAGGAGGAATTTTGTGAATAGCAAATATTTTCTCTCGGTCTCATTGTGTTGGCAGCGCACGCACCCTCTTCTATTCTTGTATGATGCACTGGTGTACAGTATGTGGTGTGCACAGAAGATATAATATGATGCAGTTACATTCACCACAGATTGGGGGGGTACATTTTACATGCCACACACACACATGTATGCACATGCACACACAGGCACACACACAACCACACACGTTTGAGGCAACGCTAGCCTAACTGCAGTACATTTCAAAATATTTAGGGTATGTTCTGATACCGCCACTTTAACACTCGCTCACTCCCCTCGTGTCCTCCACTCGCTACCTTAGCTCCGCCCCAAGCGAGGCGAGGAGGAGAGGAGGAAGTGTTTTGATAAAGTGGTTATGGTAGGATTTTCATATATTTTCGTATTCATTTTTCCTCTCGTTTGGAGTATGCTCAGGATCTCTGATCCTGATTAAGTACTAGAACTATGTTTGACTGATACTCGATAGCATAGTACTACAGTACTACTTAACCTATCCCTTCAACATCCACCTTCCTACAGTATGTATCCATATAACATCTGTCGTCTCATCCATTCCTCCAGTATCCATGAACCATCCAACAACACTGAAGCAAATCCATCCAAACAAACACCCACCTATGGCCTGTCTGACAGGCTCCACGTTGTAGGTGATCCTGAAGTGGGGCAGCACCTTCTGCATCTCCTGGGCCAGCTGCTGGGGCGTGAAGCTCATGGCGTGGATGTTGTAGGTGCGGCTCCTCAGAGCCTCGGCCGGAGCCTCCAGGACCTCCAGGGTGGCTCTCAGACAGTCGTCTGGAGGGAGGGAGGGAGGCGGGAGCAAACAGGAGAAATTGTGTACCACAATTTATTGGTTTTATATGCATTTGTGGGTGATTTTAACCCTTGGCTTCAGTATATACACTGGATCAACTTGAACATCATTTTTGCATTTGTGGACCCTAAACTAAGTTCCCTTGATTTCAAAATGTTTGCATGTTTTATGGGCTGTGAAAACACACTTCTGATATTTTTTTATTTCATTTTTAATTTCTTAAATGCTCTGTGAAAACTCACTTCTGATTTTTTTTGTCAAACTGAAACCAATGTTATTGGGGTTTCCACTAAATCAACTGCAAATAAAGGTAAAAAACTGTCTCAGACTGGCCTTCCAGCGCTGATGCCCATGTCACCATTGAAGGCACAATTGTCATTGAGATTCATTGGCTTCAACAAGTGGAAGCTTGTGTAATGGAAGTCCCGGAAGAATTGATGCAATGTGATTGGTCAGGAGTCACATGAGGGACATCACTCGGGCATGCCTAACTGAGCGTGCTTTCTGTGCATCCCTACGGCATTTACGCTCGACTTCCTGCCTTCGTTGGAGACACGTCACGTGCGTGCAGGCTTACCTATGTACATCATTGGGAGACGCGTGTCACTGCGTAGGTTGCATTCAAACTGGCCCGTCTTCACGGCTGCATGGAAGATCTGGACGGCGTAGTCTGGCCACGAGGGAACGACACAGGTGGTGAATAAAAGAATGTAAAAATAGCTTTTTATGCAGCTTTATAGCCACCTTCAGAAGGGTTTCATGAGGTAGAACACAAACACAAAACAACAATACAGCACCCAAGAATGTACTAGAAAAGTGACTTCAGAAATGCAGATGACAGATTAAAAACAGGCTAAATTGACAAACAGGTCTAAAAGGAGCTGGGAGGAGTGGAGCATTTGGTATTAGACTTTCATTGTGAAAAAAAGGATTTTTGTGGGTTAAAGAAATAGTGTTTCTGAAGACAAACTTCACACAGTCAGCTGCTGCATACATCACCACAGGTAAATGAACCATTAAAGTGCTTACCAGTGGTTCCTCCACCAGGCTGGGAGTCTGCAGAAATGATGCCTGGGTACCGGAGACAGCGGAAGTCCAGCCCATACCTGTGGTGGTAGTACTGGGAGAGGGAGAACAGGATTTAACACAGACAACATAGTAGGGAAAAGCCAGCCGTTCCAACACACCAGACACGGTCAAGACCAGGACGAATTAAGTGACTTGATTGTGTCCAGATCCAAGACTTCTCAAATCTGTCCCAGAATATCACCTGATTTCAAACAACACAAATCCTGTCCACTAAAGACGGACGTCCCTGGATGAATCAGAGAGAGTCAGACTGAGGGCCAGACTAACGTAGATCACACACACATAACTAGTCAGATCTGGCCCAGAATAAGCTTTACTATTTCAACTGGTGAAGTTGTCCTGGGAATGACGTAAAGATCATATGAGCAGTGACTTGGCCTAGTATCGAACGTCACTGGAGCCCCTACTGAATATATGCTGGGCATTATGGGATGCGGGCACATATGATTAACTGAAATAACACTGTGTTCCGAAACACTTCCAGTCTTTACAACCGTGAGCCAACCATTGTCTGTCACGCCTCCTATAGTGTAAACCAGCTGCATGTAAACATCCTGTTTTGCTAATGTTAAGCGAGCATTGACATTAGCAATTGACCCCTCCTGGCTTCAGAAAGCACCGATGTTATCATTTCCACCACCGGATAATCAGCAGGGACCCCCCGAACATCACACCCTTTATCCATACCACGGAGAGCTCACTAGGTCTCGAGTTATTTAGTGGTTTGATATCAATAATAAAACTTATTTGACAGTGCAGCCCCGTCAAAAGCGGGGCCTATTTGGAATACAATGACGGTTTGTACCGTCAGATGAGTAAGGGAAGCCGTTTTTGTGTTAAACATGGGCGAGTGGCTCTGTTGTTTTTTCTTAATGTCCAATATAAGTCTCATGGTAATTGCTACCCATTAGCACAGGGATGTATGTTGCAGGATGAATGTTGCCAATAACATCTCTCCGTTCTTCCAAGGAGACTTTCTAATTACACAGTCCATTATAGACCTACAGTAGGAGGGGTGCCGGTGGCATTAGCAGCATGGCACGGCTCGCCGCATGCAGGAACAGATGTGTCGTACATAATCATGGGGCATTTTTCCATGTGCAGCTTTTGGAAGGTGTCCAGTGTTCAATATGCTCCGGATAACAAGCAAGATTTTTACAGTCCAATAATATTCAACCCACACACACACACTGCCAGTGAAAAAAAAGATCAACGAACATTTGGAGTTTATCACGGTATTAGTCGACAAAATTTCAACACACACACACACACACACACACACACACACACACACACACACACACACACACACACACACACACACACACACACACACACACACACACACACACACACACACACACACACACACACACACACACACACACACACACACACACACACACACACACACACACACACACACACACACACACACACACACACACACTTGAGCTAATCCTTTGGCCCAAAAGGTCTCAAGAGTTGAGGCTAAAACGGTCTTGACCCTTTGGTGTGATGTGGTCCATTGAATTCCTCGCATTGAAACTAGGGATGGGACGATTCACTTACCTCACGATACGATACAATATCGATAATCTGAATCGATTTATATTGCGATATATTGCCACAAACAACTGTACTTTTATTATAATGCCTGTGCATGTGTATGGGTGTGGGTGTGTGTGTGCATGCGTGCATCTCACCTCACCCATCAGCTCGGCGTGGACTTTGGAGACGCCGTAGATAGTGCGGGGTCTCTGCACGCACAGCTCGGGGGCGGGGTCCTTGGGCGACGAGGGCCCGAAGGCACCGATGGTGCTGGGCACGAACACACGCAGGCTGTGCTCCGTGGAGATGTCCAGGATGTTGTGGAGGCCTGCAAGGGAGAAGCAGGTAGGCGCTTAGCATCCGTGCGCACGTGTGTGTGTCTGTATACAGTGTCGGTTCTAGGAGTTAGTTGGCCCTATGCAAGATTATAATATGTGCCCCGCCCTACACACTGCCACGCCAGCTGCATTAACCAATTTTAGGCAAGAATGCCTTTCGGTGTTTTGATGTATTTAACTATTGAAAAATATCAGATCTAGGTTTGATATTTTTTAAATAAATGTGAAAATGTGTCTCAAAAATTATTTATTATTTATAATATTATTTGAATATTATGTCCAGGCGAAAGTTGTTTTGGTTGACGTTGTCCCTGGAACTAAATATTTTCAGATAGGGATCGAAGACAGATTTAGATTTTATTTGTTTATTTATTTTGTAGAATCAGTTTTCATGTCAAAATGGGTTAAGTGAAGGTGGGAGCAGAAAAGAAGTCTCCCTGTGATCTGACACCCTTACCGGTTGTGGCCCTAAGCGACCGCTGATATTGCATTTGAGCCAACGTTCGATGAGATTTATCCTCGTAGAACCAAAGCTACGTTGTAATATACGGTTATAATTCTTGGATAGGTTTGTCTAAAATTCCATGCTGTAGTGATGTTGGCAACATTTTACATTGTCTAATTGTGTAGACTTCTTGTAAATTAAGGGTTCAAGTAGTGCATTATATCCGTGTGGTGAGTGTCTCCACTAAGGAAAGTAGGCTTTCTAATCACACAAGATAGAGAGAGGCACATGTCCATTCTGGAGATATTTGCAAGGAGTGAATCCCGGGCATTACATTGGTGCCATGACGCGGATCGGGTTTCCCCGTGGAAGGAGGTCAAAAGGGAGGTGAGTGTAGCAGGTGGCTACAGCCTGTCGTGATGGCCTCCAAAGTCTAGTATCTGCCCCCGGACCAGAGGGATGTCCCTTTGGTCTAGTGGTTAAGATGTTGGACTTTCGTGTGGGAGACCCGGGTTCGAATCCCGGGCGTTACACGTGTTCGCGTATGCTCATGCACATCGTGCATATTACCACTATGGATGTGAAAAAAAAAAGTCGGAAATCAACATTATTGTCGACACAAAAAAGTACAAGTCAACGAATCGCCTCTTTTTTCTTTTTTATATTAATGATTTTTATTTTGTCATTTTGTCATTTCTTGTTCAAAACGTTATAACGTTACTGTTTTCTAGGGAAGAGAATTGCTTATTTCGGGTAGGCTATTACTATAGCTGTACCGAGGCCATGTCTGTGCTGTGCACGTCTGTGCTGCGTCGCCGTTGCCGTCGTCCTCCTCCTCCTTCCCCCCGCAGTCTGTCTCAAAGAACGCGGCTATGATCGCTTATTTGCTTATTTTTTGGAACCACGGCACAAACACCTAAACTTCACCACCGACGTGATGAGAGGAGCCGTTTGTGAATGTCACTGCTTTCTTGTCAAATCTCGAGCTCCGGCGTGCACTCAAACTTGAAGATGTGCTTTCTCTCTCTCTCTTTGTCGGCTTTTGTCAGGCCCGGATATAAAATTTCACAATTGGGGGGGGGGGGGGGGGGGGGGGCAGGCGAAAAGTTTATGCAGCCATTCCGTTATATTTAGGGCGTTTAGGGGGGCATTCCCCTCCCTGTGCACAGCCTTTTATCTGGCTTTGCAAATACTAGCCAAAAAAAAGGGAAAAAAGAAAGCGAAGAAGGCGATCATGGACGCTCTTTCCCCTCCCTCGACCCTTGTGGATTATGGATTATATATGGATTATATCTTTAATAAAATACTGCAAAAGGTACACAGTGACCGTAGCCTAAGTTAACATCGATTCTCTCAGAACACATGCACACGGCTGCGTTGTGAGCCGTATGGCAACATTTTGCGTTGGGTCCCGCGGGCGCCGCGGGCTAAAAAAAATATAATAATAATAATAAAAATAAATAAAATCGATGACATATCGACAATGGGCCTCGATTTGTCGAAATTCCAAATATGTGTCGATTAACATCCCTAATTACCACGGAGAGCTCTCTAGATATTCAGCGGTTTGATATCAATAATAAAGCCGCATATCATTGTGCATATTACCTGTGATGTTGACGTCCTTGGCCAGCGTGACGTTGCTCTCTCCCACAGCGGACAGGATGGCCGAGTAGTGGACCAACCAGCTGATGTTGTTGTTCACCACGATCTCCCTCAGGTTCTTGTAGTCCAGGATGTCAGAGTAGATGAACGGACCTGCAGTGAAGAGAGAAAGAGAGAGGCACGTACTGTACAGTGCAAACACATTTGCATGCACAGCGAGGGGCTTAGTACTGAAGCTATGCAGGGATGCCAGAGCAAATGAAACATCTGCCTGATCCCTAACCCACACAGGTGTACAGTAGTGTTCAAAATAATAGCAGTCTGTTCAAAAAACTGAATAAAGCCCAAAATCCTTATAGTGATTTTATTTCCATGCATTGGGAACACTGCACATCATATTTTAAATCAAAACATGCAGAAAAAAGCAGAAATTATTTAATTACTTTACAGAAAATGAAGAAAAATGAACTTTGGGCTTTTCAAAAAAATAGCAGTGTCTGCACTTTACTTTACAAACTCAAATATTTACTGTATTAACTGAAAAATATCCAGGATTCAGCATTCCTGTGAATCACTAAACTAATATTTAGTTGTATAGCCACTGTTTTTGAGAACCGCTTCACATCTGTGTTGCATGGAGTCGACCAACTTCTGGCATCTGTGAACAGGTATTCCAGATTTGACAACGTTCCATAATTCCTCTGCATTTCTTGGTTTTGCCTCAGAAATAGCATTTTTAATGTCACCCCACAAGTTTTCTATCAGATTAAGGTCCGGGGATTGGGCTGGCCACTCCATGACTTTAATTTTGTTGGTCTGGAACCAAGAAGCTGCTCGCTTCATGGTGTGTTTGGGGTCGTTGTCTTGTTCAAACACCCATTTCAAGGGCATTTCCTCTTCAGCATAAGACAACATGACCTCTTCAAGTATTTTGATGTATCCAAACTGATCCATGATCCCTGGTATGCGATAAATAGGCCCGGCACCATAGTAAGCGAAACATCCCCATAGTAAAGCATTGTGGTGCAAGCATCCTGATACTCTTACTATGGTGCCGGGCCTATTTATCGCATACCAGGGATCATGGATCAGTTTGGATACATGAAAATACTTGAAGAGGTCATGTTGCCTTATGCTGAAGAGGAAATGCCCTTGAAATGGGTGTTTCAGCAAGACAACGACCCCAAACACACCAGTAAGCGAGCAGCTTCTTGGTTCCAGACCAACAAAATTAAAGTCATGGAGTGGCCAGCCCAATCCCCGGACCTTAATCTGATAGAAAACTTGTGGGGTGACATTAAAAATGCTGTTTCTGAGGCAAAACCAAGAAATGCAGAGGAATTATGGAACGTTGTCAAATCTGGAATACCTGTTCACAGATGCCAGAAGTTGGTCGACTCCATGCAACACAGATGTGAAGCGGTTCTCAAAAACAGTGGCTATACAACTAAATATTAGTTTAGTGATTCACAGGAATGCTGAATCCTGGATATTTTTCAGTTAATACAGTAAATATTTGAGTTTGTAAAGTAAAGTGCAGACACTGCTATTTTTTTGAAAAGCCCAAAGTTCATTTTTCTTCATTTTCTGTAAAGTAATTAAATAATTTCTGATTTTTTCTTCATGTTTTGATTTAAAATATGATGTGCAGTGTTCCCAATGCATGGAAATAAAACCACTATAAGGATTTTGGGCTTTATTCAGTTTTTTGAACAGACTGCTATTATTTTGAACACTACCCCACACAGGTGTATGTGCATGCATCTGCAGAGTAAAGTAAACTAGACAGACACGCACTTGAAGACTACGAATAAATAAAAAACACTAGCCTCTCCTAGAGCATGCCTCGCGAGGCAGACTTTTGTGAATAACAAATATTATTTCTTCTCTGCCTGCTGAATGCCTGCACAGCAGTGCACACGTCCTCTCTGTTCTTGTATGATTCATCATACAGTGTAAATGTGTTGACGTGATAGGATTGCATTCATATTACATTCATCACACACACGTACACAGACAGGCCTCTTTTACATCGGTGTGGGAAGCGGCCCATACTAGTCCATGAGGCAGACTTCCAAAACTGGAATGCTATAATTATGAATCAAGTGTACAAAAAAACCCTGCCCGTGTTAATTTCTTATCGCACCATAAATTCCACTACACACAACAACAATGTAAACGTGAACGCGTACTTACCACTGTGAAACACGTCATTTGAGGGCTTCCGGATGTCCGACAGGATCACGTTGTTTTTTCCAAACCGTCTCCTGAAGATCAACATCACAACAACTTTATGAAAATGGATGGATCCCACCTGCGAACTTTGACCTTTAACCTCAACGTTTTGCCACTAAGAGTCACAACTCTTAAACAGCACACATGGCGAGGGGAAGGTTTGGTACTGTACATGGAGGTTTGGGTGAGATCTGCTTACCTCAGCAACTTGGCGAGCCCCACTCCCAGCTGACCCAGTCCCCCTGGGGTGGAGAAAGAATAACAAGAATTAGTCAGGTGAACGAAATGCTGTGCTGTGCTGTCCCTGGTGACGTTTTCTCCACCCCTATGATTATTTTTTCATTACCAACATGTTATTAGAGAGAAACCGCCGCGGCAGGTATAAATCCGTCACAGCAGGTGTAAATCTGTCCGTATACAGTAAAACTGCAGTTTTACTAACTGCCGTGGCAGTTTTACTACTAAACCTAACCCTAAACCCTAAATATAACCTCAGCAAAACCTATGCCTAAAGCTAACCTTACCCCCAGACTGTTATAACGATTGCGACAGTTCGCAAAACTGCCACGGCACTTAGTAAAGCTGCTGCAACAGTGAATAAATCTGTCGTGGCAGGTATAAAACTGTCCAGCTTAAAGCTGATCTCCAAGTCAAGAAGCAATGTCTGCGTTGTATTATGGGCTCCATCGGTAAAAGAGAAGGAGCCCAGTAGAAGAGATGGAGAGAAAGTGCACAAACCAGTCGCTTACTAGTCGCGACATGGTCTTCTGGTCGTATTTTTGTATTTTGTTTAGGGACCAGGACACGACCAGTGGCTTACTAGTCGTGTCCTATGAACTAGTTGTGACCAAGAAAGGTCATCACGACCAATAAGAAAACATTGGTCTCTACATTAGTGGATTTTGCTGTCACTCTCACGTGAAATAAGTCTGAACATAGAAGGAAAGAAGAGCCGTCGACACACTGCAAACAGAAACGCACTGAAATGTCGTCCCACCAGTGATGAGGACCTTGGGGTGGTGATCCTGTGTCTCTGCTGCGCACGAAGACGACGACGACGAGTACCACCTCCTCCGCGTCCCGCCGGCAGAGGCAGAGCGGGTGACGATGACGCCAGTACTACACCTCAGGGCGCCGGCGCCTTCCGCCGCTGCACCGACACACACGCCGTTCCCACGCCTGGCTGCCCTGCGGAGCAACAACCCTGCCACCGCCGCCGCAGACATCCTGAACACGCCCTGAAAGAGCAGAGAATGTGTGTAGTACGTGTGTGAAATAACATACATGACCCACTTAAGGAGCAGCGTTTAGCAAGAGTTGTTGCAGTGGCAACAACTAATGCATTAAGCTCAGTGTGTACATAGTAGACAGTCATAAACAGCATAAACAAAGTCAAGAAAGAGACAGGACCTGCCTGTGACTGAGTGGCACACACCTGTGACTGTCACACACACCTGCCAGCACTTGAAATTCAAAACAAACAGTGACTGCCATCAGAACAACAATTCATTTGAGGGTGCACCCTGGAACTGGGAGGCCGGGGTTCGAATCCCGGTTGGGTCATACCAAAGACTCTAAAAATGGGATCCAATGCCTCCCTGCTTGGCACTCAGTATCAAAAAAGGGATGGATTGGGCCCAAAATCAGCTAATGATTCCCGAGCACGGCAAGCCGCAGCTCACCGCTCCTTGGAGCTCACCGCTCCAAGTGATGGGTCAAAAGCGGAGAAACAATTTCGCTGCGGTAACGTAGTGACAAATCATACGACTTTGACTTTTTGTATGGGCAAGTTTATGTACAATGTTTGTATGTACAGTATGTTTGTACAGCGCTATAAGATGTAAGTATGTAGGTATAGAAGTAAAATATACACAATATTTCCTCAATAATATATACTCAACAAAAATATAAACGCAACACTTTTGTTTTTGCTCCCATTTTTCAGGGGATGGACTTAAAGACCTAAAATTCATTCCAGATATACAATATAACCATTTCTCTCAAACACTGTTCACAAATCTGCCTAAATGTGTGATATTGAGCACTTCTGCTTTGTTAAGATAATCCATCCCACCTCACAGGTGTGCCACATCAAGATGCACATGTGACATCATGGTTAGTGCACAGGTGTACCTTAGACTGTCCACAACAAAAGGCCACCCTGAAATGTGCAATTTTCTTTTGCCTTATTGGGTGTATGGGCCTCCGAACCAGTCAGTATCTGGTGTGACCACCATTTGCCTCATGCAGTGCAACACATCTTCTTCGCATAGAGTTTATCAGATTGTCAATTGTGGCCTGTGGAATGTTGGTCCACTCCTCTTCAATGGCTGTGTCAAGTTGTTGGATATTAGTGGGAACTGGTACACACTGTCAAAATGGTAATAACACAGTATTACCACATTATTACCATTTCGGCTGCACGTACCAGTTCCCACTGATATCCAACAACTTTCCATAGCCATTGAAGAGAAGTGGACCATCATTCCACAGGCCACAATTGACAATCTGATAAACTCTATGGGAAGAAGATGTGTTGCACTGCATGAGGCAAATGGTGGTCACACCAGATACTGACTGGTTCGGAGGCCCATACACCCAATAAGGCAAAAAAAAATTGCACATTTCAGGGTGGCCTTTTATTGTGGACAGTCTAAGGTACACCTGTGCACTAACCATGATGTCACATCTGCATCTTGATGTGGCACACCTGTGAGGTGGGATGGATTATCTTAACAAAGCAGAAGTGCTCAATATTACACATTTAGGCAGATTTGTGAACAGTGTTTGAGAGAAATGGTAATATTGTATATCTGGAATGAATTTTAGGTCTTTAAGTCCATCCCCTGAAAAATGGGAGCAAAAACAAAAGTGTTGCGTTTATATTTTTGTTGAGTATAATAAGGGATCAATAACGCAATGCATTCTTTTTTGTGTGATGTTCAACAGCATTGTGCATTCAAGGACAAATGTTGTCAACAACTGAGCCAAACCTCTAAGGTGTGTGTGTGTGTGTGTGTGTGTGTGTGTGTGTGTGTGTGTGTGTGTGTGTGTGTGTGTGTGTGTGTGTGTCTGTCTGCGTGCGTGTGTGCGTAAGGCTCCCTTATCCACTTCAAGTGGCTGATAACGCTATCATTTTATGTTCTAATCTCACATCGCTTTTTAGTGTACCGGATCTCAACTCTCAAGTCACTTTGGCTGATTAGGTCATGAGGGATATTTGGCAGCTCATAGATGTCCTTGAGAGGGTTCCAGGTGGTCCCTGGAATGGAGAATTGTTAACCAAATGGACCCTTACAGATCCTTAACTCTGCTGTTTGCCAACAGCATGGAATTGTGCATCGACTGTCAAACAAAATATTCTTTAATTTTGTGGTCTTGAGAGGCTAAAAGTCATCAAATGGTGACCTGTGGCAGAAAAAGACTGGTTGTGAAAACTAAGGGTTGAAATTGAAAACCACTGCGCTGTGACAAGACTATTGTTTTGGTTTACAGCCTCAGCTGTGTCCTGTTATTATGGCTCAGCTTGTCCTTGAATCACGCAGCTAGTACAACTATTGTCTGATCCCTGTGTGTACTGCACAGACTGGCAGAACTACAGTATATACTGTAAGATAAGTACGGTCACAAGAAGGCTCGGCCCCGATCCAAGTCGCCCTCGATCGCAAAGACCGTGCGTCCTACCCGTGAAACAGTTGGCCCGTGTTTATTTTTACAATTTCTCATATTTTAGAACAAAGTGAATCTGAATCAGTCTTTTCCCCCTCCTCCCTTTCCCCTCTTTGTATATATTTCCTTTCCCTTTTACCTCCTCTATGGCTTTACAGAAGTGAATATCTTTACGTCTCAAAATGGCTTGATAAGGATGTACATGGTGGCAAGTAACAATTGTAAACAAGTGCAGAGCTTAACTAGTGCAGTCCATTCGCAGGTAGCAGTTTTGTTGTAGTGTGCACTTGAATTGTATACTGCAAATCTCCAAGCGGGTATTAAAATGTTCATTCATTCACTCACTCACCCACTCACACAAACAGTGCCTGCCCTAGTAAAACACGTATAGTGATGTCACCTGCCATCATGCCATGGCCACCTGATCTTACTTTGACAAGCCGCAGTCAGTGGCTGCTGACTAGTCTAAATATAGAAGGGGTTTATTGCCAGCCCCAGACAGGACAGACCACCTTGGAAATACATTATGGTGATGATGCGAGATTGACGTAAGGTGCACGGCTAACCCGGGTCCGTTATTAGCGCACATAATTGGCCGGTGTGCAGCTAAAACGGTTAGACCACTGACTGTGCAACGTTGGCCAATAAATGTGTGTACGTGTGATAAGCAACAGAAAGAAGAAGCTGCTAGAAGAAACAGATGCTCTGCTGATAAGAGGAAACACGTTACCAGAGCGGTATTAGAGGATAGACACAGTTCTGACGACTCCGTTCACTTCATGGGGCCAGTCTAATGGCGGCTCTTCTACATGGACTTCTATTGAGAACGGGGACAAGTCGCGGACCTCAAGGAGGCAAAAGTGCACCTTTAATGAGCTTAAATCAGATGTTTTTTTTTTAAACATCAGAGACTTCAGTTTTCCACAATAATTTAAAACAGTTGACATGTTACGCACGTTCCTAAAATAGCTCTTATTTGGGTCTCCCCATCATTGAAAACAATGCATTTTCAACTTCAGTTTGTCCCTCGCTCGGTTTCTGACCCCTCGATGTCGCGACTCTCCTACTAAACCACTCTGTACGCTACGAGTGCTAGCTGCGCTAATGTATGAGTGGGACTGGAGCAGAGCCATGAGTTGTCATGGGAGCTACTTGGTTTAAATTCAGCTTAGCTTGGCAACTATCTGTTCATTTCAAATGGCACGCTTGGATACACAAAACAAGACTTTACTGTTTACCTTTTACTGGTGGTGGGACAGCTAAACGCAGACTTTAATGTTTCCCTCTGTGTGTGAGCAGCAGAGTCAGTGTAATTCACAGTTTGTTTGAGACAGGCAGAGCCGTGCGCGCAGCGTTGTCCCTCCCTCCCCGCACTGTGATTGGCTGACAACACAGGGGTTCGGCGGGGTTTGCCACGCCCCAAAGCCATATATGGCTCTAGCCACGCCCACAGACTACTCTGGCAACGCCTACAGACAAAAAAAAATCTCCTTGTTTTGTAGCATAGACATGTCATTCATTTTACAGTATAATGTCTATGTTTTGGAACTGTATAACCTCTCTTGCATTTGATCCAAGGTCAAGGACCACTTTTTGATCATTAGTCTTGCAGAAAGCTAACTAAAGAATATTTTGTCATAGAAAAAGGTGAAGATAATAAGATAATAATAAGAATTTTGTAGACTTGTGTAGACTTCTTGTCAATTAATTAATGCAGATCTTTAACAATAATACAATCATTTAATATGGGTACATTTGGTTTCATTTTACGCTCAATATTTAATAAAGGGTCCAGATGGCTCCTGTTTTAATTCAAGGAGGTAGCCCAAAATTACTCCCAGAGTCACAGAGAGCTGCAAGGGTCCATTTAGAACTACTCCGGACTCAGACTTCAGTCCGACATTAGGTTTAGGCCTACCAACCCTGTTAGATCAGTGATATTTGGGACAAAACACATGCACTTCTCCTCAACAATAGGAGCCCTGAGATTCCCTGGATCCCACGGTGAAAACCACTTAATTAGTGCATCATATTATAAATGAATCCTCAACAACATGTGAAGCGAATGGGAAAAATCGAGTGGCAAATTGAGGGTGAAGAGTGCAGGGGAGGGAAGTATTTGTTTTCAGCATGCAGCCTAAAGGCTGTCATCACATTCACGCACGCACACACAAAAAAGAAAGCAAACGAGTTTCACAAACTTTACTCTGTTTGCTGTGATTATCCAACAACCGTCACAAACCTGTTGTTATATGATTTTTATTTGTATAGTCCTGTTATGAGTGTCATAATCCCATAATCCTATAATCCCATGCACCACCTGGCTGGCAACCACACAAAAAACTCTATACAAGCTCACTGCAAAATGTTGTGAGCTTGTAGATGTGTATTTGCACTGGAAAACACCTGAAGGAATTAAGGGAACCTGGGGGAGTTCCAAGGGCCTACAAATTGAGTGCTAGCCTAATAACCTGACTGTCTTGACTTACAAGTTGAAAGCATTCCTGTTACAGCACAGTGGTTTTGAAAATGATAAGGATTGACATGTCCATGTATGAGAGACGTTGCACTCAGCCTTTTCAGTCTGTGTCCCAAAACTCTGGAACACCCTCCCCATAACCATTAGACAAGCAGACACCATCACAACCTTTAAAACTCTTTTAAAAACATACCACTTCAAAAAAGCATTCCCACTCCTACGCTCACTCCTGACCTTTTGCATTATTAGTTGAAGCTTCATTGGGTTTTTGACGTTTCATGATGTTGTTTCAAGACCTTTTTGCACTATTTTTATATTTTTGTTTGTTGTTTTATGATGCACTTCTAACTAGTTTCTTTTTAGAGGCATGTATGCATGTACAGTACAGAATGCACGTTACGCACAGATATTTCTGGCTATCTTACATAGTAATCTTGCTCACTGTGTTCCGCAAATAGTACCATTACTTGTCAGATTTCTCTAAAGGTTCTTTGATTGATCCTTTGATATTTCTTTTCGGGGGCTGATAGTTAGATTGTGGAGGTCAAAAGAGTTTGCACATTCTGCTTGTGCACAAGCATTTGACAAGCATTTGACAGAGTGAAATTCTAGTTATTGCGACCGCACGTCACATTAGCTCTGGCATTGTGCATTTCCCGTCCGCCAGTGAGTCGTTTGGTATGTCAACTCAGGCATGGCCATATATGGTCATATATGACATGACATCACTCCCTCAAAATTCAAACCCTTACAGATCTCCATAGATGGAGCTGACCTGTTCTGACATTCTATATGTTGATCCTTCAATGTCAACTGGATGCCACATTTCGTCACATGTCCATGTTGGGATGTCTTGCACTGTGGTGAGAAGAACTGGTGACCCAACACACACACATGTGCGTGCACGTGCACAACGCAAGCACACACACACACACACACATGTGTACAGAACAAGCACAAAATAATATTTCTAGATTCTCTGCTCTGTGATATCCACAAACCGCTCACACTCTACAGTCCTTCATCCTGCACAGCCACGGTTGTCATGACAACAGAGAGGGTAATCTCAGTGGACAGAGAGAAAGACTGAGAGAGAGAGAGAGAGAGAGAGAGAGAGAGAGAGAGAGAGAGAGAGAGAGAGAGAGAGAGAGAGAGAGAGAGAGAGAGAGAAGGAGGAACAGTAGAGTGCAAGGAGAAAGTACATGTGCCAGAAAACACGTGCATGATTAACAACGTGTTTCTGAGATTGAAAGACTGATAGAGTACAGAATGTACAGTATGAAGGCATGTGTGCATTTGGCATGTACAGTATATGTATGTATGTATGTATGTATGTACAGTATGTATGTATCATGTATGTTGGTCCGTTGATTTGTAGGTCGGCATTTAGAATGCCGGCTCCTATACTGTCTACATGTCGAAGTGTCCTTGGGCAAGACACTGAACCCCAAATTGCCTTCTCAATCCTGAGAGTTTTCAAAAAAAATCAAACTTTTTCATGTCAAGGACACCCAGAAATCTGTATTCTGTAATCTGTAATTTGGCCACATGTTTGGCCATCTGAAAATATGCTGTTCCAGGGAGCATAGATTTGAGTTGAAAACAATTGCTGTGAAAGAATATATCCAAAGATCCGTGCTATATGTATACATCTTCACGATTCCCCCTCATGTAGACCTATGTATGTATGTATATGTAGGGAAGACTGCACGTTTCCTTCACTCTCATTCTATGATCTTTCTTTCCTTCTAATGCGTAACCAATCCTCTCTCTCTCTCTCTCTCTCTCTCTCTCTCTCTCTCTCTCTCTCTCTCTCTCTCTCTCTCTGTCATGGCCCCTCCACCCTTTCTTGGGTTGCTGAGTACATTCTCCCCCCTCCCCTCTGCTTTTGCCCATCTCCCAAATCCATAATCCATGGACTCCCCTCCTTCTCTCTCTCTGTCTCTCTCCCCTTTCTCTTTCCCTCTCTTTCTCCCTCACTCTCCCCTCTCTCTCCCTCACTCTCCTCTCTCTCCCTCCCCTGCCTCCATCTCTCATGTCCTCCACATGCCTCTAAACCACCAGCCCCCACCCCCTACTATACCCCACCCATCTCTCCCTCAGTCTTGCATGCACAGCTCCTTACAGTTTCGCACGCCCATGGCTTTGAACCCATTTTAATCATTTTTCCCGCACACACAAACGCAGGCCTATCCAATCCCATTCTGGGATCCCAGAAAGCAGCAGAAAGCGCTCACTCTCCCCTCTCGCTGTACGTCCTGCAGGGATCCCTTTTAGAGACACGTGTTGTGGGCGATTAGGCTGGCACGATGCACGAGCCCCGCGGGGCAGGCTGCGTGCCCGGCTGCCCACTGCACGGTGGGCATCGGTGGAGGAAGGATGGTACAGAGCCCACAGGGCAGGCTGCCCACTGGCATGGTGGCAGGATGGATGACAGAGTGGATGGTTAATGGTAGACATGTAACGTATATATCATAAGATATCGATGTTAACTCCTGATGATATTGATTTGATAATTTAAAAAAAAAAATGATGACATGTGATGAAATGTGAGATTTAATCATATGCCTTCACATTCCACCAAAGTGCTTTCGGAATGCAGTCGCTTTCAGCAAAAACCTGGAGTTACATGAATTGAAAAGTGATGCTTTTAAAATGTGGTTAAATAAAAAATGTGAAAAAAGCTTGATGGGAAGATAAAACCGTGAAAAAGCATAATTAAAGCATAAAGAAAATGTGAAACGTGTATTAACGATACCCTAACGCTCAAAGCTCTGAATTTGGTTAGAATTTGCCACCACCATGATCCACTATATTACAGTTGTATTTCATTGACAGTGTGTATGTGGGATGACCCTACCAGTAAGACGCACGCGATGCAAACAGCCATGAGTTGGGCTGACGGGCCCAAATATGGATTGTGACGCATAGACAGAGGCATGGACATTTCTGCCTGGCTTACATAGGTGGCTCACTGCATTCACAATAAGGTGTGTGTGAGCAGAAGCAGGTGGTGTGAGAGGCAGGAGCATACCCACTATAAAACCCCAAAACAGAGCATTGAAATTCTTGAACCAAGTAGAGACGCTCCACAAAAAGGCCCTCACACACAGTGACTCCCTGGGAAGGTGTTCCTTCAGCTACACAAGATTTAAGAAAACAAACAACAAACAGGACCAACATCAAATCTATGTCTTACACACTGGCTATACTAAAAAATGGAGCGCTGTTTAGCTCTATTCAGAGAATACAAAGCAGCAGAATACTTGAGCACTCAAACAATCCAAAATTAAGAAAAACTTTAACTCGATATAGACTCAGTGAACACAGTGTTGTGTCTTCCCCAAGGGGAGACAGACTATGTACACACTGCACACAAAATGTGGTAGAGACTGAGTTACACTTCCTAACCGTCTGTCCACTGTACCAAGAGACACGTACTGTCGGTCCACTGTACCAAGACAGTACCAGACCTGAAGAAGACCCACAACGGGTCGAAACGTTGTCCTAAAATAAAGTCTACAGTCTGGGAGCTACTGAAATGGTGTGCGAACTATTCTTCTCTTTTGTACTGGTCCACTGTACCAAGACATCAGAGACACGTACTGTCGGTCCACTGTACCAAGACATGATCAGAGACACTGCCAAGACATCAGAGACACATACTGTCGGTCCACTGTACCAAGACATCAGAGAAACATATTTCCCATGGTTTACAATCACCCAAGAGGATTTGAAAACATGGCTGATGACAAGAAAACTCCCATCCCTGTTGGGTGAAGTACAACAATGTGCAAACACAGCGGTGAGATTCATGAGCGGCTGTGACAGAAGAAGGATAGCAGATTGAACACAACCCAAAAGAATAATCACTGTCTGAGTGTGTTCTTGCCTCAAGTGAACTTGGTGCATACATCGATTTATTGGAGATTCTGACCTTCTAATCAACGTGTTGTTGTGCTGTTGTACTGCTGGCAATGTAAACAAAGGTTGTGTATCATGCCAATATTAAAGCGCTTTCACTTGAAAATGAAGGGCGGTGGGCTAGGGGTGGGGTGCAAAAGAAAAGACTAAAAAATGAAATGCAGCAGGACTACTACCAAGGCTGCACTAGTCCATGAGATGCATGGCTCTGTGTGTGTGTGTGTGTGTGTGTGTGTGTGTGTGTGTGTGTGTGTGTGTGTGTGTGTGTGTGTGTGTGTGTGTGTGTGTGTGTGCGTGTGTGCGCGCGCGTGCGCGCGCGCGCAGATGTGCAAATAAGGCCGTTCTCCGGCAGAGGGCGAAAAGCGAGTCGCGGTGTGCGTGAGTGTGCGTGTGGTTAAAGGGGTATTCCACCCATTTTCAACATTTTCCGAGCGTACAAATGGACCCTGTGAACCACATGGACCCTAGCGGGTCCATTTGGGTCCATTTGTACGCTCTCAGGAAAAGTCTCCTAAAAGAAAGAATCATTAGCATGGTGAAACACAACTTGATGAAAATGCATTAACATAGTGAAACACAACTTGATGAAAATTCATTAACATAGTGAAACAGATGGCATCAAGTTGTGTTTCACAACTTTTCTAGGAATCTTTTTTAACATGTACACAGACATACAACATATTTAAGGTATATTAATGACATAGTAGAATTTTGAAAATGGGTGGAGTTCCCCTTTAAAGTGAATCGGCGCAGAGCAGAGAGGAGAGGGGCGGCGAGCTCCGGTCGGAGGATATTATTCGGCTCTATACAAGAGGAGAGGAAGAAGGAGCGGACAGGATCGAGGGGCTGCAGCGGCCGGCTAGGGGGACGGACGGACGGGATGAAGTGGGAGCCGCCGGCCGCGGGATTTAGTGGTGGCGGCGGCGGTGGCCAGGAACGTTGATGACATTATTTTCGTCTTCTTAGCCCGATCTACGTCCTAATCATAAAGAACCGCGGGGGATGCACTACGTCATAGCAGCCTACTAGTAGCTCCCAGATCCATCCCGTAGCCTACGTCCCTCGCCCTAGATGAGCGTGCGCGCCGCAGGACGCACGGGGAGGTGGTGGTGGTGGTAGTGATGATGCGGGGAGGCTGCAGCAGCAGCGGGAGCAGCAGCAGTAGTAGCAGGACGGCTCCCCAGCAGCAGCAGCAGCAGCAGCCCGCCGGAGCAGAGCCGGAGGCCGAGGAAGGCGAGCCGCCGTCGTCGCCGCCGCGCAGCGCCGATCGTCGGCTCTGATGGCTCCAGCTCTCGCTCCGGGCGGCCAAGAAGAAGAAGAAGAAGAGGAGAAGAAGAAGACACAGCTGGAAGAGGAGACAGGACGAGCAGAAGAAGAGAGAGAGGAGGAGGACAGGTATCTGGGCGGAGGAGGATCAGGAGGAAGAAGAAGAAGCAGTGACGTGCTTCTGCTGGTAAGCGAGGAGAAATCACCATCATCACGGTGGTGTCGTGCTTTTCGGACGCGGGAGGAGGAGGAGGAGGATCTAAGGGAGGGAGGAAGGGGAACATGGCCGCGCAGTCGGACGGGAAGGCGGGGTGCGGCGGCGGCTTCGCGCACCTGTACGAGGCGGGCGACGGCGACGAGCCCCTGGACTCGGCCGCCATCCACATCTGCCAGTGCTGCCGCACCTCCGCCTGCTACTGGGGCTGCCGCTCCGCCTGCCTCGGCTCGCTGCTCGGCCAGGGCGGCAAGCCCGTGCAGGCGGGCGCCGGGGCGCCGCCGCCGGGGGGGCTCCCCGGGGTGCGGACGCGCGAGACCCACTGCCCGCCGCGCGAGCAGCTGTGGCTGGACTGCCTGTGGATCGTGCTGGCGCTGCTCGTGTTCTTCTGGGACGTGGGCACGGACCTGTGCCTGGCCGCGGACTACTACGCGCGCCAGGCTTACCTCTGGTTCGGCCTGACGCTCTTCTTCGTGCTGGTGCCCTCGGTGCTCGTGCAGATCCTGAGCTTCCGCTGGTTCGTGCAGGATTACACGGGGGGCGGCCTGGGGGTGGTGGAGGGGCTCACCAAGCGCGGGGGAGGCCCGGGGGGCGGCGTGCTGGGGGGCGGCGGGGGTCCCGGGACGGGCGTCTACTACTACCCCGCGTCGAGGGACCGCATCAAGCTGGCCTCCATTTGGCTGTGGCAGGCGGCCATTCACATCCTTCAGCTGGGACAGGTGTGGAGGTACGTAACGTATAGCCGGGGACCCAGAGAAATCACGCACGCATAGCCTACACACACGCACGCACCCACGCCCCCCCCCCCCCCACACACACACACGATAGTCAGAGATTCTGTTTCTCTCACACACACTCATCCCCATCTGGATTGTTTTGCTTTTTCAGCATCACTGCTTTTGCATCAGTAGTGACACATGCAGGGAGAGCGTCTCTCTCTCTCTCTCTCTCTCTCTCTCTCTCTCTCTCTCTCTCTCTCTCTCTCTCTCTCTCTCTCTCTCTCTCTCTCTCTCTCTAATAAACGGATGTAAATGTATAAACGTATGTTGTTCAACAAACCATGTGCAGCCCAAATTCGGCACAAACAAGGGTCTTAGTCTCAAGTTCATTTCGCCCTTCCCGGGCATAGGAGCATTTAAATAGTCTACAAAAAAATCACACTTCTTAATCATCTTAAGACATAGATTCCAACATCATTAGTGGCAAAATTCCAACATTGTGTTAGTGGCAAAACGTTGTCAATGGACATTTTTTTTTAAAAACAAACATGCTTGATCCCTACATTTGTATATAGGAGCTCTCTTTGTGGAGTGTAGGTGTGTTTGGTGCCAATCCAATTAGTCATTAGCCTATATTGTATTCCATCTTTCTCTAATAAATGGGGCTAGGCTATATAAACACGTTCAACAAACCATGTGCAATCCAGATTTGACACAAAAACAAGAGACTTAATTCTTTTCACTCCTATGCCACCAAAATGTGGCACGCCCTACATGATGCAAATCGACTCCTTCAAAACCGCTGTCAAAGGGCATCAACGGATGCCCCCCCCCATTTACCTCCTTGTAGCCTATATTTATTTTACCTCCAGTATGATCTTCTGCTTCTGACTTTACTGAAGTGAATATTTTATGTCTTTATTTGTTTGATGAAATTATTATGGTGGTCCCTATTGTAACAAGCTTAAGCTTTATTGAATTTTCCACCCACAGTTTTCAGTTTTGTATTGAGTTATTGAATTGTATTGTATTGTAAATCTACAAGCTCTTAATACAAACTTCAGTCAGTCAGTCAGTCAGTCAGTCAGTCAGTCAGTCAGTCAGTCAGTCAGTCAGTCAGTCAGTCAGTCAGTCAGTCAATCAATCACATTTACATTGCCAAAGCAAGTGTCAAAATGAGAATACAGTTGGGGGATTCAGCTATTAACTATGCCGTGCTACCGGTATGTCATGCTGCATCATTATACTGTATATCAGTATCAGTAAACACTGTTCGCTTCTTTTTGGTACGTCCAGTGTTGTAGTGGGACTTTTAGAAGTGGGGGGACGCCTCTTAAGACATGTGCACGCACACATGCATGTGCATTTGCGTGTACCTGCGCGACGCACACATACACACTATTAACACAGACAATTGTCTGTGTTAATAGTGTGTACTGTATGTGTGTAGCATATTGAGAAAAATGGTTTACAACTAGATGTATCAGTAAAAGTAAATGACAAGTCAAAAAACATTATTTTTGCCCCAAAAATATTTTAGAAGTGAGAGAATTGGGGGGACGCCGTCCCCCCACGTCCCCCTCCACTACACCCCTGGGTATGTCCATGTAGCTCACTACGTTCACAATCATACAGGTTATAAAGTTTGCCAAATACAGAAGCAAATTTTGCTCTCAATTTAGGACATATAGCATAAGGGCATTTAGATAGTATAGCAAAAAAAAAAACACATCTGTGTGTTAGACATTTTTAAAACAAACACGGTTGAACATTATTACCCCCTCAAAAGCCCCATATTAATAATGGTACCATGCACTTCTGTTTACTTGTGGAGTATAGGTGTACTTGGTATAGTAGTCCTTAGGGTGGTTGTATTCCATCTCTCTCTTTCTCTTTCTCTTTCTCTGTCTCTTCTCTCACTCACTCACAGTGAGATCATTTTGCGACGGTGACCAATGTGGCTGGAGGTAAGTGAGTCCCGACTGATAGTAACGGTCGTGACCGATAGGCCATCGTTGCAACAACAACTGTTACCAACGGTCGCGACTCTCTTTCTCTCTCAGTCACTCAGACACACACACACACACACACACACACACACACACACACACACACACACACACACACACACACACACACACACACACACACACACACACACACACACACACACACACACACACACACACACACACACACACACACACACACACACACAGCAGTGACTCTATAGTTGCTAATGGGTGCACGGGTGTCTAGTCGATGTGGCTGCCAGAGAGAAGGACTTATCTCACTGTGACAGGCTGAGCAGATGACGAGACAGGATGGAAGTGCAAGGAGAAGAGATGACCCTGTTGACTTCCTCCTCAGCTGTTGGCCAACACCAGGGGCGGATCTAGGAATGGGCATGGGAGAGCAATGGCCCCCTAAATGGCCAGTCTGCCCCACCAAACACGATGGCATGCAAAACAAAACATGTCGCGAGGCGACACAGGCGATGAAGCCGCCGCCCCCATACCATTTTCTCCTGCCCCCCCAATTGGGAAATCTTACATCCGCCCCTGGCCAACACTACCAGTGTGTGTGTGTGTGTGTGTGTGTGTGTGTGTGTGTGTGTGTGTGTGTGTGTGTGTGTGTGTGTGTGTGTGTGTGTGTGTGTGTGTGTTTTCAGCCAGCAGAAAGACTGACTGAGGGTTATCTAGCTGAATTGAAGTGTATGATTGAACTTTACATGGTCTATATTTACTATTGCTTTAAAAATGATGTAGTTGTAGTTGAACTTTTCATGGTCCACATTTTTTAGAATTGTTTTAAAATGTTATAGTATAATAAAAGCAAAGTAATTAGTGGGAAAAATCGCAATATATCGATATATCAAATCGAATCACAACATAATTATCAATATTGTATTGTATTGTGAGGCGTTGGCTATAGAGGGGACCACACATAACCCTCAAGGACCGCTGGTGTAGATTATTATAATCGTGTGAAAACGGAATATGTAAATAAATGCAAATCCATCAAGCCAACATTATAAAAACACTTAACGACCACTACAGGTATTTTGGGGGAGCTACGAGTGTGTTTTTACGACACTGTTGTAGTTTTTAGGCCTCATTGTGCAAGACATCAACTTCAGGTTCTGCTGTGGAGGTACTAGTAGTGACGACAACAATAACATTCACCCCCTCCTAGTGTCTCCATCTGAATGTTGAGTGCGCTGTGAGTTTGTATATCGGCTACTGTCCTTCCCATTATGGTGACGCTGGGCACAGCCAGAGGCGAAGGGCTATTCCAGGAGTTCTTGGCATGGAAGCGGTCAGGAAACCCTGAGTCTACTACTCAATCCACCGGACAATTGGATGCTTTCAAAGAAATTAGAGAAACGTCTGGATGGCACATACACCTGTGTCCTAGTGACCGCATGAAATCAATATAACACAGTTTGTTTCTTCAGTAATCCAGAAGAACCATCCAGAAGAACACGGTTACTGTCACTTGACCAAATTACAATTTAGGCATTTTGCAGACACTCTTAATACTGAGCAAATTGCATTAAACAACGAACAGAAGAAATATGCCTACAGATTAAATTTATTTGAATCCTACATGGGCTAAGCATATCAGGAAAGAATGTACAGTAAATGGGCTAAGTAAACTGTGCATAAAAATGCTAGGTTTCCGTGAAATGTTGTAAATTTACAACACTATCTAAGTCCACATAAATAGGCTCTAAGTTGATTCTTTGCTTATGCCTGTCATGGCTAAGCAGGGCAAAACCGAATTCTCAAAAACTGTGCTGACATCATCACATTTCTGATGATTGCTATGGCCCACGGCAGGTTTTTTTTGTGTAACACTCTTGGGATGGAATCAAATTGATTCAGACTCATGAAAAGCACCTAGTTTGACATAAACCCCCCATAGCACATGCCTAAAGTGAAAGGCTTATGGCAAAGAGAACTTTGTTGTTTTATGTTGTTGTGTTGTTTCTGTCAGGCGTATTGGGGCTGTCAAGGACAGAATGATGACGCCTGCATACCCTATATTAAAAGAATTGCGCAATACCAATGACAGCCAGTCAGCAAAGTGGATTCATGAATGTACAGTAGGGTATATAGACCAGGGGTTTTCAACAGGTGGTCTGGGACCACCAGTGGGCCCTGAGAGGATTCCAGGTGGTCCGCAGGCTAAACGATGGAAAGTTGGTTAGCCATATGTAACTTTTGAGAGCGTAAACATGAAACCAAATGGACCCGCCAGGGTCCATTTGGTTTCATGGACCCATGTTTACACTCTCAAGAGTTAAAATATTCATCATCTGAATTAGCCCAAATCTACACAACTAGAGAATGTAGAAGATTAACGGTCATTTCGATCTTTATGTTTGACTGTTTTGTTTTCTCAGAAATCCAGCCTGGTATTGTGGACAAGTTTTGGGGTTTGTGGGGCTAAAATGTCATCAAATGGTGGTCCGTGGCTCAAATTCTGAATAAATAGTGGGCCCCGGTATGAAAACGGTTGAAAACCACTGATATAGACAATATTTTAGGCCAGGAGAAAGTGAAAGCACTCTCCAAGGTGCTGAAGTGTCTTTCTGACTGAAGCAATGCATGGGAGTGAATGTGTGTACATACTGTACTCACTGCGTGCATGCCGAGCATGCAGGCATGTGTGCATGCACGTGCATGTCCTCACGTGCGTGTGACGTGTGTGTGTGTGTGTGTGTGTGTGTGTGTGTGTGTGTGTGTGTGTGTGTGTGTGTGTGTGTGTGTGTGTGTGTGTGTGTGTGTTTTTCTGTGTGGTGGTGGTGGTGGTAAAACAATGTCACGGCCTCATCCCATGCATGACTGTCACCATGCGTGCAGAATGCAAGGACAGAAAGCATCTGTGCTTCTGGCAAGCACTGCAGGACATACACACACAAACACACACGTATGCGCGTGTGCACGCAAACACACGCACACACACTCGCACACGCACGTTCTCTCACATCATGACAAGTGATAATTGTGGTGCTAAAAGCGCTGGCTGTGAAAAGGAAACATTGGCTGAGAAAACATCTCTTTTTTTCACAATCACTTTGATATTGTACATGCTGTACACTGCAGTACGCACAACACACACACACACACACACACACACACACACACACACACACACACACACACACACACACACACACACACACACACACACACACACACACACACACACACACACACACACACACACACACACGTGCACGCACGTGCGCATGGCCAATCTTAGACCCCTCTCTCCTTTCATCTCCTCCTCTTCCTCCTCCTCTTCCTCCCTGAGAAGCTTCTTTAATGGTGTCCGCTACCCCCCCAGGGGACGCAGGGTAGAAAGCATGTGCATGTGTGTGTGCGTGCACGCTACTGTGTGCTCTGCGTGCACGCTGCATGTGCCTGTGCTTTGGCCCTTCTTCTGTGATAGTACTGGGTCATCTCTCTCCACCTCATATTTAAACTCCCCAACAGGGGCGGATCTAGGCATGGGCATGGGTGGGGGGGGGGCAATGCCCCCCTAAATGCCCAGTCTGCCCCACCAAACATGATGGCATGCAATACAACCCAAGATATTTCTAATTAAAGTGTTATATTTAAAATGATTTGAAACACTACTACTACTAACTACCATTGTGTCACCACTAAACCAACAGCATTTCATCATTGAAAACAGAAAACTCTCTGAGTCAGACCTTTAGCTTTATGCAGGGGAGCCCAACCAGTAGATCGGGATCTACCGGTAGATCTCGGCCTGATCACAAGTAGATCTCGGGAGATGTGGGGGGGGAAAGAAAAAAAATGGGATGGAAAAGAAAAAAGAGCGATTTTCGTCTGTGTGTGTGATGCATTTGCAATGGCAGTGTTTGTCCATGTCTGTTGTACTTATGTTGTACTGTTGTAGGCCTATTTATGACAAGTCTGTTGTACTTTATGCTTATATGGACATAAAGTAAAGTGGTAAAACAAAGTAGTGTTGTGTTGTTGTTAAGTTACTGCAGGCTGGCAACGATGCGTGTGGTTTGAAATGTTGATATTGGACTGGTAGATCCCGGAGGGGTTGGCTGCTGAAAAGTAGATCTTGGGTCAAAAAAGGTTGGGCACCCCTGGCTTTATGCATGCTGCGTGTCTGTTGGAACTTCAACAACAACTGATGTTATTGTTGATGCTTTACTTGCCTTATAAAAGTCCTGTAACCGAAAATGGTATGGGTGCGACTGGGGGCGATGAAGCCGCACCCATACCATTTTCTCCTGCCCCCCCAATTGGGAAATGTTATATATACAACATATATGTTATATGCACTGAGGGCCGTGGTGGGATGGAGGAACTCAGGGCCGTATTTAGCCTGCAGCCCCAATAGGGTGGGCTAGAAGTATGACAAAGGGAGGCGACTCTGGCCTCAACACATTCCACCCTGCAAGTTTCCTGCAATTATGTGGATGTGCAGTTAATTTGAACTCTGAGGGTGTACAAATGGGAACCAAATGGTCCCCAGTCACAGACGCATGTGGGCCCATTCGGTTCCAATCTATCATTTAGCTCGGGATCCCCTGGAACTCCCTCGGGGACCCCTGGGGGTCCCCAGACCACACTGTGGGAACCACTGTCATAAAGGACAGAAGATAAATGAACATAAATGAACATGAAATGACATTCATGTATCAGCTGCAACTGCACAGTTTGTGCTAAAGAGCCTATAGTACTTAATTAGTAAATGGCATTATTTCTTCCCCCATTAATCTGATTATCTGAGCATTTTCTCATTGAAAAAAAAGCTGTGCGTCCCCTTGTAAGCAGAGCCATAGAGCAGGGGTTTTCAACAGGTGGTCCGGGGACCACCAGTGGTCCTTGAGAAGGTTCCAGGTGGTCCCCAGGCCAAATAATGGAAAGTTGGTTAACCAGATGTAACTCTTGAGAATGTAAAAATGAAACCAAATGGACCCTTGCGGGTCCATTTGGTTTCATTTTCACACTCTCAAGAGTTAAAATATTCATCATTTGAATTAGCACTATTTAATTAAGAAGTCTACACTGATTTGTTTGCAAAATCCAGCCTGGAATTGTGAACAAAACCAAAAGAATTCTTTAGTTTTAGGTATTTGGGGCTAAAATGTCCTCAAATGGTGGTCCGTGGCTCAAATGCTGAATAAATGGTGGTCCCTGGAGTCAAAAAGGTTGAAAACCCCTGCCATAGAGTATAGCTGGATGGATCTTTTGGTTGGGTTTGGTTAGATCATCTGGCCCTGGTGGCATGGCCTGATTGAGACGGATGGCTCTGAACCGGAGCAGGGCAGAGTGAACGTGTTAGGGTATGGTGTGGGGGGTGGAGAAAAGGAGAGTGAAGCAAGCGAGAGGGGGAAAAAGCTTGCACATGCACAATGTGAGTAAAATGGGGGAAGGGAAGCAGAGAGAGAGAGAGAGAGAATGAGAGAGGAGAGAGAGAGAGAGAGAGAGAGAGAGAGAGAGAGATAATAGAGGTTCCACGGTGTGTGTGTGTGTGCGTGCGTGTGCGTGTGCGTGTGCGTGTGCGTGTGCGTGTGCGTGTGTGTGTGTGTGTGTGTGTGTGTGTGTGTGTGTGTGTATTGGGGGGGGGGGGGGGTTGAGAGTCATTCCATGCATATGGTTCATATGTCTATGACATCATGCTGGTGTTGTGATCGACTGAAAGCAGAACAGCTGTGTAGTGTTCTGCATGTGTGTGTGCGCATGCATGTGTGTGTGTGTGTGGGCGTGTACACCCCAGCGCACTGTACAGTGAGCGAGTGGTATACACCCCCAACACCCCTCCCTCCATCCAAACAACAACAACAAACCCCTCACTCACCCTCCCCCCAATGTGCAATGCATGCAGTCCCCCCTGCATGCCCACAAAACATATCAGCAGGAGAGACGCTATACAGTAGATATGCTCCCATATTCGACCAGATCAATGATCAGCCATATAATTGGCCAATATTCACGCGGTGACCAGAGAATTAAAGGAGAATTCTACACCAAAACACATTGGTCATCCATCTACCTTGAGCAATGAGACATCATATACTATACAGTATATTGCCCTTGATTTTTGTCATAGATGCCCTGTCTACATTTCCCCATTGAGGTCCCACTCCGCTCCCACTGTTTACATTGGTGCAGGTTGTCTTTATTCTAATGCAAGTATTTTAGTAGCTCCACCTATTTTTTCTTCATATTTTAATAGGATACAATACATTCATGCTCAGACATGCACTGTACAGCACTATGGGGCAGCCAGTTGATTCCTGCTCCTCTTCTCCCCAAAAGTCTTGACATTGGGATTCCGCCATGGGTTTTTTAGAATCATGTAGTGTGTGCTGGATAAAATAATATGGCCTGATTATCCTGTATTATCCTGTAGTAGAGTGTGGGTTTGATGTGTGGGGAAAACGTTTGGAGCTACTAAAATACCTACGTTAGAATAAAGATAACCTGAGCCAATGCAAACTGTAATACAAGCTCAAGTTGTGAGCGTGTGTGTGTGTGTGTGTGTGTGTGTGTGTGTGTGTGTGTGTGTGTGTGTGTGTGTGTGTGTGTGTGTGTGGCAAATGGCCGGAAAATGTTTTAAACAAGGTGTTTAATTGGTGTTTGTGTTATGTGAAATTAAGCTCATATGTTGCACGCCAGATGGCTACAGAAACCATACAAAGACACATACATGCGTGCACACGTGCACACACATACACACAGACCCTCAGCTATGAGGCACACATGAGATGTAAATAAAACAATCACATCTGTGTGAAGTGATATAGGCTAAGAGTATAGGCTACATCATATCTCATGACATAGAAAATAGACACTACGGTTTCAAATTCTCCATTTGAGAATTTATTGCCAAATTACATCATGATGGCATGATGATGGTGTCTTCCAGTGATGTTTAGTACTAGGCCAGATCACAGCACATGTGGGGATGATATACGTCATTTCCACCAGTTGCAATAAAATAGAGCTCATCAACTTGAGTCATATCATAACTGGTCTCAATTGGACTCTCTGATTCGATGTCCATCTTTAGTGGGCATAATTTATGTTGGTTAAAATCAGGTGATATTCTGGGCCAGAGATGTGACTCGTCTTGCATAGTTTGGCTTGCTCTGGCGGCTGGCCCAAAACCAACCACCACTAATTCATTCAGATCCTGACCATGCTTGCTGGACTATACCAGGAAGACGATGCGCACACACACACACACACACACACACACACACACACACACACACACACACACACACACACACACACACACACACACACACACACACACACACACACACACACACACACACACACACACACACACACACACACACACACACACACACACACACTTCTGCCTGGCTTACATGGTAATATCGCTCACTGCGTCGCAAATTAACTAAAGGCTGAAAGTCATCGGTGCGTGGTGTTCAGCGCGTGCTGAACACCACGCAGACATATTTGCTTGCCGTGCAGTCAGAGTCCATGAGATGAGAGCCTCGGGCATGTTGCTGAGCCCAGTGACACTGAACGTCATCGCACGGTGCACAGCGTATGTTCACTTCACACAACCACCTGCACACATGCACGCAGTAAGACACGCAAGCACATCTGAATTGCGCGGGTAGCGAACGCAGACGGCTCGTAAAAATCGCAAGCGTATACCACAGTGTGGACCAAATGGACTCAAATAGAGAAAAGTGTTAAATATTAAATATATAAAACCAATGGGCCCATTTAGATTTATTTCACACTCTCAAGGGTTATAATAGTGTTGAATATTATGTGTGTGTAATAATATGCATCAAGTATTTTACAAGACGTCTACATAATGGGAGAATGTAACCGGAAGTGTAATTTTTGATAAACAGCGATACAGCATGGAATTGTTGACAAAATCATATCCAACGACAACAAAGCGTCTGGCTGGTCTGAGAGTCTAAATCCAAATAAATGGTAGTCTAGCTGTGGATCAAATGTGGAATTACAATCAAAGCCACGCTTGACAACACAGCCACCCGGGTACAAGCAACAACTGTCTGTGCAGACAGTTGCAACCAGGCAATGCAATACAACGTAGACAGAAGACCTGGTCATACCAGCATAGTAAGATAAAAATAAAAATATTTAGGACGAACGTCAAGCCGATTCTACATTATGGCTCTGAGACATGGACACTTTCCAAAGAAATTATAGATGTCTGGATGGCACTTACACCCGCCTTCTAATGGCAAATAAAGCTAAGCCTTCTAGAATTCCTTACCCTAAACCTAGGCCTATGCCTCAGTAAAACTAAGCCTAAACCTAACCCCAGTAAAACTAAGCCTGCACCTACCTGTGCCAATTAGATAGTAAGGTGGATAAGGCAGAAAGTAAGGCAGATATAGTAAGGTGGGTCCAATCCAAGAACTGCAGTAGGATTCATAATTACGTGTCCCTGACCTCTGACTCCGCCCCCCATCCCCTACACAGGTACATCAGGACGCTGTACCTGGGCATCCAGTCTCGGCGTCAGAAGGAGCACCAGCGGCGCTGGTACTGGGCCATGATGTTCGAGTACGCCGACGTCAACATGCTGCGGCTGCTGGAGACCTTCCTGGAGTCGGCGCCGCAGCTGGTGCTGCAGCTCTGCATCATGATCCAGGAGAACCGCGCTGAGAGGCTGCAGTGTAGGTTGGGTGTGCTGCATGCGGCGTGATGGGATGTTTGGTCATGTGGAGGGGGGAGACAAAGGGACAATGTTCATCAGTGGCATGCCTAAGTTATATACATACCCTACCTGTGTTCAAATATGTTTGCATACTCCTGTTTTGATTGGCCACCCCAAATTTTTGGTGTAGGAAATGGCGTACGTTTGAGCGATTTCAGACCTATCTGCAGACAGGCATTTTTTCTTTTTTCTTTTTTTTTTTTTTGCAAACAGCTGATTCGGTCTAGCTTTAGCCAGGCTACAGCTTTAGCATATATGAAGAAATGAAGATACTGTACATACTGTTTGCCTGGCCTAACCTGAAATGATTTTGGCCTAAGGGGGGAGGGGTGCCGTCCAAATTTGGACGGCAGATGAGCTGAACTGATTTGATCTCACCAACATGTCGTCATCCCAGACGCCCACCCTGAAAGGTTGAGTCCCACTTCTGGCCACTGTGGCTGACAAATTAGTCCAGACTTTCTGTTTTCAGGCAACGTGGACGAAAATGAAAGCCTGGATGTCAAGGCTAAGATACTGTAGACTCAAAGCATATCTAAAAAAACTTGTTTTGTTACTGTCAAAATGTCCAGAACCATTCTGGAGCTACCAAATGCTGCAGCAGGCTGCTACTCACATAGTCGTGCCTGTCGTCTGTGGCTTTGATGAATGGGACAGCATCCGGGTTTCGAGAAAGTGGATTAAATACTAAGTAGTCTCTTCATTTTTCAGTTCAAGTGGTGATGTTAACTTGGGCATGTGTCCATCCTTATTATGTTTACTGTTGTCTTGGTATTCCTTTCAACTGTGGACGGAGCTGTTGTGTTTGTTGTGATTCTATTTCCAATGCCACCTGCATTCTATCGTATTTTGCACTGTTTTGACTGTTCAAAAAATCAAAACACAACTTTACCCGATTGTAGAGTCTTCGGTCGTCACAACTGCTCACAGCAACACAAAACAGGCAAAAGTAAATACGTCTGTGCGTCAGTATTAAACACTCAATGTCCTGCCTGTGCTCATGAAGGGCCCTTCACAATAAAGCGCCTCTCTTTACCTCCCAAGGAACTATGTTTTATACTGCTTACTGTAGTGTTGACAGGAAATGTGTTCAAGAGAGATAGAAAGGGGGAGAAGAGTTTTTTCAAAATATCATAAACAAATATTTAATAGTGTAAACGACTTGGTTTGACGACACAGCAGATTAACATAGTAGTATATTACACAAAATGGGCCGAGTACACACCTCCTCAGACATTATTCATAATATTACATATTAATCTGCCCGCTCATTATGCAACAGGAGTCCATTAGAGAAGAAAACAACAACAACATGAACACATGAGCTACAGTTTAGACATTTGGAAGCCATATCTATTCTTAGAAAACTGCTAACCCCCTGCAATTTCTCCTCACTTATTTTCTCTCCCCATGTAAACCTCCCCATTCGACCGTATTCCCTCACTCTATATATAGGCGTGTCCTCCCTGGCGTCGCTGCTGTCCCTGGCGTGGGTGCTGGCGTCGTACCACAAGCTGCTGCGCGACTCGCGCGACGACCAGCGCAGCATGAGCTACCGCGGCGCGCTGCTGCACCTGCTGTGGCGCCTGTTCACCATCTCGTCGCGCGTGCTCTCGCTGGCGCTCTTCGCCAGCCTCTTCCACCTCTACTTCGGCATCTTCGTGGTGTTCCACTGGTGCGCCATGGCCTTCTGGGTGGTGCACGGCGGCACCGACTTCTGCATGTCCAAGTGGGAGGAGGTGCTGTTCAACATGGTGGTGGGCATCGTCTACATCTTCTGCTGGTTCAACGTCAAGGAGGGCACCACGCGCTACCGCATGGTGGCCTACTACAGCGTGGTGCTGGCAGAGAACACCGTGCTCACCGGACTCTGGTGAGCGTCGAATATCCCATACCCATATTTACAATCCAGGGCTGGATCTAGGCATGGGCATGGGGGGGCAATGCCTCCCTAAATGCCCAGTCTGCCCAACCAAACACGATGGCATGCACAACAACCCACGATATTTCAAATTAAAGTGCTTATATTTAAAATGATTTGAAACACTACTACTGCTACTAACTAACTACAGTTGTGTCACCACTAAACCAACAGCATTTCATCATTGAAAACAGAAAACTCTCTGAGTCAGACCTTTAGCTTTATGCATGCTGTGTGTCTGTTGCAACTTCAACAACAACTGATTATTGATAGTTTACTTGCCAAATAAAAGTCCTGTAACCAAAAATGGTATGGGTGCGATGAAGCCACCCCCATACCATTTTGTCCTGCCCCCCCAATTGGGAAATGTTTACACTCTCAAGAGTTAAAATATTCACCATCTGTATTAGCCCTATGCAACTACTATGTAGAAGATTAATGTTTGCCTGTTTGTTTTCTCTGAATTCCAGCCTGGAATTGTGGACAAAAGCAAAATAAAACGTCATCAAATGGTGGTTAGTGGCTCAAATTCTGAATAAATAGTGGGCCCTGGTATGAAAAAGGTTGAAAACCACTGGACCAGAGCTAATGGGGGTCTCGAAATGACGCCGTTTGTGAACCACCTCACTAAACAGTCCAGTCTTGTCTCCTCTCCTTGCAGGTATGCCTACCGGGACCCGGAGCTGACCGACTCCTACGCGGGCCTGGCTCTGTGCGGCGTCTACCTGTCCTTCGCCGGGGGCGTGGCCATCATGCTGCTGTACTACGGCTTCCTGCACCCGGCCACCGCCCACCTGCAGCCCAGCCCCGCCTCCTCCTGCTGCGCCCAGCTGCTCTGGGGCCTGCCGCTGCCCCCCGCCGCCTCCAGTGCCCCGCCCACCGCCCCGCCCACGCCGGCCCACAAACACCACCACCACCACGGGGGCGGCATGATGAAGTCCGACTCGGACTCTGAGGACGCCACGGCCGAGACCTGCCTGCCAGTCTTCCAGGTACAGCCGGAGGAGGTTATTACTTTGTGTGGTTTGGCCCGGCGATTTTCATTGAAAAGCTCTTATTTTGAAGAAACAAATTTCCAGACCGGAAGTGATCATAGTTCACTTTGTTGATATTGATTGATCTTCAGGCAAATTTGGAACTGAACAGGTCCACCACAACCAGTGTGTAGATAGCAGAAACTTTAGGCGATCTATAAAGAAAGCCCTAATACCACAAGTTTGACAAAACAACATAAATGACACAAACCAACAGGCACCTACGCATCCCTTTGTTGTTCTTACTAGAATGGCGCAGGAAAAAGGTTCAAGATAGATGGAAGAGGGTTGATTTGTCACTCACCGATACAGGTACAATACAGGCCTAATACAAGCCTGTCCAAAAAAAATCTTACGGTTTGTGAAAACAGTAAAATTGGTTTTAAGAACGGGCGTGCCTTAGGTCGAGGTCGCAAAATGATCTTAGTGTCTCCCAAAAAAGTAGCCCAGCCTGACCTGAAAGCATTTTGGCCTAGAGAGGGTTGAGGACCGGCTCAGCCAGGCCGCTCGATCTGATTTGATCTCACCAACGTGCCGTCGTCCCTTCAGTGCTGTGCATCATTTGGAGTGACATCTACCCCAAAAGGGTTGACTCCCACTTCTTCTAAAAAACATTCCAGGCTTTTCCTTTTCGTGCAAGGTGGACGAAAAATAATTTGGCTTTTCAAAGTAAAACCTCAAGAAGGAAATATGCTGTCGTGTACTATATATCACAATTTATCAACAAATGCCGTTTTTTTGTGTGTTAAAGGTGCGCTCGGTGGCTCCCGCCTCCAAGGCGGAGAGCGGCCCGCTCATCAAGATCGACATGCCACGCAAGCGCTACCCGGCGTGGGACGCGCACTACGTGGACCGCCGGCTGCGCCGCACCATCAACATCCTGCAGTACATCACGCCGGCCGCAGTGGGCATCCGCTACCGCGACGGACCCCTGCTCTACGAACTGCTGCAGTACGAGTCCTCGCTCTGACACCACAACACACACACACACACACACACACACACACAGACACACACACACACACACACACACACACACACACACACACACACACACACAACCAGACAACGTGTGCATGCACACGCAGGCACAGGCACACACACACACACACACACACACACACTAACTGCTATGCTTACATGACGACAACGTTGACCTTCACACTGAAACTAGCCTCGCACTTCTTCTTGTTCTACGCGCCCCAAATCGGAATTGTTGTAGGCCAATATCGACCATAGCGGAAACACAATAGAGCAGTGGTTTTCAACCTTTTTCATACCAGGGCCCACTATTTATTCAGAATTTCAGCCATGGACCACCATTTGATGACACAGACCCCAAAACTAAAGCTTTATTTTGCTTTTATCCACAATTCCAGGCCGGATTTCAGAGAAAACAAAACAGTCAAACATACAGATCAAAATGACCATTAATCTGCTACATTCTCTAGTTGTGTAGACTTGGGCTGATTCACATGATAAATATTTTAACTCTTGAGAGTGGTCCATTGGGTTTCATGTTTACACTCTCAAAGAGTTACACCTGGTTAACCAACTTTCCATCATTTAGCCTGGGGACCACCTGGAATCCTCTCACGAACCACTGGTTGAAAACCCCTGCAATAGAGAGTATGCACATGCATGATTCTCCCACCTGGACAAGAAGCTGCAAAACCATTTTTTTGTGACTGCGGCACAGGTCACAACCCTTTTTAAAAAGGTTACGGCTAACCCGGCTGCGACCGTTTTTTGAACGGCCGAAACCCTTTTCTGCCTGCAACATTGCTAAAAGGTTGGGGTTCACCAACCAACAAAAAGATCGCAACGGCGTTAGCATTCGTCGCGACCTCTTTTAACAACCATCACGATCTGGGACGAGGTAGCAACATGAGATAGCCTTCTGTCCACACGGAATTCCCCAACCGCCACCAATCTAAACTGTTGGAGTAATGAAACGCTCGTTGGAAATGCAAATGTCTCAGCAAATGTCACATAAGGCAGGAGGCAGCCATATTGGTGAGTTTAATGTTGTGTAATGCAATCAGATAGGACTGTTCTGAGTGTCCCAAGGCCAGAAAGTCTTTTTTTTGCCACTCAGTCGGTATTCCTGCGTAACTTACGGGTACAATGATGTCACGTGCATACCCTCTATAGACCTTTAGCTAAGCCCCGCCCCCCTCTCCACCTGGGTTGGACTTTCCAGCTGTGCTCATTCGTTCCTATGTAAATATCATGGACTTTACATACTAAATACTGGTTTGTCTTTTGGAAAATAAGTCCTAAAAAATCTCTTCCGAGTCTGTCAACAAGTCCTGCCGTATGCACTGGGGGAAAAAATATAGCCTATATGTGTGTGACATTTCTTTAAATATATATATATATATATATATATATATATATATATATATATATATATATATATATATATATATATATATATATATATATATATATATATTGGTGGAGAGTTTTTTGTGCATAGGGGCTTAGCTAAAGGTGAAATTGTGACCCCCCAAAATGTCCTTTATGATGAGGACATTTTGTCTCACGCACACAATAGTTAGCAGTATACTCTGTTGAAATCCCCCTGTCACACACACACACACACACACAGACACGCACACACGCACACACATACATACACTCTCACACAGACACGCACACACACACAAATATGTATCTGTATCTCTCGCAGTCGCACGCGCGCGCGCACACACACACACACACACACACACACACACACACACACACACACACACACACACACACACACACACACACACACACACACACACACACACACACACACACACACACACACACACACACGTGCAGGACATGCACACAGCAGAGCTATAGGCACATTGTGACCCAAAAACCTAACCCGTACGCGTGCACTTTATGTATACCGAAGATTAAAACATGACCAAATAGACCTTGCAGTAAGCCCCACCCTCTCCCCAGTGTCCAACCACGGGCTGCACACATTCCAGCCAGGGTTCATTCATTCCAATGTAAATATAATTGACATTACGCATTATTATTGACATGATTAAGTATTGGTTCATTTCTGGACCGGAACCTTCAAAATATCTTCCAAATCCATCAACAAGGCCTGCTGTATGCAGTGGAAAAATATGGGTGCAACGTTTAGGAATAGGAATAGGAAAGCTATTGGTGGAGAGGTTAGTCTAATCACATGTTACGCTTACGATTGGTCCAAAGCAGTTTGAGGGAGGGGCTTACTGAACTGGTCTATTGTGGAGCACACATCATCACCCACACACAAGCACAATTAAATCTACACACCGTATTAACTGAAAGGCACAAATGCGATGTGTGACTAACACACAAACATACAGACACACAAGGACACAAGTTTCTCGCAATCATTCGGACTAGTGAGTCCCATGGCCATGACTCAAACAGCTGCCTCAGCACGAGTCTCTCTCTCTCTCTCTGACTCTCTCTCTCTGTCCGTTGTCGTTTATGCATTTTTTTCAAGACCCCGCGCGCTGCTGTGAAGAAAAAAAAAGATGGGTCAGAGCAAAAAAATATATAGTAAATAAATAAATAATACAAAAAAAAAACGGAATGAAATAAAACATGTGCGCGTTCATGACCGACCGCTGCCCTCGCTTAATCGACTATATGCTGTTTATTTAGTTACGCACAGGTTTAGTGGAATGACGGGAAAGAGATGATAACATAGGGAGGAAACGTTTAAATCCAGTGATATTAGTATATTCAGTGATTTCACTTTTTTTGGCTGGGGAGGATGATCAGCATCTTGTGTGAGTTTGTGTGTGTGTGTGTGTGTGTGTGTGTGTGTGTGTGTGTGTGTGTGTGTGTGTGTGTGTGTGTGTGTGTGTGTGTGTGTGTGTGTGTGTGTGTGTGTGTGTGTGTGTGTGTGTGCCCTCTTCTTCCCTGCCTCTGCAGATTGTCAGCATTGATCTACTGACCAAAACCTCCCCTTTAATTAAATCGTGCGTATAGGGTAAAATCTCCTCCCTTCGCTCTGGGACACCAAGTGGGAGATAACCTGGACAAAGGCAGCAGGCATCCCTGAGAGTATAGACGACAACACAACCCCATCTCTGTAAACATAGTATAAATGAATGGGATTGAAAAACTACTAATAGAACCAAAAGTCAGCTCAGATTATACTGAAAGACCTTCCCATATACAGTGAAAGAGCGGTGCAGTCTATACCCAACTGAAGCCACTTGAATGACCTTCTCAGCCAGCGTCCGAGTTACGCTGTGATAGGCACAGAATAATATATACTACAAAAAACCCAAACTGAACCAGCTCCAAACACAGCCATGGTGAAGTTGTACTTCCAGGGTTTGGGTCGTTTGTGACTCTGTCACACAGTAGTAATATATGAACAGACTTTCGGCTCCATTAGTAGTTAGTTTATCTGTGGAATCTCAGTTCCATTCCGCTGGTCACAATATAAGCCTTTTCCACAAAATCGAAATATGGTGTTTTAGGCTATACCGTATATTCTTCATATCCCCATGAGTATACAGTAATTAGTGGTTACACCCCTATTGTATACACCATGTTATTGATTTTAAAATTTTTCTTTTAATTTAAGCTTTTTCCACAAAAACAAGATATACCCCCGTTACCACCGTTTTCCTAACCCTAGAAAACATATTTAGAACAGGCTTCATGGGCTGTTATGTGACAAATGTGTTATGTGACAAATATGCAATGAAATTTAAGCTTCGTTTCGATTAAAAAGTTACCCAGTATACCTTCCTAAAAAAACACTTCCGACATCAAATAAGGACTATTCATGGCTTTCAAATGTCGTCCAACGCTGCAGGATGAGTCACAGATGAGGCATAGAACTAATGTTCTTATTAAAAATATTCTTGTGTTTGTCACAATGACTTGGCATGGCCCGTAACGCATTCTTGCTCCTCCACAGTTTCCAAAAAAACACCCACAACAAGCAAGCCGTGACGAGTGGCTAATGACGTATTTCTCTTTTTTCTTTTCTTTTTTTTCTTCACCCATTCTTTCTTCTGAAACTGGCAGACAGTGGAAGAAGAAATAATAACACGGCGTGAT
>CM076988.1:17818669-17861169 GCA_039105355.1 Benthosema pterotum
AAATCTGTTGGAATCTGTCTGATGTTTCAATCAAAAGTAAAGAGTTTATTGCAGATGGTCGTTTTTTTGCAGTGCGTAGCTAGCCACAGACCATGGCAGAGACAACAACCACATATCTTCAAAGCTAGGACAGTGAATATATTCCAAAGGAACGTTTATTTTTTTTTTTTTTTTTTTTTTATTTTCTCCGAGTTCTCACTTGGGTAACATCTAAAATCAGATCAGGAAATTGTCTGGCTATAACTTCTGATAATTCTGTGTTTAACCCATTTTCTACGTCCAGGTCCTCTCCTCAAAGCCTCTTTACAATATACACAGCAGGTCATAAAAGTATGCATTGTACACCGACGTCATTCTCCAGCCAGACGTCTTTGGAGACTTAAGGGCAGTCCATACGGTCTCTGACCACTTTGTCGGAAAGATGTGACACAACTGCAAAAAATGACATCACTCCCAAATGTGGTGACTCCGCGACCTCCACTTCCACTCGCTTTGACCGCTGTCATTTCTCATTTTAGTAGACATTGACCAAAAACGACCAGAATAAAGTCAGATAAACGGATCGCATCCCGACGTGCTCGCGAAACGGTCGGGCTGCAGACAACGTCTCACAGCATGTGACAAGACACGATAAAATCTGTGTGATAAGAAACCTACTGGGAATCATAGCTTGATTTTCCGTAGAATCCCCTCCCAGTTGTCCCCCCGCACTGCCGATAACTCCGGTTTGGATTTTTCCAGACATGAACGAAGTATGAAACGTAATTAGTGTTTGTTTTTTGAAAATAAAAAGTGTGATCTTTTCGACAAAATGCTCGGTGATCGCGGGCAGTATGGACTGCCCTTTACTGGTTGGGAATGGATACCAGTAAAGATCGCAACAATTAACTTTTAAAGGGGCTGGGGATGGGGGTTTGACAGACACACACAATGTATAATGTCTGGAGTTTGTTTGTGTATTTATTCCGTGTCTAATAGTTCTTTAGGCATTTCTGGGTGCAGGGAAAGAAGAAGTCAAATCATATTTTCAAATGGCTCTGAGACGGCCATCGTTAGAAAATGTGTTATTTTTGTTACAATACCTCCTGAAGATAAAAAAATAAAATAAATCTATTTATCTGTAAAGAGACAAAGATTTACAACAACACAGATACTACATATGAAATGACAGATTTTAAAATGTAAAAAAATATATATAAAGAAGATACAAATAGATATAAATGAATACATGTACAGCACACTGGGTTTCAAACACAATACAGAAATGTATTATGAGTCAGTATTGAGTTCAATTTTATATCTTTGCCATTTTATTACATTGTACTGTTGTGACTGCAATGATGAAAAAAATATATATAAAGGAATATAAATTAAATTAATTTTCCAAACGTGCGTTGCTCTGTCCTTGCCACCCTGTCTTTTTCTCTCATATGCACACTCATCCACACACACACGACTGTAATCACTGGTTGTGACTGCTATAAAAACTGTCGCGACCGGTGGCCAAAGGGTTGCGACCGGCGGCCAAACGGTCGTGCCTGGTAGCCCAACATTTTCCAACTGTCGCAAAATCATTTTCTCACCACGACCACCATACCAACGGTCACACATCGATCCAAGTATACTGTAGGGCAGTGCCCAACAGCAATGGGTACCTACTGTATACTATACTGTAAATACTAACACTATGAGCTGCCAAAACGGATTTTGATCATTAACACAGAGATGAATTAATCAAAATCAGCGCTCCTAGATCATACAGTAGCCTTACTGTATGATCTCGCCTGGTTTGCCACAATCTTTCTGTAAACCGGCAGGTCCGTCATCCAAAGTCGTTGAGCGTTAATAAATGCTGATCTAAACTGACTAAACCAAACGCTATACAACTCTAATCAAAACAATCATTTTTTACGGCCCACAGCAGCCCCATCGTTAGTCGTGGTACAACGTATATGACCTCCCCTTTGTTCCCCATCGTTGGTTCTAATCTCTAATCTAATCGAAGCCCGGTGATGTGATGTGCGTCTGAAACTTGGTCCGGATGGAAACAATCACAGGCACACTGATTTAATGGCCGCTAATGGCTTATCGTGTTAAAAGGATCCCTAGCTAATAAGACAAATATCACTTAAAACATTATACTTGCCCTATATAACTAACCTAAACAAATACAAACACCATTGGTATCTTATTTCTTTCATAAATAGAGAATATTTCACTCAACAGGAACAGCTCCTGTCGCAGCCTACGTTGATGATGTCACATGTCCACGCGTGGTCCAGCTCTATGGAAGCATATGCTCATGTGACGTCATCAACCAGCGACAGGAGCAGTTCATATTGAGTGAAAGATGATCTGTTTATGAAAGAAATAAAGTATTGAAGGTGTTTTTATCTTTACGTTCTATTCATAGAAGGCAAGTATAGTGTTTTAAGGCATGTTTGTTTTATTAGCCAGGGATCCTTTTAACAGGGAGTGTCTGCAGTTTGTTCCACCTGTGGCATGTTCCTATAAAAACCCAATTATGCCCATCATGCATTGTCTATTCATAGTGTTTATAAGGACATATTATCTTTATTAACTGGGCTCTTACATTTACTCAGGTCACCTGTTATATTCTTCCTTGTGAGCGGACCATTCCTCTTCCTGCTCTGTGTCTGGACTGTAGGACTGTCTGTGGTTGTGCTGGTAGGAGTAGTGGTGTGGAGGTGGAGCCTCCTGGTGGCCAAGGCTGTGAGCTGCAGTCTGAGCTCCAGGATGTCAGTGACTAGGGAGGCCTCTTCCTCCAGTCTGTCCCGTGTGCGCCCCCCCAGCGCCCTGGCAGCTACACGCACCAGCTCACACACGCCCTGCATCCAATCCAAACACAAACGTCTTACTACAATATTACACATATAAACCCTACCACACCGTTGCACTTATTATCCTATTACACTCATCCCATTACACTATTACACATAATTCTTCATTACACATATTACACTATGACACATATTCCAGTTGGCACGTTCACTTCCCACTCCACTATGGATGAAGCATACTCCAAATATGGAGTGGAGCAGATGGAGTCTGCTTTCGTGATGCCCAAGCAGGCATGAGTGCTTGTTTGAGAGGATACGCAACAGTCTATATTCTATAAGCACAACATGGCATATCTGTCTATAAACACAAATATAAAATAACAACAAACAACACATTGGCATGCACAAAATTGTTCATGTGACTTTTTGTTTCTGACCTGGTTATTCAAATTCTTCCTCTCATTTTATAATGGACAATTTACTTGCCAGGCAAGTGGGAATGAGCTTTCTGCAAGTAGAACATGACATGTACTGTACTTGCCAGTCATCCAGCCTGAATCAGAACTGTGTCACAACCCAGATTGGAATCTGAAGTCTAAATGCAGGCCATTGTCACATACGGTACAAGTCACATGGAATCTGGTTTAGATATATTTAGACTTATTTAAGCAAATCAGGATTTTATATCTTGAAGGGACAGAGATCTGATTCAGTGGATGCACCCTGGCCTAGTGGATGCTTAAAACAAGTGACAAACTGTAGCATCAACCTCTTTATCTACTTGTCCGTCCGAATCCTCTCCATTGCAGACTTTGTCCTCCTTCTCCTCCACGTTGACCTCTGACCCTTGTCGGAGATTCTTCAACGCAGCTTCTCTCTGCAGCAGGGTAGCGTTGAGTTGGGCCTTCTGCTGCTGAAACTGCCATTCGCATCGCTCCGTTCCCTGCAGTGACAGTCACAGCAGATAGTCACTGCTCAGTTCTCCAGGAATGGCTGAATCCACTAGCGGCCAACAGCCTGGTCGCGACCAATACTGTAGCTTCTGGTCGCGTTTGGTTAGGGAGCAGCCCGGTCGGGATCAGTAGCTTGCAGGTTGCAACTTATAGCTTCTTGTCACACTTGGTTAGGGACCGGCACTGCTTGTGGTTGTGTTTAGGCGTAGACCTATAAACCAGTCGCGACAACAAGCAAGTAGTCGTGACCAGGTCTATCTGTCTGTCTGTGAAACTAGTTGCACAGACAGACAGACACACAAACACACACACCAGATGTAACTCTTTGAGAGCGTAAACATGAAACCAAATGGACCCTTGCGGGTCCATTTGGTTTCATGTTTACGCTCTCAAGAGTTAAAATATTCATCGTGTGAGCTAACCCAAGTCTACCCAGCTAGAGAATGTAAAAGATTAATGGTAATTTTGGTATGTACTGTATGTTGTTGTTTCCCAAATCTAGCCTGGAATTGTGGCAAAATAAATCTTTAGTTTTGCGGTCTGTGGGGGCTAACTTGTCCTCAAATGGTGGTGCGTGGCTCAAATGCTGAATAAATAGTGGGCCCTGGTGTGAAAAAGGTTGAAAACCACTGGCGACACCAGTGGTTTTGCTTTAACCAAGTACACCAGTCTGGTGTACTTGCGGTTAAAGCAACCTAACAAAAACAAGCGTATGGATGTATTGACCGGACCTGGGCTGACCTGTGCCAGGGGGAGGTGTCCGGGGGGCACCTCCACCTCCAGGTGGAGAAGCCGCCGGGCAGACAAGGCGTGGGCCGCTCCTCCTCCCGCCACCACGGCCCGGAGCAGCCGCAGGCGGGCGCCGCAGGTGTCGGTAAGGTGGAGGAGGAGCTGGTGGTGGTGGAGCGGCGTGAGGCGGGGCAAACGTTGGCACAGCGTGTCCCTCAGCAGGGGCAGCAGTTTGGACACGTCGGTGCCTGGGTACAGATGTGAGAACAGGCCGCAGAGCAGTGGTTTCACCTCAAATATCACCTCCCCTCAGCTAGATTTCTCCTATAAACTAGTCAGACCTGGTCATCTGGGTCTGACTATCTCACTGGTTTTCGGATAGTAGGAAGTAGGAGGATAGAAGTAGGAGAATAGGAGGTTTTCATGATGCTGAATTCCAACTAGCATTAGTCTTGCAAAAGCAAATAAACAAACAAACAAACAAAAAACACTCATGGTAATGACTGTTGCATTGTTTCTTTTTACCTCAAGGATTTTTCTCTGAGCTAAACCAATCCATTGGAATGGATTCAGCATCATGGTATCACGCTCCCCCCAGTGTTGCCTTGGCGGATTTGTCGCTATATTTAGCTCTTTTCCAGACCCCCCTAGCGCCAAAATTAGAGAAAAACTCCTGCCGGAAAATCTAGCGCTTTTTTGCTGGTGAGTTGGGGCGAAATTGGTTGACAGGCGCCAGAGATAATCATAAAACCCTCATTTTTCACCATTTTTCCTCCTATGACAGTGGGTTTTCAAACAGTGATCCCCAGGGCTAAATGACGGACAGCTGGTTAACCAGATGTAACTCTTTGAGAGCGTGAAAAATGAAACCAAATGGTTGGTTTCATTTTTACGCTCTCAAGAGTTAAAATATTCATCATGTGAATTAGCCTAAGTCTACTAGTGCATTGTGTATTTTGGCAGTTGGCAACACTGGCTCCCCCTGTGATCCAGGGAAAATCTTGCCTTGGGCTCCAAATTGCTTAGAAACGCCACTAGGCACAAATATAAACTTTTATATAGCTATAGAACATGAAATAATCAAAAAAGGAAACAAAACTCAAAAAAGAAGGGGGCAGAGGGGGTGGGTGGGTGGATTCAGAGAGAGAGAGAGAGAGAGAGAGAGGGTGACATGGTGGTGCTAACCCTCCATCCGTGGGAACAGCTCTTTGGCGACGCCGGCCACTCGGATCACATCTGACCAGGGGAATCCGCGCGCCGCAGCGAACGACGTGACGTCATGCACAAACTGCTGATGGAAGCGGCGCTGTGACCCCGAGAACTCCGACCACACGAAGTGGCCGCTGAGACGGTGGATCCCTTCTTCTCTCTGAAAGACCAGAAATATAGACGAACACTTGAACAGAACAGATCGCCATGACAAATGTGACATTTGTCATGGCGATGACAAATGTCACATTTGTTTGCAAAAATGGAAGCCAACTTTCTCCTGATAATACAAATCTAAACTTGTTTTCAAAAAGACGTTGTTTAGTGGATCAGCACTAGGTAGAGTGCAAACTGACGCGTTGCGCACGAGTAGGCCATGGTCATGGAGCGAGCTAATACTCATGACTTTAGCTATAAAGGTGTTTTACTTAGGTCACCATTACATCATCACGTAAACCTGCCAATCGGAGTACCCAGAGGGACGATCGAGCTCCAAGCATCGAACACCGACCGCGCACCGATCACTTGACTTGCAACGCCCTGCTGACGCAAGAAAAAATCAGCTGATCGATGATGCACATGGAAGACGGGTTTCAAAACTGCCCACAGCACTCCTGTGAGACACAGACAAATAGTGGTATTATATCATGTACATTAGTGAAGTACATCTATGAAGATAGGCCATTAATACCAGTGACATGAGCCCCACAGGCCTGGTGGATAATCCACCCCTGAGCTCAAAGGAACCCAATACTCTCTTTGCTTATTTGGGCATGCTTTAAGTGTGTTTGATTACGTGTGCTTTTCCTTTTTGGTGAATCATGTTTAAATCAGAGGTTGCAAAAATGTTCAAGTCAAGGAGCGGCAATTCAGTACCCTTGCAGGGTAACTGACAAACAATGCGTAGTGGTTGGGGATTTGAAGCCTACAGCCTACATGAGGACGGACGCAAGATGACGCCTCTGCAAATGTCTGTACTCACATAAGGACACAAGGGTTTAAAATAGACACAGAGGTAAGGTGGACAGAACTAACAAGCAATATTGGCACTGGCTGGTAGACAGAAGAAGAACACAGGTGGAAACAGGAGGAACTAATTTAGTATCCTAGTCTACAGACCAGAGCCTTAGTAGAAACAGTTGCGTCATTACGGAGGTAGAGGTCGCAATTAGACTGGCCCTGTGAAGTGAACTGAGTTGTCAGAACTCTGTCTCTAGATGGCACCGGGTGAAACAAGACCGGACAGGCAAACAATAAAATCAAAACAGGAAACACTAGGGAAATACTACATAATAAAAGTACTGAGAACACCGTTCATACTCCATATCTCCTCAAAGATGTGATGGCCCATGCCTACATTTTAAATGAAAATGTAGGCATGGGCCATAACAATGAGATCACAGTCCCTGCCTACAGTAAACTATAAGTATTTGATAGTGGTCATGTAACAATACTATACAGCCCAAACTTGGACACGTCACATGCACTTTTGGAACTTGTGTGACGGTGACAGGCAGCAAGGGTGGCAAGTGGCACAGACATGCCAATTAACGACCAGCTGAGGTCTGAAAACATCGTTTGGTCCTACCTTAAGGGTCGCTATCTCTGCCATTTCTCTCTCTGTCAGAGAGGACATCATCATTATGCCTGCTACTGTCACTGCGTTCCGTTGCCAGGGGAACCAAACAGACTACTGGAGCCTGTATACGCGTGCGCAGCAGCGCCACTCCGTGTTGAACTTGATCAATGGTCACACACTAGAGAGTCGCCGTTTTAATCATTAGGCTACTCTTATGTAAGATATTTTTTTTTATAACTTGTTAAAGGGCAATTCCATCCATTTTTTCCCTTGGTTCCATTTGTAGGCCACTGGAAAAAATCATTAACATGGTGAATCCCATCTTGACACCTAGAGTAAACTTTTTAGTCAGAAGAAAGAGTCACCCACTTTACAAATCTTTAAATTCCTAACATAAGGAGGGCACACACAATATCTTTATGTTTCATTGTCGCAAAAACGTTAAATGCTATTAGATCATCTCCCTTCACCAACGCAATTATGAGCGTCATGGCTAGATGCAATTACTGGCTAATTGGGCTCCATAGTAAGATAAACCTAATTCGAATTAGATTGTAGCCTAATTAGGCATGCAATTTGGTCGGTAATAGGCCTAGTACTCAGTGAGTCAATGAAGGAACCATATAATATTAAACGTCTTGTTCAGCAGTCTCTTTTAGGCACAGCTCTGCTACTTCATTCAATGGTTCGGGAAAGGACCCCAGAGGTCCTTGAGGGAGTGCTAAATTTGGCACCAAAATTAGTTAAATTAACATTGATTTTAAAATATACATGTGTAGGGTCCCCGAGATACAACATTAAATAGGAGTCCTTAAATGGATTAAACGGATTGAATCACTGGCCCCTGGCGTATCTGTTGGGGGTCCCCTGGCGTATCTGTTGGGGGTCCACATAAGTTAATTAATGAGTGCCATTTCGTGCAATTAAAACGTTTGGGAACCACTGGCTTAATTAATTATTCCAAGTCCAACAAACATGAAGAAGGGGATGTTCATATATAGTGTTAGCCTTCACTTTTTGCACAGCGCAGAGGAAAATTAAACCCTGGGTATCGAGACTAGTAATATGGCCAGTCGTTTTCAACCTTATTTCATACCAGTGCCCACTATTTATTCTACATTTTAGCCACGGACCACCATTTGATGTTGAGTTTAGCCTCCCTGGCCCAAAACCAAGGATTTTCACGTTTTAGCCCACAATTTAGGAGAGATAACTGGCAAAATGTTGGTCAAAACAGTTCTTCTACATTGTCTAATTAGTCCTATGTAGACTAGTTGAAAATAAGTAATTCAGATGTTTAAATATAGGGTAATTTAACTCTTGATAGCGTCGGTTTCATGCTGCTGTATAAGGGTCTATTTGGTTGGGGACCACCTGGAATCCTCTCCGGGACCACTGGTTGAAAACCACTGCTATAGACAATTAAGCTTATGCAAACATCAATTTGATTCAATTCATTGGCTAAATTGACACTGTGTGTGGCTGTAGTATGCTGGGCTCTACGCGCACCAACACATTTTTGTGCATAACCGTATGACCAATTTACTGCCAGACAGACAGACAGCAGTGGGGCTACAGTAGGCTCATTACAGCAGTAGGTGGTTCACAGATGGCTCACGCAGGATGAACGTCTATCAACTATAATCCTCTTTCAGGACCATGGACAGTGGCCAGTCAGTCTGCAGGCAGTCTTTATTTACACCATAGTTTGTTTCGTTGCCAAGAAGAAATCATTGCCGTCTCCTCTCCTCTGGATAATAAGTTTTATTTTGGTTTTAAGACGAAGAAGATAACGAAGCTTCATGTCTCACCCGGTAGGGATATTAATGTTTGGAGGAAAAGTCTTGAAGCAACCGTGATTCTGCACCGATGTGGATTACTATACTCGTGGCTAATGTGTCCGTTTTTGGTGGCTGTGCTCCGGCTGACCATGTTTGACTCTACAACACACCAGCAGCAATCTGAAGCATGATGTCGAGCGATGCGTATTGTTGGTGAGCTTGAATTTTAATTACATGTACTAACTACTACTTTTAAAAACTCTCGACTGTCTGTGGTATAAAGCGGTGTGTGGTCGTTATGTAAACTGTTTGTTTAGTCCGAGTGCGGCCGGTGTGTGCGTGTGCAATGAATGCACGCGCCCACCCACCCATGTGCACGTAAGTACAGCTATGCGTACGTGACGTGTGCGCGCGCGCACTGTGCATGGCTCCACATTGTGTGGGATATCTATTCTGTGGAACAGGTGAGTCATATCTCATCATTTTCACTACGGGGAGGATGGGACAAATAATGGATGGATGCTACACTGCATTTCACCCAAAGCACTGAAGCAATAAGCCAGGATCTATCGGAATGTCAGTATTTTCACGTTCTATTGAGAGTTTTGCACCACTGCAAAACAGTGCAAGGACACTGTAGGCTACACAGCAGTGTTTTTCAACCAGTGGTCCTTGAGGAGGTTCCAGGTGGTCCATGATGGTAATGGCAACCACATGGACCCTCACAGATCTTTACATTGTTGTTAAAACATCTGCATTAGCCTATTTAAGTCTACACCTAAATAATGTGGAAATAATTGTATCTTGTCTATTCTATGCTACCATGGCAACATCATTTTGGAAAGAGTTGTGGACAAAATCTTATCCAACCCAACAAAATATTCTTTAGTTCAAAAACACCTACACAACAATACATGCCCATATTACAATAGCTTGCTCCCCTTCTCCCACCCACATATGGCATAATAGGAGCAGAATGAATTTAGACCCTTGTTTATGCCGAATCTGGGTTGCACATTGTTTCTTGAACTTAATGGTGTTGTTGGAGTGGACATCATTGACATTAAGGAAGTATTTCCCACAGGTCCGGTATCTTGAAAAAATCTTGATGGCATATTGAATCTTTAGAAATTAACTGTTTCAGATATGTAGGGCAATTATAATTACTTGACACACTTCGGCTCAGAATAAGATTGACCATAGACCATTTATTGCAAAGCTTTTGCATGTTTGTATGGCGGCATGGCTCTTGCTCATGTGATATCAGACGATCTATGAACTGAGTCATGTCTGATATCACATTTGATATCTCCGATTACCTGCACACCTGAGGTACAGCTCTGATATCAACAACCCGCACTGAGCAGAGCCAAGGTACAGTAAAATACAAGACATTAACACATGAGCATCATATCCAGTGCAGACTGACATGAGACATTACAACATTATCCAAAATGCATGAACTACATGGATACAGAAAAAAAAAAAACATAGTCCACAGTAAACACGGATACCATAACAGAACTAGATACCACAATAGTTACAACCTTAAATCATGATTAATCAGAGACTCATGTACTCGGAACTGGTGCCACAGGGAGGAGGCCGGGGAGGCGGAGGAAATTTGAACACATATCTGATCAACAGGACAGAGTCAGCTTAGCAGGAAGAGACAGAGAGGAGAGGGAGAGAGAAGAGACTGCTTATATAGAGCACATGATTGAATGTGGGTGTGACTGACTAGCTGACAGCCAATGACGGTGAGGGGAGTTGACATGGTGACAGCCAAAGAGAGTGAGGGGAGTTGACATGGAGAGACTGCAGATTTAAAGGAACAGAATGAATTACTGATTGAAAATAAGGGGAATTAAATAAACCTTCTGCCCTCCGTGCCTCAATGAACTAACGCTTCGCTGGATTTCATTGACACACTTCGGCTCAGAATAAGATTGACCATAGACCATTTATTGCAAAGCTTTTGCATGTTTGTATGGCGGCATGGCTCTTGCTCATGTGATATCAGACGATCTATGAACTGAGTCATAGGTCTGATATCACATTTGATATCTCCGATTACCTGCACACCTGAGGTACAGCTCTGATAACAACCCCCCCAACACACGCTCACGGCAGTGAGCAACCAGGAGCCACAACTAACTTAGCTATATGGGAATGGAATGATAGTCAGTGGAAGCACCGCAGCGGCATGGTGCAATTTCATTTAAATCGAGGAACCCCATCATAATGACGGGGAAGGCACGACCACGTAACCTTGATTTAAACAAAACATTCTACATGAAATTAACCATGTGAATTTCCATTACAAACCACTTGGAGCAACCGGGACCTTCTCATCCATTGCCGATATTCTGCACAGCCGCGACGAATGGATGAACCTGTGGCATGCAACAGAAATATCCTATAAATTGATATTTAATTATGTGAATTTCAATCATAGATGGCCGCTGACCACGCCATGAAAGAAATATACTATACTAGTGGACTAACTATGTGTAATTCCTTCCACATGCAAGTCACTGGTTTCCAGGTAGTGACTTGACATGGAAGGAATATCCTATTTAGTGAGATGAACTAGCCGCCATACCAACTAGACGTGCCAGGGCACGCCAACACCAATCCCCCAACCCGCGCTCCTGCAAGAATCAGATTGACCATAGACCATTGCTGCAAGCTTTTGCATGATTGTATGGCGGCATGGCTCCGCACATGCGATATCAGACGATCTATGCACAGAGTCATAGGTCTGATATCGCATTTGATATCTCCGATTACCTGCACACCTGCGGTGCAGCTCTGATATCAACGACCCCCCCAACACACGCTCACAGCAGTGAGCAACCTGGAGCCATGCAACGGGTGCGACTATATGAGAGTGGAGTGTTAGTCAGTTGAATGCACCGCATGATGCAATTTGATTTAAATCCCCGCATTAAGCGCGCGCAAAATGCGACCCCCATCACTGGGTGATGAGGAAGGCACGGCCCACGTAACCTTGATTTAAATAAAATATCCTACATGGATTTAGCTTATGTGAGCATTTCCGAAACATGCCATTAATGCAACCTGGCCCTCGCGTCCAAGACCGAATCTGTGCCGCAGTACCAATGAAAGACGCCTGGAAGCAATTAAGAGGGCTGATGCAACGGAAATATACTATAAAATGTGAATTAATTATGTGAATGAATTCCGATCATAAGGAAGTTAAGGAGCTACTGGAACCGGAGCAGTCAGATACTGATATGAACGAAATATTCTAACTGATTGAGCTAGCCATGTGTAATTCCCTCCCCTGCGCCATAGAAGGAATATCCTATTTAGTGGGACCGAACTAACCGCCATACCATCATGAAGCTTTTGACCGGGGCACATGAACGACAGTCCCCCCTCCAAGGGTGAACTAACCAGGAGTCTAGTAAACCAAGGAGTCAAACCACCATGGTACACCAATCGTCTGAGAACGAAATATACCACCACAAATATAATGCACATCGCTGATGATGTGCAACCACTACTGAATACAAGATAGTTAACAGAAATGCACAAGCTTTATGCGAAGACTCACATCCGCATTTAGCGGATACAACTCCAGCAGCAGATATCCAACACGGCTTCAGTGTAGATCCCTGGACACGGGACCCCGCTGAAGTTGCCGCACCGATCCAAGTGAGGACTGGCTCGTCGCCTGGCAGCAGACCAAAACTTGAATATGGCTTGTTATGAGGGATCCGTTCCGAGTGACACCGTCGTGCAGGACATGGGACATAGGAGAGACAGGAGAGAATGCGGCATCAGATCTTACAATGAATAAGATATCCCAATAGAATGTTCAGAACAACCGATGAGGCATGTTTAAGCAGCCTTGACACCCGGAATATGACAATGTGATCTACAAGAGGTTGACCCTCCACTTCCTACCCCATGGACAATTAAACTGCTTAGTCCCCCTGGCCTGATGAGAAGATTAAAACGTAGATCTTTAAGCCTACTCAAGATTTGAGGGTGAATGAATGTGGCGTAATCTCGGTTACACCGGGAGAGGGTGGGGGGTAATGACATTTGGGCAAATAGGGTTCAATCGAACGAGCCACGAGGACCCTTATAATCAAACAATGGCATTTAGGTGTAAAGTATGAGTGTAGGAGAGGACACTGAGCTCGAGGGATTGTGTCGTTGAGATATTAAGACAATGTTGAATGTTGAAGTGATAAGATATCACTCGTGTGATTGCACAGTTCCAATCAGTGACAGACCATGACTCAGTAGACTTGACCAGATCGAGATTGATGCAGAAACAGTTGGATTAATGGATAACCTGCCTCTGGCTTCAGAAGTAGATCCAAGTGAACCACCAAGGTGCGCTTGAGCATGGTCAGCAATTATGCGGGACCGAGATCAGACCAAGTCCCGCGGCAGGAGAGGGCTTTGCAGTGACCACAGGAATCCACGCTGAACCACCATGGAGGGCTACGAGAAGAGCTTGCAATAACCGTGATGGGCAGAAGGACAACCACGCTGGATCACCATAGAGGGCAGAATCTCGATCATGAAACAGAAACAGAAACAGTAAGATTTCAAGCAGTGAGATCTTCAAAATTCCAATCTAAAGAGAATACAAGTTGATGAGGCACCTAGGAATCCACTCCCTCCCACTGAGCCAAGACACCGAACACCACACCAATGCTTAATGCCATCCACTGCGCCATAAAAATGCACCCCACTGAAGCAACACCACAACAACAGTTTTGACCCCCGAAAAACTAGACTATGTGATCTCCTTCCAGAATGCCCTGACTGAATAGTTAACTTCCAGATTAATTAATTTACCCAACCCCCAGAAATGTATGAACTTGATTCAGATCTTATGATTACAAAAAATGAAGCTTAGCCCCCGGAACAAACACCCTATAGTAAAACACATAAATATGGTATGTCGTACTGATCGTCACGATGGAAACACCTAGATCTGCAGTATAATTACGAGTCAAATTAGGACGACGCCTTCTTCTGAAACAGATTCAACGATCACCAAATCCAGAATAAAATGTCACCTTAGCAACATGATATGGATAGTAGCGTTGAGACTAGTGCCCCTATAAGTACAAACTGCAGTACCATCCAGAAGCCGTGAGAATTACTAATGCAGTGGGAGAGTTAGGACCATATAATATGAATAAGACGTCCCTATGCCACACAAATTGAAATGGTGGGCATAGTCATTTCCAGAGAGGAACGACAAGCCTCGACCACAAGGCAAATCATCCTAATGATTGGTCCACATAGGGTAAACTTTAGCTCCGACTGAGCATTGGGAGACATCAGCCATATATCCATATCATAGACTGGATATGTATACTTGAAATATGCTCCTTTTCCCATCTGAAGGACAAGTAGAGCATAAACGACTGGACAAGTGACACAAGAAAACAGTTTAAAAATAAATTCAAGGATGGTCTGAATTATACAGACTATATTATTATTATTATTATTATTATATATAAGTAAAATAGTTATTTACAAATGAGGCCATTAGCCAACAGAGTTAGCATCTGGCTACTGCAAACACCATGTGGCCCTTAGCAGAGAGTTAGCATTTGGCTAAGCTACTCAAATAACACCATGTGAACAAGGCAGTCAGCAATTTATACTCAACACATGGTACAAGTTTGCAACACAACATGAATCTCAAAAACTCCTAATCAAACGCATAAATATGGAGGACCGGCTGCCTGTACAGAAGGGAGCTTCCTATCATCTACCATAATAGGAACTTAGGAACAAACACCACCAGAACAAAAGTTTGCCCTGACTGAGTGTGACATTACAGATCCCCAGAAACACTTAGTATATGCTACTTGGTTCTGACCAATCAAAGACTGGGCCTGCATACATGTTCATTTTATTTCCCATGAAGGAACCTAACCAAAGAACTTATATCATCCCACCACACTTACACTAAGGCTACCTTCGCCTGCAATCCCATTGGCAAGTAAAATAAAACTTCACCCCTCCTAATGTGGTTAGTTGAGTTGCATAGACTACAGTACCCATGATGCATGTGAGACACTTCCTGGATTCCCCCACATGGCAAACAAACAATAGCCTGAAGATGCTAATGCTATCTTATTGATCAGATAATGTCAATATCAATCACATATTTAGAACAAGCACGTCACCTGGCATATAAGGTCCTTGGAGAGAAACAGCAATCACTGATGGATGGGCAAACAATCCATGAGGAGTAGCAAGATGACAATAAACCAGGATACATTATGGATTTAGGCAGCCAGACTCCCAACCAACAACTACTCATCAGAAACACAACTCAGAAACCAATCCAATCCTACTGGTGAGTTACAAATGTGGTGAAGGATTAGCATGGAAGAGCACAGACCAACTGATGCAAATTTGAACACATATCTGATCAACAGGACAGAGTCAGCTTAGCAGGAAGAGACAGAGAGGAGAGGGAGAGAGAAGAGACTGCTTATATAGAGCACATGATTGAATGTGGGTGTGACTGACTAGCTGACAGCCAATGACGGTGAGGGGAGTTGACATGGTGACAGCCAAAGAGAGTGAGGGGAGTTGACATGGAGAGACTGCAGATTTAAAGGAACAGAATGAATTACTGATTGAAAATAAGGGGAATTAAATAAACCTTCTGCCCTCCGTGCCTCAATGAACTAACGCTTCGCTGGATTATAATTACTTGCTCTGCTCTGCAAGTAATCAGACTGTGGATGTGGATATACTTCGCAGACACAGTGGCACAGACCCTTAGGGGTCATTGAAGGGGTTTCAGGAGTCACTAGCTAAATGATTGGTATAAACATAAGTATTATGGGGTCCAAATAAAAAAGACGATTCCGTGCCTGGTACTGTACTACATTCACCAATACACACACAATTCCTGCAATGCTGGCAGGGGAAACCATATGCCCGATCGATACACTTCGGGAGCAAATGGAGGTTCAGAGACTCCCATGGCTCAAGGGCCATGGGAGAGGCTGGGGTCAAACTGGGAACCTTGTGGTTCTCCATCTGGGCCGCTATAGCCAAAGTCACACTGCTGCCCCATAGTGGTTCCCAAAGTGGGGTACGTGGAGGGAGTTCCAGGAGGTTCCCCAGCCCCCCCCCAAGTGATTGCTAGGAACTCTTATGGGTCTGTAACTCTGAGAGCGTACACATGGAACCATGGTTCCATTGGGCTAATTATTAGTGTCATGTGGGTGTGGGAGGGTCACCTCAGCTGGTCAGTAGTTCAATGCTCCAGGTTCAATGAGCCCACAAAGACATGTGATATTGCTTACAATATCAGCCTGACTGGGATATATTTATAATGTTTCTCCTAATGGCATTTGAACTATTGAAGACAAGGGTTTATTTCATGTCATGACTATTACAACCATGTTGTATTATCCTTCATCTGACTTGCACTCCTAATTTTCCAACACAGAGTTAAAGAAATAAATACCCAACCCTCCAAAATCGCTTATTACCAAATTTGCACATCCCACAAAGCTTTGAATGCATCTGAGCTTGTAGAGGTATTACTTTTGCCATGTTTTTGCAGAATGTCTGCTTAATTGATGTGATTCCAGGAATCATGGGGATGATGGAGTTTGTGTTGTTAAAGGTGTTTGGCCAGTAGCCTATAAGTGATTGTTGATGTTGAGTTATCTAGGCTGAGTTGAGTTATCTATGCTAGCCGTCTGTGTTTAGTTTTGTCATGCTGATTGAATATGAGCTTACTTTGGTCGTGTTGCCAAAATAATGGTATCGCACCATTATTTTTGGCATTAGGTGGTCTCTACTTATTGGACAGTTTTTGGTGTTAACCACATACATTAACCCTGGCATCATTGTGAGTGTGTGTGATACAGGCACAATTTTAATTTCTGATTTAGCAGATCTCCAAGCTCAAAAGGCGGTGTGAGCTTGTAGAACAATAACAATATAATACAAATTGAAGTGCAATGTCCATCTCACCCAACCCCCTGGCTGAGGTAGATAAGGGGTCGCATGCATGAACTAATGATTATATCTGTGTTCAGTACTCAGTGGTGAGGGGGTTCGCAGAACATGGCCAGCACATTGAAAACCTCTGAGGTCAGAATCACAGTCACAAACTCCATTGCATACAGTAGATTCCACTGGTTCTAAGGAGTCACAGAATAAAATTCAACCACAAGGGGGTGCTGCAGTTTAGAAAAACATACAGAACAGGGAACCCAATGAACTCATGAGGAAGGCCTACTGTAGTCATGAAGTCGCTTATACACAGTGAGTTCACTTCAAAAGAATCCTATATAGAAAACTATGGTATACTCTTTGTGATTCTAATTGAATCAATTTTATTCTAATAAATAAGTTGTATAAATGGATGTAAAGGAATCCCTAAGATCTCAGTAATTTCCCTAAGAGTTAATTAAATAAATCCAGATTGACAGCATGTGATGAGTGCCCTTTGGGTTCGGGTAAGTTAATAGTTTACACAGAAAGGGCCGTTGCAAAAAAGGAAATCGATTTCCATTAAAATCATGATGTTAGCGTGAAAATCCAATAACGCCTCAGGCCAACAGGCCCAACAAGGCCCTGTTGCAGTACTTTGTAGTATTGTAGCACAACAGACTGCATAGCAGAGTGTGTAGATTTCTGAAATCCTTCAGTAGACCTGGAAAGCCTGCCTTAAAGGACCACTTCACTAATTTTCAATATATCTTCATATACCGTAATAGCTCCTCCTCACAATAAAATTGCACTTTTTTTGTTCTACTCCGCGTTTCTCAGGGCTGTGAGCAGTTCAAAAGGGCAGATCTTTAAGTAAGATTTGTTCACAAAAATGTTTAGGGTTTTATTATAATGAAAACATTGACTTTCATTTTTGCAATCCAACTTTTCAGAAATAGAAAGCCCTGCAAATTATATTAACTTTGATTGATGGGAGTACCATTCTAGCATGTTTATTATTGGAAGAAGTGGTGAAATTCTTCAAATGGGGGTCCGCAGGCTAATTAGTGTAAATTTTGGGGGTGCTTGACATGAAAAATCTTGTGAACCACTGTGCTCCCTGGATAGGAGTAGACATTTGCTAAATGCCTGAATTGTAAATTGTAGTACTGTATAAAGTAATGTTTAGCTACATCCATGCTATAAACTTAAGAGTAATTACATGGCAACTGTTATACTGGCACACAATTATCTGTGTTTCATGGTGCTCCAGTCTCAACAATAAACTCCCTACTGGGAGACAGATGCCTCTTAAGCACAGTGATTATGCCCACGCTTGCGGAGAGAGACATCATGTGCTTTCTGGGAAGTGAAGCTCTCAACGGTGTCACAATTAAAGGGGTAACACTGTGAATTTGACATTTTAGGGCTGTTGAATGATTAAGAATGTTAATCAGATTAATCACAGCTTCAAAATTAATGTAATCACAATTAATCACAATTCAAATTATGCACTACTATATGGCTCTGGTTACAGGGCATGATGTGAGGAGGACAGGGGGTCAAGGGTGCCCCCTGAGGTGTGGACATGAGTGGTAGTGCTGCTGAAAATTTCAGCAGCACTACCACCACCATTTAATGGTTTGGAAGAGCATCCCAAGCCAGAGGAGGAAAATGAATGATCTGAGTGTCTGCTTAGGGTTCAATGGGTATAAAGAGGTCCTTACCCTGACCCTCTCTATCATTATAAGGAGGAACTCCCTTTGTGCTGTGATTATACTCTAATATACAGTATCTGATGACTGACAGTGATGACCCAGAATAATACCAGTGTTGACCGGCTTGTATAATGGTGACGAAAAACTGGTTTGGTGGTGGAGCCCTCTGTTGCCCTGTGACTATCCATTCTCCATACGGCCGTTTAACCATAGGCTACTCGAAGTTAGGTTTCTCTGCCCTATAGGGGTTCTTCGCAGGTGGGTAGATACTGGTATTCTACCCCCCAGAATTCTGCATTGCAGTGCGCAGACTTTGATATTTGATGCACATCTCGTGGGCGTCTTTTGGAAGTCTTTTGGGGGTCCTGTGAACACCCCCAGCCCGAGTGCTGCAGGCTAGGCTGACTTTGTACGTATTTTGTCTAATCTAGGCAGACCAGGGGCTCCATTTTCGTTACATGCTAAACCCCTTATCCCAAACCCCTTATTCCTTTTTTTTTTTTTTTTTTTTTTTTTTACTATTTTGACCACTATATTTTCACACTCACTCCAGAGGACCACTATAGTTCCACACTCACTCCAGAGGACCACTATAGTTCCACACTCACTCCAGAGGACCACTATAGTTCCACACTCACTCCAGAGGACCACTATAGTTCCACACTCACTCCAGAGGACTGTTATAGTTCCACTTTCACTCCAGAGGACTTCTACACTTCCACACTTTTCTTTGTAGAAATGCTAAATATAAATATGCCTACTTAGTATTGCTAATGATTCAATAGCAATTCGATACTTATTCAATACAGATTGTTTCAGTTTTCAAACTATATGATACAAATTCAAACGGTATGTTTCGACTTTCAATATTTGCAGTTTGCATGACAATATACTTTGATTTTTTCTGTTTATTAAAATCGGTATTCCGGTACAGTTGCTATATTGTTACTCAACTTACTCTCCGAGTGTTTACTAATAGTTGCTTCTTGCTTGTGCTAATCTGATTAGATTAGAACAGCAGCACCATGGGAGAGTGTGAGGTCATAACGCCATGTCGATTCGACTTTAACACTTTGTCCGAAGGCACAAACAAAAGCGATTTTTTTTTTTTTTTGCTAGTCACAGGGTTTGGGGAACAGGTGTGTTGCGCTTTCACCCGACTATAACTTGCTTTCAGGCCTCCTCACACCCTGTGCATCACCCCCCTTTGGCCTTACCGTAGACCTGGATGAACCCACCTTACCCCCTGGCCAGATCACAGATGCTTAAGCAGGCTTAACTTTCTATCCTTAGCCCTCTCCCTCCTCCTCTCTTCTCACTGTTTCTGTTCCCTTCGTGCCTTCCACAACCCCCCCCCCCACGCCCCCACCCCCATTCGTTCTGTTTCTTCAAGGTATCACTGTCCATTTTTACCCCAGGGAGAGTGTGCACAAAGCTGTGGCGACGCGGGCATCTCTGAATTAAAGAGAATAAGGGCCAAAACAACGCTGGTTCTGGCTGTGGAACTGTCAGATCCAGAAAATAAGGACTTACATTTGTTTTGTTGTTATTTTTGGCTTCAATTCATCCTTGGATCATGTTTCCTGATAATGTAAGTAATGCTCAAATAGATGGGACTACAGTTGGACAAAAACTGAGAGACTGGTAAATACTGTTGGTTATGGACAGTGGTGTTATATGGGTGATACGGTATTCTGTGGTATGTATAAAGGATTATAGAATGGATATATGCGCTGTTCCACAGATTGTCTGTGGGCTACTTTGGCATGACGCTGCAGCTTTGTTTGCTCTCTACAGTTTCATCAGTCTTTTGGTGGCCTAGAGAGCCCACACTTTTTTGACGAGAGCTACTTTCATAATGGCTAGCTCAACAAGATCTGATTCTCCCATTGCTGAAAGTAGTTTAAAAATCCATTCCAAGTCCCCTAGAAAGCGGGAGCTTTGAAATAGCGGCAATGGTGTTACTGTTCTTATAGTGTTTAAGAAAAATGCACTTAAAAGGCAAAATAGAGGAGGAGAATTGGAAGGGGTTTCTTGTATATGCTACTGACGTTTGGGGTTCGAGTTGACAGTTGAATGACCAGCTTTGAGTGTGCGTGTAAACACATACAGTATATTGCTTAAACAAACACTGATGAGATGTATGATGGGTACGATGATAAGATGATAAGCAGTTCTATGTGTGTGTGTGTGTGTGCGTGTGTGATGTGCATGTATGTGAAATGGGCACATAAACCTTCCAGGATGTTGGATTAAGTTTAGTAAGGACTCAGCAGGAGAACAAGCCTAGTTGTTAACCCGTGCTAGTCTCTGCACTGGTTGGGGAAAGCATAGCAGTGTGGGTAATCCTCAAAGGTGCAGGTGTACTTACTAACCTACAGCAATATAACCCAAAACTGTCTCGATCATTCTTGTCTCCACCAGGCCGAAGGCATGGTGAAGAGTATGTTTTGCGCACTCTGTCCATCCATCCGTGTGTCCGTCCGTCTGTTACCAGCTAATCTCCGCCACTGTTAATCCAATCCATGCCAAACATTGAACAAAACACTCCCCGAATGCCAACAATGAACCTCTTTCCCCAGATATTCCACAACGGCCTGTTACAGCACCAGCATGAGCCTTATTTAGGCACATTTACGCATTTCATCCAAACAGCACACAATTTTGTATACACTATCTCCATAGTCAGGAGATCAACACGGACCTGCACCATTTCCCATATTTCATCCTGATTGGCTAATATGGACTTCCAGTACTTGCACGATTGGTCAGTTTCGAACAAAATGCCACAAATCAAATCAAGTCTAATGATATGGATAGAAAATTGATACTAGGGATGTACCAGACTCACTACACAGTACACACCACACGTTGTACAGCAGCAGTGGTGCTTATTCACGTTCAAGCAGTGCACAGTGATCTACACATCACATAATCACAGTTACAGAACATGTTGGCCTTCAATAGTTGCATAGTTGCACCCAAGTTGTCTTCATTCTAATGTGGATATATTAGCAGCTACAACCTCTTTTCAATCCGACAAATCATCCTGCGATTCACATAGCGCTATTTGTCACATTCGAGCGGTCATTCCTAGAGCAACGGTCCTGAAATGAAGGCCTGTGTTCTGTGTGTGAAAGATAGCTTGAAGGGTGACAAACAGTGCATGCGTGAGTGTCAGGACATTCTGTCTCTCAACAGTTTTCACACCAAGGCCCATGATTTATTCTGCATTTCAGCCACAGACCTTGCCTGACACTCATTCTGAATTATCATTTCACAACAGCAGCTTATGGGTGTTGGGGTGTTGTCAAGGTGGCGGACTTCGGAGATTGGTTCATACTAGCCTCGACACCCAGGCTTTCATTTCATTGTGTGCATTGTGTCTGTTCCACAGATTGTCTGTGGGCTGCTTTGGCATGACGCTGCAGCTTTGTTTGCTTTCTACAGTTTCATCAGTATACATTACATTTGTTTCTTTTGGTGGCCTGAGAGCAGGGGTGCCCACACTTTGTTGACAAGAGCTACTTTCATAATGACCGGCTCAACAAGATCTACAAAAATGTGATTCTCCCATTGCTGAAAGTAGTTTAAAAATCCATTCCAAAGTCCCCTAGAAAGTGGGAGCTTTGAAATAGCGGCAGTGGTGTTACTGTGTTTAAGAAAAAATTAAAAGGAAAAATAGAGGAGGAGAATTGGAAGGGATTTCTTGTAAATGCCACTGATGTTTTGGGTTCGAGTTGACAGCCTGTGTGATTTACTTCTAGATTGGAATTTTGGGCACCCCTGGCCTACAGTAAGTCTAAGGACCCTAGGGGGTCCCAGGCACTGGGAATGGACACTTGGTTATATGCATGATGCTGTAAATGATCCATGCCATATCCTCACAACTAGTGATAAAGGATTAGGTTATACTGTAGTTTACTTGCTAAAGAACTGCAGAATAATCTTTTATTGGCCTATTGTCTAAAATGAATGGAAATGATTCAGATTCTTAACGTGCAGTGGAAAAATATCTGTGTGGTGGAGAGGTTTGTCTAACCTGTGTTACTCTTAGCTGTGATTAGGTGAGGGAGGTGCTTCAATATTGTTGATCATAAACACGCAATTATACCCTGCATCTCACAACGTCAATATGAGATGGATTTCTTAAAAGGTGTGTCAATAACATCATCCTCATGGTGTTAATATGCTATAGATGTTGCTCATAGTAATGTCAATAATAACCTATGCCATCTATATGAACTGGAGTGCACCAGTAACATGTGGGTTATGCAACATAGTGCCTGTGTGTAGGCTTTCGGGAAGCAGACAGAAGCATTTTTTCTCCTATGATCCAAATAGGATTTCTGCATCTGTAGCGTACTGAATGTGCATGGCCACGAAACATAGCATGGTTATGAGAAAGCTGTCTTTAAGCTCCCTAATAGATATTCTACACAGCAGACTCAGAGTTTGGAAGCGCTCCTTTTAGTAAAGCAATGTCCCTGCTGCTTCCTGCGTTATGTGGCTACGCATATGGGTGAGATGAAAGTACATCAAAAACTTGCACCCGCTCACCAGGGTTATTATAGTTATGGATTTTTCATTTTAGTTTAGTTTTAGTTAGTTTTTACTCTTTCTTTTTTAATTTAGTTAGTTTTAATTATTTTTTGGGGCGCATTTGCTGTTTGCATTTAGTTTATATTTTTGTAAAAAGTTTTAGTTTTAGTTTCGTTATAGTTTTATGGTGCTGAATACTGCCATAAAAAAGTTTATATTATAAAGTCATATACATATTGATACAAAAACGAAAACTAAGGGTATTTTGAGTATGATTTCAGTTAGTTTTAGTTTGTTTTGTGAACCCAAAATGCAGTTAGAGTTTAGTTATAGTTCTTTTTTTTTTTTACTTATTTGTAGTTTTTATTTCATTTCAGTTAACAGATTTTTTCATTTTATTTTAGTTATTGTTTTTTCGTTAGTTTTATTTAACTATAAAAACCCACCCGCTCACCCTGGATGTGTGTTTTGTGTTTTGTCGCCAAAGGCCTGTGTGAGAGGGCAGCATGAATCCCTCAGCCCCGGCAGGGCTGTGGGACCCCCAGCTCCAGTTTAACCAGCATGCTGCCCCCTCCTCCTCTGCCTCCACCACCCCGGGCCCCCCGCCGCAGCGCCGCACCCGCGTGACCGCGGCCGCACCGGCCAAACGCATCACCTTCTACCGGAGCGGAGACAACCAGTTCGGAGGCTTCAGGATGGCCATCCACGGACGGAGCTTCAAGTGCTTCGACGCTCTGCTGGACGACCTTTCACAAAAGGTCAGTCAGTGGCGTTTCTAAGCCATTTGGAGCCCCAGGCAAGATTTTCCCTGGAGCCATTTTTGCCATTAGGCAGACTAGGCAGTTGCCTAGGGTGCCATGAGGGGAGGAGGGCGACCATGAGGGGAGGGGGGCGAGGGGAGGGGGGGCGACCACCAGACATGCTTGGAAAGGATACCAGGCTAATAAGCAGGGCTGCACATAACTATTTTGGTCCAGTACTCAGAGGAGCACCTGGGGATGTTACTTGGTGCTCCCAAAGTGCGGCGACCCGCATCGCCGGGCTCTGGGACCCCTTTTTTACACCCTGGTCAATGTACAGTACAGGGCGATAGTTTGGGCGTTGCAATAGTGGATAGCCTAGTAGTAAAATACTAGTAAAAATACTAGTAGTATTTTAGACTTAGGTCAGAATTAATTAGAATTATTTCATTTTTAAAACTTTTTTACTGGCCCAGTTGGGCAGTCATTATGAGCCACAGCTGTGTGGTGCTCAAAGGAGCTTTCCACCCCTGGATTGGGAGCTCATTGCAGGATTTTTGGTGCTCCTGAGCACCGGAGCACCACTTATGTGCAGCCCTGCTAATAAGCCTAATATGGATAAACACATTATACTTATCCTATATAACTATAAATTATTAAGACACATGCATGTAAAAATAGTACATAATTTTATCCCTTGGGGGCGCCATTTACAGCAGATTTTCCCCAGGACACGTTACCAAATGGATCCAAGTAAGGGTCCATTTGGTAAAGGAGGCAAGTGCTAAAAATATGAACTATTTTTAAGTTGGTAATCAAATAGATCCTTGTGGATCTGTAACTCCTGAGAGCGTAAAATGAAACCAAATTGGACCCTCACGGGTCCATTTAGTTTCATTTTACGCTCTCAAGAGTTAAATTATATTTAAACATCTCAATTACTTTTCAAGACAATGTAGAAGAATTGTTATTTGACCAACATTTTGCCAGTTATCTCTCCTACTGTAAATTGTGGGCAAAAATGTGAAAATCCTTGGTTTTGGGTCAGGGAGGCTAAACAAATAAAACAAATAAATAGTGGGCCCTGGTATAAAAAAAGGTTGAAAACCACTGCTCTAAACGACAGTAGGGCTGCAACTAATAATTATCTGCACCGTGTGTGTGTGTGCGTGTGTGCGTGTGTGTGTGTGTCCAGGTGCCCCTGCCATTCGGCGTGCGCACCGTGACCACGCCGCGCGGCACGCGCAGCATCAAGCAGCTGGAGCAGCTGCAGGACGGCGGCTGCTACCTGTGCTCTGACCGGCGGCAGGCCAAGCCGGTCAACCTGGAGCTGGCAGGCAGGAGGCCTGTCCTCTGGCAGTACCAGGGCAGCAGGCCGCGGGCCCCGGCCACGTCGCCAGGGGGACACCACGCCGTGGTGCTGCTCAGGTAGGGACTGACACTGAACTGAACACCCCTCCGCAGCAGTGGAGTTTCTAAGCAATTTGGATTCCTAAGCAAGATTTTCCCTGGAGCCCCCCCTCACCAAATGGACCCATAAGGGTCCATTTGGTGAGGGGGGGGGAATGGCAGCCCCCAAGGGATAAAATTGTGAACTATTTTTAAACTAATGAACATATTATATGAGTTTTAAATGTTCAGTTGTAGTTATAGACAGGGGTGTAGTGGAGGGGGGACGCGGGGGGACAGCGTACCCCCATCTAAAAAAATTTTGGGTCTGAAAAAAATAATTAGCATGGTGAAATACATCTTGATGACATCATCAAGATGTGTTTCACCATGTTAATGAGTTTCCTTTTTTCTGAGTGTGCAAATGGAACCAAATGGACCCGCTAGGATCCATTTGGTTCACATTTGTACACTCTCAGAAAAAAAAATCAAATGGGGGGAATTCCCCTTTCAGAGGCGTCCCCCCACTTCTAAAAGTACCACTACAACACTGGTTATAGAGGTCTGTATTTATCCATATGAAGGTTATTAGCCTGGGATCCTTTTAAAGCATGTCTGGAGGTCACCCCCTCCCCTCGCCCCCCTCCCCTCATGGCGCCTTAGGCAGCTGCCTAGTCTGCCTAATGGCAAAAACGCCCCTGCTCCACTGAAATATATAATATAATATTTATAATTTCTAATATATAATACTTGTCCGAAAACATTTTGGCCTACCTGGAAAAGTCAGAAAATATATCACCAAATTTTGCGCCGATGACTGATGAGACATTCTGGCCGATATCCATACCCGATATAATTAATCTGTGTTACTAATATACAGTATTACTGATATGGATATGATCTCATTCTGTATTGATTACTTACAGCTTAAAAATTATTTTAATCATGATTAATCACCATTCGTAGTATGTCCAAAACATGCCATGTTTTCCTGTACAGGATTTGAAACAAAGAATCTCTGAAAAAAAATATATATATATTTTTTAAATATTAATCAAAATAGGTGATCTATAAGCCCTCAATGCTTGTAGAACCCTTGAACAAAACTCCATGGCTCTGGTTACAGGGACGACACACAGCTATGCGTCTCCGTAAAACTCGCAAAAATGCTCAGTGGGCTGAATCAGTTTGCACATGAGTTAATTGTGTTAACATTTTTAATCAGATTAATCAACAAAATGTCAATGCCCTTAATCTTCAACAGCCTTGGAGAAATTATAAGTGTGTCCATTCTTAAAAGTAGAATGGACCTGGGCGATCACCAGTTATTTTTATTGACCGAAGAAGAAAAAAAAAACATTAACCAGCCTCCCAAAAATCGGACTCATCAACACCAATGCAAATGCTAAAAGCTTGTCCTATCTTGTTCTAGGCAGGGAACGGGTAAAGTTACGTGTTTCCATAACTGGCATAGCATTTACCTTTGTGGTGCGTCTCTGCTCTCAGGCAGCGCAGGGTCCTGCTGGTGAAGAACAGTGACCCGGCGCTGAGGAGGAGCATAGTGCTGGGCAGGAGGAACGGACGCAGCCTCAAGGCCTTCCTGGACGAGGCGTCCCACGTCATGCAGTTCCACGTCCGCAGGCTCTACACCGTGGATGGACGCAAGGTGGGATAAACTAGAGAGTAGAGAGAGAGAGAGTTGAGACAACTACCGTTCACTTCATGGTTCGCTTGATGTTCACTTCAGTCCAATGGCGACTGTTAATTCTTCTACTGTCTACAGACAAGGCTTTTATTGGTGTAAAGTAGGGCTGCAACGATTAGTCGATTTAAGCAAGTTTTTCCAGTGTTAACTGTAACAAACATCATCATTTTACATTTTAGTGTCAATTAATATCTTGGGTTGTTGTTTTCCATGCCATCATGTTTGGTGGGGCAGTCTGGGCATTTAGTGGGGCATTGCCCCCCCATGCCCATGCCTAGATCCGCCCCTGCTGTCCCGGGGCAGACACTCAAACCATAAGGCCACTAAGCTCGCTTATGACACATGTGTGTGTGTGTGTGTGCGTTCCCCACTCAGATCGACAGCGTCCAGAGCCTGATGACGTGTCCCGGGGTGCTGGTGTGTGCGGGTCGGGGCGAGGCTTTCAGCGCCGTGCTGCTGGACTGTCCCGCCGACAGGAAGAGCTCGGAGGACAAACTGCCCGGCCTGCCGGGGGGGAACGGTGGCAGCAATGGCGCCGCGGGTCGCTCTCCCCCGGCCAATCACGCGGGGTCTCGGTCGTCTCCCAACGGCGGCGGCGGAAGCACCAACACGCGGTCCAGTCCTCCCCGCGTAGCGCGGTCCAGAGCCAGCGACGGCAGCGAGGGGAGCAAGAGAAGTGGTAGGTTGTTGAAGAACGTATTTCTTTAGGACACTTTTTATTGTAGTGTTTTACATTTTATTGCAGCATCGTCTTCAATATATATTGATCCACTTCCATCGTTTATGCTCAAAGATTCCAGCATTTTTTTTTCCATTAACTCCGCTGGAAGTAATTGACATTACTGGAAGTAATTGACAATAATAAAGTCACAACACCAGGTGGTATTGCTTTGTTTACAAAATAAGGTTTTATTAACACTTTTGTCGCAAGTATTTCTTTAAATAATTGTAGTATAGTAGCAGTATTTTTCAATGCATTCATATTTTGTATTTTTTTTACTCATATTTTAAGTCTCCGTTTCCACAGTAGGGCATCAACTAATTATTCGACTAGCAAAACACTCCTTGGCATTATTAATTCACAAGTAAATATTCGCGAATAATATTTTCTATTCTAATCTATTCTAATATATGTACAGTATACTTTTATTTCTACAGCGGACATAACAGTAGTGTGCTGTTGTGTTGGTAGTGGTTATTGGTTGAACTTGATGCTTATTTTTCATGTCATACTGCAACAAATATATCAATATTTTACCTAGACAGTCATTAATATCTGTTCTTTCCCCTTTCTATCTCTCCCTGTTCCTCTTCCTCTCTCCTTGCAGTGAACTTCGGTCTGGAGACCAAGAAGAGCGTCATCCACCGGCGCTCCGGCTCCGCCCGCTTCTCCATCTCGTCGGAGGCGGAGCGGCTGCACCGCGCCCAGGCCAACTTCATCGGCGACGACAACATCGAGAAGCGCGTCCTGGTCAACAAGGACGGCAGCCTGTCGGTGGAGATGAAGGTGCGCTTCCGCCTGCACAACGAGGAGACGGTGCAGTGGTCCACGCACATCTCCAAGTCCCCGCCGGCCTCCCTGTCCAGCGACTGCTGCCCGCCGCTGAAGGAGGACCAGCCGTGCTACCTGCGGCGGCATGAGGGACAGTCCGCCGAGAGCTGCTCCACCACCACGGAGCCCGACTCGGCGCTGTCCGCCTCCAGCGATCATGTGGGCGGGGTCGCGGACGGATACGCTTCAGGTAGGGATGCCTTGATCGGGTAGCATAGTCGGAATAGGCGGCCCTATCGGCCGTTTAACACCTGTTGAGCCAGGACCGCGTGGGCACGGTTCGAGTGCCGCCACATGGCCGGCAACATGTGTCATCTGCTAGTGGTGGCCCCAACTTACCATTACAGAGTATTGGTTGTTAGACAGATTGCTGTTGCTCATCTCGTATCCCATAACGTCTGCCTCCACTCCATGGGGATCCATTCAAAACAAGTCTCCACCAGCTCAGGTCACGTCACCCTGTGAGGGCAACAGTCACGCTTAGAGTCACCCTGTGAGGGTGATGTCACCTCACTCACCCTCACCAGTATGGTGAGTCACCACTATGTTTTACCCTTTCAGGCAACTGTTGCACGGAGAGACGTAGTAGGGGGTGAAACATAGTCACCACCATACTGGTGGAGACAACAAAAACTGTTTCTGTTTTGAATGGAACGCCAGTATTTTCTTGACTGCATCACAGGAAAAATACCATTGATTGATCCATAAAAAAAGGGGGGAAACATTGTGTTTTAGTTGGCAAGCTTGCAAGCCCTTGCAACAAATCCGGATTTTGACATGATGATCAAACAACGGCGAATTAAACACAACAAAACCATTGTAGGGTTTGATATCAGTATTATGCATAATGGATTAAAACGTGTGAGAAACACAGATCATGTGTGTTCGGTTTTCACTAGCAAAAAACAAAAAAAAAAGGAATCGAAGTTAGGGATAAGGGGTTTAGCATTGGAGGCCAATATCCTAATCATGCACCCCTAATAATCGCACAGGGCCCCCCCTAGAGGAGAACCACTGCTCCTGCTGCTGCCAGAGACGCCACCAGGAGCGCTATGACCTGTGGGAGAACCCGGCGCACTGCGGCGCCCACCACCACCACCACCACCACCACCACGCGCATCCCACCGCCGCCCCGCCGTCGCCGCTGCGCGCCTCCAGACACAGCCACTCCTCTTCCGGTTCGTCGTCCTCTTCCTCCTGCCACTCGCGGAGGGTGGTGCGTCGGCGCGCCACGACTCGGCGCTCAGAGGACTCCGGCTCCGAGCGGGGCGGACGCAGGGTGGTCCAAGAGGAGGTGAGTTGGTTTGGTATAACGCAGGGGTTTTCAACAGGTGGTCCGGGGACCACCAGTGGTCCTTGAGAAGGTTCCAGGTGGTCCCCAGGCTAAATGATGGACAGTTGCTTAACCAGATGTAACTCTTGAGGGTGTAAAAATGAAACCAAATGGACCCTTGCGGGTCCATTTGGTTTCATTTTTACACCCTCAAGAGTTAAAATATTCATCATCTGAATTAGCACCACTAAATGAAGAAGTCTACAATGTTTTGTTTGCAAAATCCAGCCTGGAATTGTGGACAAAACCAAAAGGATTCTTTAGTTTTAGGTCTTTGGGGTGAAAATGCCCTCAAATGTTGGTCCGTGGCTCAAATGCCGAATAAATGGTGGGCCCTGGGATCAAAAACGTTGAAAACCCCTGGAATAATGTATAGTTACAATGATAATAATCTTATGATAATAACTATAATAATAATAATAATTCATGTTTTCTCAGGTGTGTGTGATGGAGGAGGAGGAGGTGCAGCGGCAGGTGGTCCAGCAGTCCGGAGACAACTCCACCTGCGTGGTGGAGGTGTGCCGGATCGACCGCTGCTCCTCCAGCCGAAGTCAGGTGGAAGAAATCGTCGGCGATGCTGGCGACGACGAGGACGAGGACGCCGACGCCGCCGCCGACCCGTCACGTCCTCAGAGCGTCAGCGGCGCCGCCACACTGGACGGGGAGGAGGAGCGTCCCCCGTCGGCCATCAGCAACTCGTCGCATGTCCTGCAGGCGCTGCGAGAGGACGACGACGACGATGACCAGATGGAGGGGCAGCAGGATAATAACAACCTGCTGGCCTGCCCCAGCGCCTCCTCGCACTGCTGCCCCGACAGGGGTGAGACCCCGCCGCCCCGCAAAGGAGGCGGTGAGACGACCCCGTCCCGATGCGAGGGAGGCGGCTGGAAGGGGGGGAACAGTCGCTCCGCCTCCAAGGCAAACAGCCGAGCCTCTCGCAGGTCCGTCAGAACATCGGTGAAGTGCGATGCAGCGATGGACGACGATGAAGTGGCACGAAGGGAGATGCAAAGCGGCTCCGGCTCCGCCCGGTCCAGCGTGTGTACAAACTGCGGAGGGTGCAAGCGCGGGAGTGGGAGCGTCACCCCCGCGTCGGATAGCGGTGCGGCTGGCGGCGGGGCGTCCGACGACTCGGGCGGGTCGGAGGCGTCGATGCGCTCCAACAAGTCCAACCTCACCCACCAGGAGTGCTTCTCGGCCCTGTCCGACGGGTCCCCACCACGCGCCGCCTCCGCCAGGTCGAAGCGTCGCTCTCCCGCCATGCCTAGGGGCGACGGCAGCGAGCTTCCGGCCGGACTGGAGGAGGAAAAGGAAGAGGAGAAGAGGACCGCTTCGACCACTAGCCGTGGCGGGTCCAGGACGTCTCACAAGACGGACTGCCACGAAGCCGCGGCTGCCACTCCGGAGGCAGTACAGGAGGGAGAACAGGAGGGAGAGGAGAACGTCGTATTACGAGCTGCCAGCGCAGTGTCGGCGAAATCCAACACCTCGGCAAAGTCTGCTGAGTCTCACAAGTCAAATGGTGACGCGACGAGGGCAAGAGTGACTCCTGCCGCCGATCCGGTTGATGTAGAAGAAGAAGAAAAAGCCGGCGCAGATGACACCAAGGACGAGGTGCGAGCTAGCAGCGCCCTCTCTGCCAAATCAGCTAAATCGGATGTGTCAAAGGCGTCCGGGGTATCTCGCAAATCCAGCTGCAGCCGCTGTGGAAAAGCGGCGTCGCCGGCGGCGTGTCTGAACGGCGGAGCTGACGACGCCACAAACGGTGCGGCGGCGGTGGAGGAGGAGGCGACAGGCGGAGATGAAGAGCGAGAGAGGGAGGAGGAAGAGGAGATGAAGGGGAGAGTGCCAAGCGCCACGCCGTCGGCAAAGTCTGGACTGTCCGGCAAGTCGAGCAGAGCCAACACGGCGTCGGAAGCTATTGAGAGGGCTGCCAGCGCCATGTCTGCCAAATCAACCAAGTCCAACATGTCGGTGAAGTCGGCAAAGTCGCCCGCAAAGCAGGAGGAAGTTGGAGAGGAAGTAGATGGAGTGCCGCTAAATAGCGAAGCCGGAGAAGGTGAAAAAGACGAACAAGCTGATGAACGTGAAGAGAGGAGGGCGCCCAGCGCGACGTCGGTTAAATCCGCTAGGTCGAACCTTTCAGCCAAGTCCGACAAATCGTCGCACAAGCCCACCGCCACCTGCAACCACGCAGACATTCCGACCATCGAGACGGACTTAGTGGGCGAGACATCTGACGAGCGGGCGTCTAGCGCCATGTCGGCCAAATCCAGACTGTCCGTCAGGTCTGCCGGTTCTCCCGAGTCAGACGGCGCCGGAGGGAAGCCGGAGGACGGAGGAGGAGGGGAGGAGGAGGAGGAGGGTGAGAAATTGGAGGCGAGGCCGCCGAGTGCAGTGTCAGCCAAATCAGCCAAATCAGCTAAATCTAATGCCTCCGTCGCCAAGTCCCTACACCGGTCTGGCTGCGATGCAAGTCCCGCCGAAGTCCCTGTTATTGAGACCACCGATGCTGACCATGACATCACCAACAAAGCGGAAGAGAGGACACCCAGTAGTGCCTCTGCCAAAAAGAACGCCGCTGTCGCCAGTGCAAGGCCCACAGGTGACGGGGGATCGGTGCGGTCGAGGAGTGCGTTATCCGCTGTGTCTGCGACCGCCCGAAGCCCGTCCCCCTCGCCCAGAAAGAAGTCGCCCACCCGCCAATCCCCATCACGGCAAGCTTCTCCGCACACGGCCAAAGAAACAGCAGCGACGCCACCGCCGTCTCCCGGCACCCTCCTACGATCCCCCAAACGACGACAGCTGCTGCTGCCTGGCTCCGAGGCGGTGGCAGCAGCGGTTCCAAGAGGGTCCAGTGGTCTTTCAGTCCGCTCTGCGGCCTCCTCCGGCAGGTCCGACCGATCCAAGTGTCACTGCGGCAAGAAGAAAGAGGGAGAGGAAGAAGACGAGGAAGCAGAAAACGAGGAGGAGAAGGCTGGCGCCGAGCGAGCGGAGAGCGTCCTGTCGGCGTTGTCAGGCTCTGTCTCCCTGGGCCTGCCTGAGGACCGGGTGCACGAATCTGTCAACTCGTCGGATGGCGGCAGTGGTGGCGGATCCCACGTCTCGGCCGACGTCAAAGCGGTCGATATTCCCACGATCGAAACAACGGGAGGAGGTCATGAAGAAGAGGCTAAGGAGGGAGAGGAAATGATACCAACAATGTTGTCTGTGGCGGAGAGATCGGCCAGCGCCCTTTCAGCCAAGAGCAACGCCTCCAACACTAAAAGCGGCAGAGCGTCGTCGCAGAAGTCCGCCTCAAACGTAGTGGCGTCTCCCAAGCTCGCAAGAGGGACGAAAGGCCAGAATGCCGGCGGCAGCAGCAGCCCGGCGGCCAAGACGAGACAGTCTGCGATGTACCTGAACGCCCCGGACAACAACAACAACAACAGGACACCGTCGGCAATGTCGTCCGCGTCGAGCAACAACAAAGCGAGGATAAAAACCCCGACCCCGAGAGCCAGCCCTAAACCTTCACCCAGAAGCACGCCGGTCCCTGTTGGAGATTCAGCCGCCGCCGGCGAGAGGCTCTCGACAAAAGAGGACACGACACCCAAGAGTCCAAACCGCCTCAGGCCCGTGTCCTCCGCGAAATCTGATAAGAAATCGCTGTCGCCGCTGCCGGCTAAAGAATCCCTGCTGCGACCGGAGTCCTCCTCCAAGTCTCCGGAAGACTCCAACGAGAGCAACCCCCTCTCCAAGTCTCTGTCCGCCGCAGACCTGCTGAGAGAGAACATCGCTGCCTGCAGCCATGTTAGCGACAAAGAAGAGGAGGAGGAGGAGTCGGAGTCGTCAGCGACGGCAGCTGAGGAAGACCTGACGCCTGCCTCACTCCCCAACGCCTCCCTCAACGAGGTGGTCAGCGACTGGCTGAGGAACATCCCCACCAACGGCGGCTGTATGGTCGCCTCTCCGGGAGGCGACGAGAAAGACGAGAGGGAAGTGGAAGTGGAGAAGGAGGAGGCGGAGGCGGAAGTTGAGAAAGTGGAAGAAGAAGAAGAGGAGAAGGCAGAGGAGAAAGAGAAGCATGAGGCGGGCGATGATGCCGTGAAGGAGGATTCGGAGCACCAGTCAGGAGAAGACCCTGCGGCCCACCACTCGCCCGCTGACGATACGACTCCCTCCTCCCACCCTGCTACTCTCCTGTTGGAGGACGGAGGGGATTTGCTTCAGAAAAAGAACTGCCCTCCGTCCGTCGCGGTGATGAAGGTCCTGCTGAGTCCCGGGACAGGCCGATGTCGCAGCCTGCCAGAGGTGAGTTCAGTGATTTCACCATTTATTTATCATTCTGTGGGATATTATGTACCCGACGAACCGGTGATTTGTTTCCTGTAGTTAGGAAACAAATCACCGGTTCGTCGGGTGTTGTCCCGCTTATACATGGCTTATGTCAGTGGTTTTCAACCAGTGGTCCGAGGACCACGAGTGGTCCTTGAGAGGGTTCCAGGTGGTCCCCAGGCTAAATGACTAAATGAGAATTAATTAACCAGATGTAACTCTTTGAGAGCATAAACATGAAACCAAATGGACCCGCAACATAAACATGAAACTTTCTCAAGAGTTATAATATCCATCACCTGAATGGCAACGGCATGTAAACAAGCTAACCAAGAGTGAAAAGAATGCAGCTTGCACTCCTCATGCATTGAAGGAAGAATGAGGCCAGTCCGCTGCCCCCTCAGGTTGGCGGAGGGTGTGTAGAGCCCAGGACCACATTAGGAATTGGCACTGGGTGAAAAAATGGGTTGAAAAATCGTGGGATAAAAAAATATTTAAAAAAGGAAACCCTACTTTCCTTAGTGCAAGCCCCCTCTACCATACGTATAATACACATTTGTTTTGGCCAGATGAGATCCGCGTCCTTTACCTATAGTGCCAAGAGAAAACCTTACAAATAAACACAAATAGAAACAATTCTTTGCATTGTATACTTGCAAAGAAAAAAAAACGATTAAAATAAATACATTAACGTATAGCAAAAGGAAACAAAGAAAAAGACAACATAATTTCCTAAAGGCTGTCCGTTCCTCTGCAGGTGTCCCCGGTGTACGGCCGCCGTCTGAGCACGTCGGCCCAGGGTCTGCTGGCCTGCCTAGCCCAGCTGCAGCTCATCGAGCCTGGCTCCGTCTCCTCTGACCGCCAGCGCTACGGCGAGATCATCAGCCTCCTCGAGTCCCTCTGGCTCTCCAAACCCAACGACAACAAGGACAAGGAGATGGGACTTGGGGGGCAGGTGTCCCCGCCCAGGTCCTCGTCGGGCGTGGGCATGAGCGGCAGCGGTTCGGGCGGCTCGGCGGGGATCAACGGCATCGATGTCGTGGGAGGAGGAGGAGTGGTCGTCGCCGACGGAGGGACGACGCCGAAAGCGGCGGAGGAGGAGGCCGACAAAGCGGAGGCGCCAGGCGCCAGGCGTGATGATGATGCTGTTGATGATGACGCTGCTGTCCAGGGAGAGACCGAAGAAGCGGGAGACACGGCTGGAGGAGACGCGCCAACTGCGGACGAAGTACGAGGAGGAGGAGGAGGAGGAGGAGATTGGGAAACGACAGACAGCGACGATCCGAACAGCGAGACGAGCGACGTGGAGCTCCCTAAGAAGAACATATGGCGGAAGAGGGTACAACCACGCATACAAGTGGCGGACAGCAGCAAAAGCGGTAGCGCCGGCGGCGGGGCTCCCTCTTTACCGCTGGCGGAGGATCCTCCTCCCTCCTCCGTTGTCCCTGCTCCTGCCACACCTCCTCCTGCTCCTTCTGCTCCTCCTGCTCCTGCAACACCTCCTCCTTCTGCCCCTACAACACCTGCTCCTGCTCCTCCTCCAGCTCGTCTGGACCCGGACCCCGTGTTCATCCTCCGCCTGCTGAAGAAGCTGGAGAAGCAGTTCATGGGCCACTACACGGACGCCATGGCCGAGTTCAAGGTGCGCTGGGACCTGGACGACAGCGACATGCTGGACACCATGATCACCGAGCTGCGCGAGGAGGTGGGCCAGCGCATCGGCCGCAGCATCGGCCGCGAGCTCAAGAAGATCCAGGGCCGCGCCGGCAGCAGGGGGGGGCGGGGGCCCAGGCCCCCGGCGGGGGTCCTGTCGCGGGAGTCGACCATGACGGAGAGGAGGCGCCGCATGTTGAAGGTATATTCAGCGATTTCACTCGATTCTAGGGCTGTTGAGTGATTCAAATTATTTTATTGCAGCTTCGCAGCAAAATTAATTTAATAATGATTAATCACCATTCGTGATTGTCCAAAATATGTTTCATTGTAAAGGATTTGAACTTTTAAAAAGTAAAAATTATCTCATGGGAAAAAAACTATTTATTAATTAATATTCATCAACATAGGTGTTCAACAAGCCCAGGTGTTCTACCAGTTTGTAGATCTATCAACTGCCGTTCTGAATATAATGGGAAGTTCATTCCATAGTTTAATTGCATAATTTTGTAGCCAAAGGGCAAGAGTTTGTAGCCCTACAGGACCAGGTGACAGATAAGGAATGACAGTGAATCTCTGTTTAAACTTACCTTTGTCTACCCCTGTCTTCCTGTCACAGTGGTGTTTGGGCAAAAGAGTTACCTCCGGGTACAGGCACGCCTTTTATAGTTCCTATGAGGGTGAGAGCAAGTGGGAAATGAATAGAAGGGGAGATATATGCTCACTGAGTATATATTTACTTGTGTTGATAGGTTATGTAAAATGGTATTGTGAGGTTTAGTGGATGGTGAATATTTGTACCTGGGGAAATGGGATGGGCTAATCAGGTAGCACAAAAGGCAGTCCATTGTCTCCAAAGTGAGTGATGACAGGTTGCAAAAACTAATGTAAATAAGTGCTTAAGAATGAAGTAAAACTAAAGCCTTATTGAAGCTTGCCCTGTCAAAGTCACTCTTATATAAACAAACACAATGTTGATTCAAACACTAGTATAGACCATAGGTGTCAAACTCGAATTTGGCCCGCCGGGTAATTTCATTTGGCACTTGAGGCAATATCAAATTAACATCAGAGCTGGCTCGCCTCTAGATCCGGCCTTGGTTGCAAACTGTGCAATAAAAAGGCCTGAATGGTTGATTTATTCATTGTCATTTTATTTTAATTTAAATTTTATTTAGCCTGAGGAAAAGTTTATATTAATATTCACCTCAGAATTTTACCTCGATTTTGCATGTCACTATGAAGTTATATATGCCTTGCTTGTGTGTGTGGGCACGCATTCGCCACCACAAATGATGATAAATTTCCAAACACGTGGCTTTGCTTTGTTCCTGTTCAGATCATGAAGAACCAGTCCGTCATGACGGCCGAACCCGCCGTCTACGACGACTCCTCGATGGCTGAGTTCAGCGACCAGCGCAGCGACGATGACGACTACTGCCCCTGCGACGCCTGCGTGGCCAAGAAAATGGCCTCCCGCGCCGCACCCAAGATGCACCCGGCCACCAACGGCCCGGCGCCCGTGATGATGGGCTTCGACCTGCGCAAGATCCTGCAGCAGAAGAAGACGCCACCGTCGTCACCGACCGCAACTACAAACAACTCTGCCGCTGCCGCTGCCGCTGTGCCGCCAGTGATGGCCACCTTCGACCTCCGCAAGATCCTGCAGGTGAAGAAAGATCCGGAAGAAGCAGCAGCGGCGCCGGCGCCTTCGCCCACCGCTGATGTGTTGCAAGAGCCTGCAGACAGCAGTGGAGACGGCAGCGGAGACGTCCAAGAGGGGGCCAGCAACCTGGAGGTCCTTCAGGAAGACGAGGAGGAGGAGGAGAAAGAGGCCAGAGGTGAGGAGTCCGAAGCTGTTGTGACAGAAGAGGCCCAGATTGAAGCAGAAGGGCAGGAGTGTGAATGCCAGCACGACATGGAGGAGGAGGAGGAGGGAGAAGGGGAGAAGACTGGAGGAGAGACGGAGAAGCAGGAGGTGGAGGAAGAGAGCGAGGCAAACGAAGAAGAGTCCAGCGGAGGCGAGAAAACTGAGGGAGAGACGACGGAGAGCGGCGGAGCAAAGGCGGGAGCTGAAGAAGGGACGGAAAACGAGGGAGAGGAGGAGGAGGAGAAGGAGGACAGCAACCACGTGTCAGAGCTGGCCTCAACGCAAGACGAGGGAGGGACTTGCAGCGAAAATGACGACGGACGGCAAGAGAAGAAAGAGGAGGAGGCCGAGAAGAGCGAGGACGCTGTGGAGAATGAAGAGGAGGAGGGGGAGTCGCCAGTGGAGGAGTCCACGGAGAGGAACACCGGTGCTTCGGGCGAAGACGAGGCTGAGGACGACGGCGACGACGAGGGAGAGAAAGGCACCACCGAGGAAGAAGAGAGCGGGGCGGAGACCGCCTCGACCCAGAGGAAGGTGAGATCAGAGTAAAAATGCACACTGATTTATGGGACAGACGCCGATTACTGTAAAATCATAAAGTTTGCACCGATCACACCCACTGCCCAGTCACACAGTCTTCTGGTTGGGAAAGGTCATGTTTCTTAGATAACCGATGTGACTAGACTGCAGCTTTCTAATACGTGACAACGTGACAACGACACTCCTAAAATACAATCTTATTTTTAGCAGCACAGAGTCGGACTTACACAATTCTTGATCCTGCACTAACCTTGCCTGGCTATAATAAGCCAGACTCCAATCATACTGTTGTGTGATATTTGCAGTGCATTTATTTTTTGCCACTAGGCTAACAATATAGGCTATGTGTCTCTCGCAGAGAGATCTGTTTGTTGTGGCAGAGACCATATATTTACCCAATCCAAGTTAGTTCTACCATTTAGGCCATTTTCTGCTCAAAATGGGACAAAGTACCATGTTTGGGGTTGATCTGAGTTCACGCTCAGGGAAATTGATTGATTGAATACTTTACTGGCAGAAATGCAATCAGTACAGGTTACAGTCAGTCATAAATGTAATCAGTACAATGTACTGATTACACTACATTGTACAAGTATTAATTTCCTCTCCCTTTGGGTCCCATAGACAAATAATGCACTTCCCCCCCAAAAAAATCAACGTCTGGCTGTTGCTTGCTGTTAATATGCAGTGTCAAAATGTTCTCATCATGATTACATGGTGAGAACACATTGGCTGGACGATGGTGTTGTGTCAGAGGCTTACACACACGGCCATTGAGAAATGACCTAGTGTACCGTTCAAAACCTCCCACTAAGTCTAAGCCATGTGGAAGCAGTCCTTATCCTGTGATCCCATTAGGCACACTGAATAAACATGTTTAGCCTGGTAGCTGCAGCAACACACATACAGTATACTTTCTTCAGTTTAGTATTAGAACTGTGACTTTTACAGGTCTTTTTACGCCTGATTCATATTTATACTATACAAAAAATGGCACAAGTGCCATTTACAAGCAATCTAATGTCATTGTTTTCTCGCTAGCAAAAAGTAGATTGCGAATCATAGTACAATATCAAACAATGAACAATATGAAGGCCCTCATTCATGTTCAGTTCCACTCTCAACAAATATGTGTGTTGGGGCAATTAAAATTGTTTTTAATACTTAATATCATATTGTATGTGTCTTTCAAGCGGTTTGGTTTGAGCCTCAATCACCACTGATATAACCAGTCATCTCTTTCTGGACAGTTTATAGCTGCAGTACCATAATGTCCTGAGGTGGTGGGGGCGCTGATACGCTAATTTAATATTTGAGACATTATAATACTGATGCTGGATAAAACTAGGTTTGTTTCCATTCCTATGACAAAATCAACAACGTTGGACATTGTAAACAAAGTGGAAATACAAATTTGGAACTGGGAGAGGTGGAATTATACAAAGCAGGGTGCATTGATAACATCATTATGAGGCCAAAATCAAACAAGCTGTTCCTGAGAGAAAATTTACATTATAGCTCCTATATGATATGAAAGCCTGATTGTTCAAACTTGTTTTTTTGTGGGAATCTAAAACACAAATGGGAGCACTAACACACACACACACACACACACACACACACACACACACACACACACACACACACACACACACACACACACACACACACACACACACACACACACACACACACACACACACACACAGAGAATACAAAAAAACACAGCTCTCCATCTTTAACCCACCTCTCTTTACGGCGCAGGGAGGAGTTCCACTGGTGTGTGTGACGGAGGGAGAGGACTCGGAGGACGTGAGCGGCAGCAAGCGGTCCGGCGAGGCGGAGGGCGACGACGACGGGGGCGAGGTGACCGGAGACACAGGAGGAGGAGGAGAATCAGAAGACACTGTGGAGAAGCAGGTGATGAACGGCGGTCTCTCCCACCAGTACACGCGCTCCTCCGTGGAGTCCCAGCCCGGCTCCATAGACGAGGCCCTGGACAGCAGCCGTGCCGCCTCGCCCCTCCAGATGGCCATGAAGACCATCGCCGGAGGACCCAACATGGTGGACGGCGTGGTGGTGTCCAGGGGCGAGGGGGTGGCCGGCAAGGGCCAGAGGAGGAGCAGGTCTCCGGCCAGGGTCAGACGACGCAGACCCAACGGGAGCGACCTGGACTTGGACGACCTGGACGACGCCTGAACTTGTTCTGGAAACGGTTCAGAGAGAGAAACCCTTTCATTGGGACCTCAGGAAATCAGAGGTTCTTCAAGCACCGGTGCAGTAGCCTGCCAGGGCCTGTGCTGGTATGCGAGACGGGATGTCGTCCGACTTTTGAAGCGCCAGATCCCTGACAAACGGATGTACGATGACGTCATCGTGTTTCTGGTGTCTGGTGTTGATCGCCCCGCCCTCTAACCCTCTGTGTAAGAAAATATCCAGTCACAAGAGTCCCGGATGTACTGCTGTCTCTCATTGGAAACTACTGGTTTGCTTAAAAAAATAGAAAAAGAAAAAAAAAAAGACAATGAGGGGTAGAAACTGAGATAATGCCAATGCAATCGGCAGACAATGCATTCGGATCAAAAGATGGATTTCTACAAGTACAGCGTGGGGAACGGCAAGTAGGAGCGGTTAGTGGGTTAATAGAACTGAATCCTCTGTATTGCACAGGGTATAATAAGACATGAATGTAACTTGAGGTTTTACTTTCTACAACTCAATTGCTTTACTACTGCTCCGTGACCAAAGGAAACTGAACACTACAAGCACTTTATCACTTTAGAGCCGATCGAGAGGCTTCATTGGGAGATCTCCGTTATTACGACGTTAGTCACTGCATTTACAGGTGTTTTCTAAGAGTTTTCAAGAACCAAAGCACACATTATGCTCACACATTACAGTGCATATATAAATATTACTCACAATGTTCATATCTATATACATACTGTATTGTATTTTCTAGAAGGAGATTGTATTGTATTTATTGCATATATCTTCATGGCATACTGTATGCATATTTATTTATGGCGACAAAATGTTTATTTTTTGGGGGGGATGAAAGTTTGTCACAGTCTAGACTCGGTTTGCTGTAATCGTCTTAGCCAGGGAGCTTAACAACCCTATATATGTCACCTATATGGTATAACCATGAGGGTGCTCTTTTCATAGCAGTCTGTTGTTCCTTCCCTGCACACACGCACCATTTTTTTGGGCATCGCCTAAGTGTGTTACGTGTGCCGGAGGATTGAGTGAGACGAGGTTGGCATGTGACGCACCTGAAAGAGTCAGTCAGCCATGAGGGATGGCAGTCTGAGAATCCACTCAACACGTGTTACTACCGCCTTATCTATCTAGAGTAACATGGCATAGAGAAACAGATGAGTGTGCAAGGGGCTGCTAATATAGACTTCATTGTTAAAGGGATAATGGAGGGGAAAAAGGGATTTCTTATCATTTCTATTTTTATTATGAATTAACTTTCAGTAGATTTTCTGTGTTGTCTTTTTTGCTGTGGACTGAGTCCGCAAATCCCATACACAAATACGACATAATATGTAATACATAGATTTCCAGTGGAAAAATCATATTATAGGAATTTGAACTGGAACCACTGGAACACAAAAAACATGTCACAGAATATCCAGCGAATGTTCAAACTGCAGGTTGTGCGGGTGTTTGGTGAAGCAATCCGATTGGTTGAAACAGGTTTCTAGCCGCGCTTTAACGACATTCCACGATATTGGAATGGCTAAATCAAAACAAAGGAATTTAGCCATGTTTTTTCTCCCTGCAGAGCGCAGCAGATTCAGTGTCTAGGCTAGCTAGTTTCTTGGGACATTTGTGGTACATCTGTCATTGAAAACCTTTCAGCACTGCAGGTGTGCGTTAATGATGACAAAGAAATCCTCTTGTGTAATATTAGTTAAACAAAACACTCTCGGGCTTTGCGTTATAGAAGCCTCGTGGTGTGATTGGCGGAGAAGGTGGTGGGCGTGCCTATGTCTTTGCTGCTATTGCTCCGTATTTGGCTATCCGATGTTCATCCTGATATGTGGCCAATGTGAATGCTGTGTTCGCAAGATGAACTGAAACTGAGGGTCGAACGTGGATATAAATGT
>CM076988.1:17866169-17896169 GCA_039105355.1 Benthosema pterotum
TTACTCGTGTAATATGGGAGTGTGTTGAGATGCAGCATCGTGAGCAGCCGCCAGAACACTCTCGATCAGGATCTTAGTCGCACTGCCCCCCTTCATCCTGGATGACCCACTGATGGCTTCAGGCTTACCATGCACAGAGAGAGAGAGAGAGAGAGAGAGAGAGAGAGAGAGAGAGAGAGAGAGAGAGAGAGAGAGAGAGAGAGAGAGAGAAAATGTACAATATACCCGGTTCAGAGTTCTCAGCCAAAACATAAAGTGAACTCTCGTATAGCTGGAGGTTAGCTGCTCACTAGTCTAGCTAACTTAATAAGTATGGTCATGAGTATTATCTCCTGCTGGAGGTCAAGGGTACTTGCTCACACTGCTTGCGCATAAGTAGGCCATGGCCTACTTGTGTGCAATGCACAAGTTGGCACTCGACAGACTTTCGCGGAAGTTAAGGTGATGTATTTCCTCTTACTCCAACAGCAGGGTTGAGGATGAATGCTCTGTGGTTTGACGCCAGTGCTTCCATCCTTTGGACCACAGCTCTAAATGTCAGTGTGCTGCCTGGCATGGGTTCATCCCTATGTAGAACACACACACACGCACACACAGACAGGTTTATTTTACTCAGTACTAGACAAGACTTGATGCAGTAGTTTGGTTTGGTAAAGTGTTGTGATTGGCTCAAATCACCTTTTCAACACTTCTATTAAGCTGGGCAGTCCCGCCCCTTTCATGACACCACCCGTGTTCCAGAAATGGAATCCTCATTAATTTTCCTCATGTTTAATAAAAACATGATTACGCCACGGACAACTTGGGTCGTGACAAATCATGACAACCACCACAATGTTATCATGCAATATCTAATTAGCAAGACGTGGAAAATGGCAGGATACAACACATTTTGTGGCGTTTTTCATCTTAGAAATAATTTGATTGTCCCAAAAGATTGTGCGTGTCATCAAGATTTGTCATGACCCGAGTTGGCTTTTGTCGACGGCATAATCACCCTTAGGCCTATATGAATTATCCAACTTGAATCAAGTATGAGAAAAATGAATGGGGAATCCAATTCTGGATTTGACGTCGCCCTCGACCCAGAAGTATTTTCCCCATCCATTTTGATTCAAAGATGATTGCGCCACGGGCAAAGCCAACTCAGCCCGTAATAAATCCTGACACCCAGTGTTTTGCACCGATCTGGGCCATGGGCAACGTCACAAAAGGCGAAATAGTAGTGTATATTTTTTATGTATCTAAATCTTATGGCTATTAATAAATACTTCAATCAATCAATCAATCAATCAATCAATCAATCAATCAATCAATCAATCAATCAATCAGTCAGTCAGTCAGTCAGTCAGTCACACACCTGGCCTGAGACACAGGATTGAAGCCCACCAGTACAGGAGTGTAGACATCAGGGTGCTGGAGGCAGAGGTCAAGCTGCCCTGCCACAAATGGAGCCTACAGGAAACACACACACACACACACACACACACACACACACACACACACACACACACACACACACACACACACACACACACACACACACACACACAGGTCTAGAAAATAAACACTTTTCTATCCAAATTCACTGCACTTGGTGTGTCAAGTTGAAACAGAATCCAGCCTTACCGAGAGACCACAGGAAATGCCGATGAACAAGACCCGCCTCTTCCCGGCACACACCTGCAGGACAGGACAGTTGTATTCCTCTTATTTTGTAGTAGTTAGTGTCCTGTGTCCTTGTGGTTTGGCTTATTCTGTTGTGTGCCTCTTATTTTGTAGTATTTAATGTTCTGGTTTCCTATTTAGCTCCTGTTGCCTGTCTTGTCTCACCTTGTGAATGATTATTAGTTATCTCTTCTAACCAATCAGCTGTGATCTTTTGTCTCCCAGCCAATCCCTGTGTTGATTATTGGTTGAGTTCACCTGTCTCCTTGTGTATTTATACCGCCCTGTTCTACAGTACTGACTTTGATTTACTAGACAATGTCGAGTGTTTGTTTGTTATCTCTTGTCTTATATCATATAGTTATTGTGGGGGTAGTAGTTGTTTTTGTCAAAAAATATTGTGACTAACTAGCTGCCGATGTTGAGCATGTTTATTACAGTGGTTTGTGACCATACCACTCATAACCTACAGTACACTACAGGCAAAAAACATCCAGATTGTATTGTGGTTTAAAGGGGAATTCCACCCATTTTCAACATTTTTTGCTCTAAAAGAAAAATCATGATGTTTATCGATGTCATATATATATATATTAGAACTCAATTTTTGGAAACACAGAATGGGGGAACCTTTTTTTTTAAACATTAATATTAATGAAAATGGGTGGAATTCCCCTATCCATATTCCAAGCATTAGTTTTGCACCAAAAACACTCCTTGGGCTGAAATCATCACAAATGTTGATAGCTTGTAGATTGGTTGTTTTCTTCCGAAAGTGCCCAGTTATGGAATGTGCCTCTATAACACCCTAGGGACTGTACATCCCTGGTCAGATTGATCATTGATCTGTAGCATACAATAACAATGCATTGATGGGACCTTACCGTCTTCAGACTGAGCATGCCCAGGTTGGGATCATCTTCAGGAGCTTCCTGAGAAGTGAGTAGAGCTCTGAGGAAAAACATGGAGAGAGAATTTTTAGCTTTTTTTCCCCATTTGATTTAATGATAATATTACTACATATAATTATAACACCTTTTGTAGACTTTACATTTTTTGCTAACCCCAATGTCCATAGATTTTAAAAACATGAAATAAAACAGCAAGAGGAAACCAATGAGTTAACCCCCATCGTAGGATAGATAGGATAAACAAGGACTAAATACATATATCAAATGTATACACAATAGTATAGCATAAACATCTAATCCCTGTAGTGTATGTTGAGCAGAGAGAGTGCAGAGAGGGAGAGAGAGAGGGTATGGGCACACTTGCAAAGCGTAAATTGCTAAACAACTTCAAGCTCGGCTCAGCTTGAATTTTGGGCTAGGGCAAGCTTTTCTGTGAAGCTGGCCATCGCGGAAATCTCAAGCTTGGGTGGAGCTTCAATTCCCTTCTATCACCGGCCAAAGAAACGTCACATAACCCAGAGCGTGACCGTTTCTTCCCGCTTTGCAAGCGTGCCAGCACTGACAGAGAGAGAGTGTGTGTCAGAGAGATGGAGGTTCTAGGCGTACCACCACACCTGTCTCCTCCAGCAATAAGGTAAGAGTAGACAGGAGTCTGGTTCCTTTCTCTCAGCAATCTGTTGAAGCTCGTCTGAGAATGAAACAGACATTTATTTTTTAGAATTTTCCTTTCACACAACATTCAGCTGTATTTCCAAAGCCTGGCCCCGAGAACCAAAATGATTCTGTAATATAGGCGAATCACTGGTAACGGCACGTCATTTCCCAGTCTTCCCACTGTTTTATGCGTTTTGTCTCTTGTTGGGTTGTGTGTTTTGTTCTGTCTGTGTTTTGAGATGCTCTGAAGCACAATGAATTTCATTGTATTTATACACTCCTGTATCTACAGTATGCATATGACAATTAAACCTGAACCTGAACCTGACTGTGGCCCAGGGCCTGTCCCCCCATGCTCCATGGGGTCAGTGATTCGAGTCCCAGCTCCACTGAACCCCGAATTACTCCTGATGTGATGGTTGGTAGCATGCATTGTGTCCACCGCCATCATATGAATGGATGTATGTGTGAATGGGTAAATGTGATGTACAATGTAGACCGCCTTGAATAAAGATGCTATAATTGATGCACCATTCATTTGCATTTGGTACCACTGAAGATCAAGGGAGTGCTGCTTAAATAATAATAAAAACATTTACCGCAATGAGGAAAGCTAGGCGCCCAGATGTTCCACAGCCGCTTAACACAATCCTGCTGTCCTCTGGCTCCTGTTAGCAGAAGCGATACAGGGATACACAGAAAGACATAATGGAGACAACACTTAAAGGACCACCACCATTTTTAAACATGTCCTCACTGATGTACATGATAATGCACCTATTTTATGTGTCTCACAGGAGGGCTGTGGACAGTTCAGAAACCTGTCTTCCAGTGACATCATTGTTCGACAGATTTTTTAAAACTTTTTTTTTTTTTTTTTGAGAGAAATTACTTATATTTTTATCATGGGGAGAACAATGGCTACCATTTTTGCATTGTAAGTTTTCAGGGATAGAAAGCCTGCAGTTTCTATTAGCCTGGATTCCCCATCGATGATGTTACTGGAGGACGGGTTTCTAAACTGCCCAGAGCCCTCCTGTGAGACAGTAGAAAAATAGTGACGTTGAAAAGTGGTGAGATGGTCCTTTAACTGTTCAGGAGAGTTGATTAAGCACACAGGCACCTTGTGCGTGCTGTATGGTGAAGGGAGAGCAGTATCAATACACCTGTACCTTAAGAATAAGTTCCACGTGTGCAGCTACCTCCATCATGGTTCTCACCACACGCGGGCTGAACAGCCTCTGCAGAACGAACACACACACACACACACACACACACACACACACACACACACACACACACACACACACACACACACACACACACACACACACACACACACACACACACACAAAATAGTTTCAGTTTGAGCTTTGGGTAGCATGCCTGAAGGCAGTCAGGTTAGCGGGGGGCTTCCTCCAATCAGGATTAAGCGTGGCAGGCCTTAACCCTAACCCTGCATCCCCCCACTGTAGAGCATGTGTATGTGCACATCTTGTTACTGGGACAAGTATACAGTATATATTTTTTAAGCTGACCTCGCTGACCTCACCTCATACATGCTGTTGTTTACTGCCTCCTCCTGGAACATCTGGGCGTCACAGGCCTGTAACAGCCTCACGATGTGATTGGCCGAGGCCCGGTCGATGTCACGGGTCAAGGGGTTGGACTTCTCTGAGACGGGGAGGCGGGGCTCATAGTCTGGACGCTGACGTCAATAAACATGAAGAACAGTGAGATGAATTTCACTCAGGACGACTCATCGTGAATAGATGAAATGTATATTTATTATTTATTGAATATAAAATGAGCACCATATTCATTATGGTGTGTCGATGACGTGGATCTGCTGCTTAAAGAGAATTCACCCTGAGACGGACTGGGTTGATACACTCGGGGGCGTTTTTGCCATTAGGCAGACTAGGCAGTTGCCTAGGGCTCCATGAGAGGAGGGGGGCGACCATGAGGAGATTTTCCCTGGAACCCCCCTTACCAAATGGAACCGTAAGGGTCCATTTGGTAAGGGGGGGCTCCAGGGAAAATCTTGCCTAGGGCTCCAAATTGCTTAGAAACGCCACTGGATCCACTTGACCCTGTCCAAACCTGAGCATGCCAGCTGGTGTTTTTGGCTCGGCTGTGACGTCAGTTTCTGTTTTTTGTTTGTTTTTTTAAATGGTCGTGAATGAGAACTTCCGCCTGGTTCCGGCTTGTATTTTCGGCAATGGCAAGCTAGCATGCAGGAAAAACTTGCCATCTCCGAAAATACAAGTCAGAACAAGCCGGAGGTTGTCCGATTTTAATGGTCGCAACTGATTTATAATGGTCACAACCATTGTGGTCACAAAATGATTTTGCTGTCTCTTGCAATAAGGTTTAAGTAGGACAGCATGTAGACACACACAAGTAGTAGACATGCACATTACATTATGGGTTCTATACAATAAACAGACCTTAATTATGCTCTTCTCTTACCTCCCATTCACGCATAGTGGACATATTGAAGGAAACCTGCTCTGCTCCACATGATCCACTTGATTCTCCCGACATGGCATGAAAGCTCTCTCCACAACAGCAGGTATGGACCTTTGTCCTGACTGTCTGCCCTGCATTTCCCCCTCGACAGTGTATGGCATTTACTGCAGAATGTGACAAAGTTCACTCACAGCAACAATGACTTTTATTTTCAGGTACTCACTGTACCTCCCCCTAAAACCATAGTACCGGTAATCTATTTCTCAGTTATTATGCAGAGTAAAGATGAGACACTACATAATTTAGTTTCAATTAGATATTTATGTTTATGTCCACATGGTATTCTGGATTTAATGTTCTTCAAGTGTACTGTAGTTCTGTTTTCTATTTCCCCATGTGTGTGTTGTCTTTATTTGCTGAGGGCACCATCTAGTGGCTACAAACAATACACCACCTGCTCTGACATTTATACATTTCTTGTTCAAAGACAAAAACATCATTAACAAACTTGTCTGACCACTTGGGCTACTGTGTGTTAGACTGTTTAGAAAGGCTATCTAATCTGTAGTCTCTGATCTACTGCGGTAGTCGACCTCTGGTGCAGTTTTATTTCCTGTTTTTCAAAGAAATTTGTGATGCAGACTAGACTACTATTTTGGGAAAAAATTGAAATATATAGTATATCCTATATGGTACATTTTGTAGAGAAATAATATCTAATTACTTAGTAGAAAATATGTTTTGACTCGATCTATGCAACACATTCTAGGAATCACTGGTGCAACAGCTACATTTACACCAGTGTAAATAAATAAATGTATTAATTCCCTGTACTGTATGTGTTGACTGTTTTTCAGATTATAGTTCAGTAGTACACTATAGTTGATCCAAATTAGCATGTTTGCAATTACACATTTTGGTCATTCCAAAGTGTAAATGTTGAAAAGTTCAGAAGCTAAAGTATTATTCATTTTGAATTTAAATTCAATTAATTGCACCAAATTAAATTTAATTTAGTGGAAAGAGCTCAACGTTTGTGATAGTGAAAGTGCCATGGGAGTCCGGAATCACAAATGAGCGTAAATAATATTAGTGTTTAGTCAGATAAACATTATTTTGTATATTTGTACATTTGCTTATATTTAATGTAACCAATTGGACCATAGCTGTCATAAAAAGACTATTTCTGCTATTGATGTTTAGGAACAGGACATCTTTCTCCTGGGTCCACAGAAATCAAACCTATACCTGTACTGTTCATATGTTGTATATTTATGCATATTACTTTTTAGATGCTTCCAAAACAGATTTGATTGTTGCGTATGGGCACATATAAGCAGCAACACACACACACACACACACACACACACACACACACACACACACACACACGCCCAAATCTATTGCCAGGTCAGACAGAGGGGGGGCTCTACAGGGAGGCACGTATATGTGTGCATACACAGTGACATAGGGCCTTTTCACTGTGTGTGTGTGTGTGTGTGTGTGTGTGTGTGTGTGTGTGTGTGTGTGTGTGTGTGTGTGTGTGTGTGTGTGTGTGTGTGTGTGTGTGTGTGTGAGAGTGAGACAGAGAGAGTGTGATTGTTCAGACTCAATCCCCAGGACTTTCAGCAGGCATAAAGGAAATGCTGCCCTCAGCATAGCTTCATGGATGAGGCAGGCACACGCGCACACACACTGACACACACAGTGAGAGACAGTAGTGACCACTGGGGCAGCCATCGCATATATTGTCAACAAATGACACTGCGATCAACAAGTAAAACAAATTAAGGTATACAGCTTGGTGTATGTTAAGATAAATCAATATAAGGATCCAGAAGTAGTCCTTGAGCAGTGGATTGTCAGAAACAGATCGAGAAAAACAGCTGTTAAGTTTAAATGTTTTTCTCATGTGTAAAATGTGCCAAGAAAACATAGGAGGGTAGGCTACAGGGGATGAAGCCATGTATGAGGTTTACTGTATATGGGACAATTCATCCACCTATATCCCAAAACTGTACTATTCCATTAAGAGAAACTATAGGCCTGTAGTGTGGCCTAAAGCCCCTGAGCCCAGTGAAGCGATGTACTGTACATGGACCACCAGTCCAGCCTACATTTACCTCTTCACTACATTAAAAGGGCTCTGTGATGAATTTAAAATTTATTGTATAAATTTTGCCCTCTAATACCTTGTTATACCCACTGAAGCTTAAACAACCACCCAGATCATTCATTTTCATCCTCTCTCAGATTAGACGCCATCCAAAGCCATATCAGCTGCAGTACCACACATCTCCACAACTCAGCAGGGAAACCCTTGCCGCTCCTGTCCTCCTCACCACCTAGCCTACTGATCCAGGCAATACCAATGACCAATTAAAGGATGCGAGGAGGGAAAGTTGTTCAAATTTGTCCCTGAAAATAGCATCATGTTTCGGACAGAATCTGAGCGGTAACGCGATTGGTTATGGTACAAAAAAAGGTTTATTCAGTAAACAGCTTTGTAAACATCTGAGGTAAATGAACGTTTACATCGACATGTTCTCGACAGACAGTCCAGACGTAAGGCACTTCTCTCTCTCGGACAGAGATTTGACAACGGGTCGGGGGGTGGGGGGGTGCGTGGTGGTGGCGGCAGAGGCTGGTGGGCTCCCAGTCGGACCACACTGGAATCTCTCTCTCTCTCCCTGTTTCTGTGGAACAGTAAAATCTCAGAGCGCTGTCAGTCTGTCTGTCCGCGAAGATTCCATCAGTCTGATAACACACTGTCCATTTTAACTTGGGGGTTGGGGGGGATATAGAGGATCAATGCAGCAATAAGACACATGTGGGGGGGCAAAACTTTAAAAGCAGCCAAACAACCCTCTATAGCCGTGTTCAGGACAGGAAAAAAAAACAACAAACAAGCAATATATCCTTTCTTAAAGTCTAAATTTTGAAGTACCTGTAAATTATTTCATAATAAATATAATTTCTTCTCACAAAAAATATAATAGGGACCTCCTGAGATACCCCTACGTATGCCTACGTTCTACTATCTTCTTAGACCAGCCGTCTAATGTCTAACTGTGCAAATCTTCACCTATAATACTGTAGAGTAATAGGAGACAGCTCGAAACAATAATGTTATGAGAAACATTTCTTCTCAGAAAAAAGAAAAAAAAAAAAAAGATTTGGCCTTAACAGAAAACCCTGTTTCAACATTTTAGAGACAAAGTTCAACATCATGTCTTTAGTTTAGTATGTCCTGGCAAACTTGCTACCTTGAAACAAACTTTGTTGCGAATTGACGCTTTCTGTTTCGGGCTAGATTTGTTTATGTTGCCAGGCAAGCGTAAAGATTCTTTCAGGAGGTGCTGGAGTCTATGAGATCTCTTTCACTTTATTTGGGAATATCAATGATTAGGCCTTCACAAATCAGAGGAGGACACAGCACATATATCTTGTTTTTCTTCCTAAAGTTAAGTTATATGCAGAAGAACTGTCTTGCGTGCCACAAAGCAAATTTAATGCTACATCAGAAGCATGTAAACATTCGACAGCAAACGGCATAATATTTGCGTTTCGTCACACCTTCCTTGGTGAAATAGAACTTTAATTGCCAAAAGTGTAGAGTCCTTCATTTTTTTCACCTTGCTTCTCAGAGCAAGCTTCTCAGTGCAGTTGCATTCAGGGGAAGTTGGAACTTGCATACTAATTCTCAAGTATCAGTTTGAAGTCATATCCCTCGTGCAAGTCGTAAAACTCAAGAGTTCAGAGTGAGAAAGTCTAAAAATGTTTTGCATTGTGAATTCCCTTTCTTGGGGTCCATTGAGTTCACATTAACAAGACACATGGTGGCATTGGTAGGATCACTTTTTAAACATTGTTTTTGAGTGTATAAAGTGCTTTTAATCGTGTGCACCGTTGCAGTGACGTGAAAGCTACACTGACTGAGGCGCAAACCAGCTACTGTACCTGAAAATTGGGTTTTTTCCAGCTCATGCTACAATTAGTAGCTACTACTATGCAATAACACACAGCATCGGGGTCTATTTGGCACTAGCTTTAAGCTAACATTCCTAGTCTACATTTAGATTTTTAGATTAAAAATTTTGTTTTTGTTTCTGTGATGAGTTTTGACAAAAAAAATAAAAAAATAAAATAGGAGTTCCAAATTGCCATGAATGCAGGGAGAGAATTATCTGGTAAATTGTTTGGTTGCAGTGTCATACATTAATGAATATATTGGGGTTGGGGGGCTGGGGGTAATAGAAATATAAGCCTATAGGTCAGTCTGCCCCACTAGCTAGCTGGATTGTGAGATTAATGACACGTTTAAACATATGTTTGGACAAAACTATTTGAATATGGTTTCAAATATTTGAACACATGAGGTACATCTGATTTACACTGGGAATATGCAGAATGATGATCATTTGGGGGTATTACTGGTGCATTACACTGAAGCTGCATTACAGTAGGCCTATACATTTGCAAATGACTAGTTACTGAAAATATGAATCATTGTAAATCATCAAGTGGTCCTCATGTTCTTCAAGTATTTAAAAATATATTCTGCTAAAATCTGAGTGAGACAAAACCCAAAACACGACTTTTTTTTCTCCTAAGCCTCTCTCTGTCAATCACTTGTTTGCATCCCATATTGTTTTAGTTCATTATTATTATTTATTGAATGGTTAATAAAACCATAATAGAATATATAATTTGATAACTTAAATTAAGAAGCGATTGGAAAGAAACACAACTGCACCTTGAAGGATTGGTTTTCTGATTTGTCTAGCTTTTCTTTTCTTCAATAAACTGGCAGGAATTAAAAAATAAAAATAAAATAAAATAATTGAAAAGAAAAGAAAAAGAAGAACAGGGAAAAGCCAATAACAGTCCTACATGCGATGTCTGTTGAAATGCAGGATGTAACAGAGAAATGTCAATGCCTATTAAAATCCTATTGCTATGTATCAATAACCTCCTACATTGCTACGTTCTAGAACTACCCTAAAAAAATAAAATAAAAAATAAAATAAAACAGAACTATGAAGTGAATGCCCTCCCTTCCCATAGGGGGAGCCTCTAATCTGAAATCGCATAAATTTACAATGAAGACACAGTTTGTAACACACTGCAAACACAAGCATCGGAATTGTGGCGTACTGACTAGTGCGTTCTGGCGAAGCTACAAAGTGTAGTTGTCTAAATAATATAAAGCTTTGTTTTGGGTTCTAGTTGTCGGTGCAAAAGGTTTACGTTTAAGTTTGTAGCTTGACCAGAAAGTAACAACTACTGTAGGTTTAAATGCTGCTTTGGTAACTCTGCATAATATGTATATCGTATGAATGATATATATTTTTTAAATTATATATTTACATATATATATAATTTACCCTGATGTAACTGCAGAATTGTTTTTGTAAACATATACACAAGACTAATAAGGTATCTATGGTCACGAGCACGCACACACACGCACGCACGCACGCACACACACACACACACACACACACACACACACACACACACACACACACACACACACACACACACACACCCTCTGAAGCCTAAAGCCTACACCTCAGGGTGGGACTGCTTCATCATTTTCCTGGACCGACCGATCACATCATATCTCTCGTCCCAACTCCTTTTTCCCCCTCTAAAACCCTTTTCCTCTGTTGTATCTGCAGATCCCTCTCTTCATTGAGCTAGCAGGCCATTGGAACATGCCACATCCAGACAGACGAACAGACAGGGAAAAATAAAAGTAAAAGCCACACACGCAACACCCTTCTACACAAGAGGAGACGCAGACCTTTGCCGTTCAGCTGAGAATCCGTCATCACAAAAAAGGGGAAAAAAGGGAAAAGGGGGGGAAAAAAGAAAAGAAAGTTAGAAAGAAAAGTGCAAACCTCTCCTCTGATGTCTCCTGGCGGAAGGAAAAAAGAAAAGAAAAAAAGAAATGCTATGCAGAACAATATCGCTGCCTCCAAAGCTCCCAAACTCGTAAATCAGTCCTCTTCTTCATCATTCTCCTCATATATCATCCGAACGCTGACTTCCATGGTGTCTCTGCCGCCTAATTGCATGTGTGTGTGTGTGTGTGTGTGTGTGTGGGTATGTGTGTGGAGGGGGAGGTGTATGGCGTACATGTGCAGGTGCCTTCAAAAATTGGCAAGTAGGGGCCCTCGCCTCATGTGCCCTGCTTAATCCTAGAACCAAGCGAACGCTGGTGAACTCTGAACAGAACTACGTGACCACCCGCTCCTCTTTCTCTCAGGGCGGAAAAGAGATATATTAAAGTGTGCCGTGATGTCGCTCTCTCTATTAATATCCTGTTCCTGTGATCGTCAGGTGATTCCTGTCACAGTACAGTTCACCTGGAGTACTGTAGTATAGTACAAACAGCGATAGTATGCATTACTTGGCTAATAATAATAATAATAATGCAGCCTGACAGGTCAATCATTGTCGCCCTCCTCTCTTCCCCCTATGATACAGTTCTGAAACAGAAAAGAAAAGAAAAGAAAAGAAAAGAAAAGAAAAGAAAAGAAAAGAAAAGAAAAGAAAAGAAAAGAAAAGAAAAGAAAAGAAAAGAAAAGAAAAGAAAAAAGAGAAGAACGATTCTAATATTAATTCTTCCTGAAGTAAGAGATGTTTAACGACGGTCTTGAACCCTGCACATCGAACCTGTGCAGCCGAAAACCCTTGGGGTTTCAGCTGCGTTCTATGTACCCTCATGGCCCTGCGCAGGGTGTGTCGCGTACACCAGATCAGATGGAAGAGCGGAGAGATGTTGTGTTGTGTGTGCATGCGCTGAGTTGTCGAGGAAAGAGGAAAAAACGAGGAAGACGTTTGGGGGGCGGGCATGGTAGGGGTACGGGTGTGGGGGGTGCATGCAGGGTTTTGGCGTGTCGTCGCGTGTTGTGTTTTGCCTTCCTCCCTTCCCTTCCTTCCGTGCGTGTGTAGGTCGCAGCTACACGGCCAGGTCGTCGGGTCGGGCTCGGACGCTGCTGCTCTTGCTGGCGCGGCTCAGCCTCCGGGCATCCGTTGCCGTGGCGATGGGGACGACGGGCGGCTCGCGGTGCATCTCGGCCCGGGTGGTGACCACGGCGGCGCCGCCAATGTCGTCGTCCTCCTCCTCGTGCGCGAGGAGGAGAAGGGCAGCGGGGGAGGAGGATTGCGGCTCCGCCTCCTGCATGGGGAGGGGCGGCGGCGGGGTTTTCCCCTGCCCGCCGCCGCCGTCGGAGGAGAGCGGGGGGCGAGGGGACGAGGAGGAGGAGGAGGAGAAGGGCGGAGGAGTGGTGGCGGCGTGGCCGATGGGCGGGTAGTAGGGCGAGGTGCTCTTCTCCTCGACCGCTGCCTCCAGAGCCAGGTTGCTCCAGTTCTGCTCCATCATGGCCGCCAGCTGCCCGCGGCTGCCGCCCGCCGCGCTCATCATCAGCCCCTCGCTGCTGCCGTAGAAGGAAGCGGCGCCGCCGTGCGGGGTCTGGAACAGGTAGTCGTCGGGGTTGAACCCGCCTCCGCCGTGGTGGTCCGCCTTCAGCCCCATGACGGGCGCCACGGCCACCATGCTGGGGCTGAGCGTGAGGGCGCAGGCCGAGCCGCCGCAGCCACTCTCGGCGTAGTCGCTGGCGAGGCCCGCCGCCGCTCCTCCTCCCCCCTCCCCCGCCATACTCACCCGGGCGTAGGCCGGCAGGCAGGCCACGAACGCGGCCGGGGAGATGCGCTCGGGGATGGTTTCGGCGTCGCCGCCTCCGCCCGCGGCCGCCTCGTCGGACGCCAGCCGCAGCCACTCGCTGTGGTCGTGGCGGAACTCGTTGGTCACGCCCTGCTTCACCTTCTTCCAGCCCAGGTGGTAGATCTCCAGCAGGTTGAGGAGCAGAGAGACGCAGGCCACCACCAGCATGAAGATGATGAAGATGGTCTTCTCTGTGGGCCTGCAGGAGGTATTTTAGAAGAGAGATACAGACAGAAAAGGGGAGAAAGTAAAATAATGTAACGAGAGTATTGTTTTAAAATTTTAAAAACTTCAATTCACCAAAAATAAAAAATAATAAAGGTTTGAGCCTCAATCACCAGTCCTTGTCATTTATTTACTGTATGGACAGCTGCAGTACCACAAAGTCCTGAAGTGGTATGAATGGAACCAAATAATGTGTCCATTTGGTTCCATTTGTACACTCTCAGAAAAATAAGGTCCTAATAGAAAAATCATTAACATGGTGACACCTTGAAAGCATCAAGATATATTTCACCAAGTTAATGTTTTTTTTTTTTTTTTGTTTTTTTTTTCTTTTTTTTATCATGCCCACACAACATTTCTAAGGTATATTAATGACATAGTAAAGCGTTGAAAATGGGTGGGATTCCCCTTTAATGATTTTTTTTCCCGGACCTCCATTTCTAGGAAGCACAGAGTATGTGAATCTGACCTGGAGATGAAGCAGTCCACCGTGTTGGGACAGGGCCAGCGGCCACACTTGTACAGCGGCCTCAGCTGGAAGCCGTAGAGGAAGTACTGTCCCAGGATGAAGCCCACCTCGAACAACGTCTTGAAGATGATGTTGAAGACGTACGTCCGCAGCAGGGCGCCGCGGATGCGGATCTTCCCGTGCTCATCCCGGATGGGCGGCTTCTCCTTCTTGCCCCCCGGCCCGGGTCCCGGTCCCCCGCCTCTCCCGTCCCCGACACCGTTGCGGTACAGCGGGTCCAGGTCGTCCCGGTGCCGACCGGCCGCCTTGCGGATCTCCTCCTCCTTTGAGCAGGATTTATTTATTAGTAGTATTACTTAAGTAATACTTCTTAGTATTACTTAAAGGTATATTCCACTTCCTCATGTGAACACACCAGACAGTTTATAAGTTATTCCATTCAGTATGTAGATATTTGAAGTTCTATACAAACCCATTATAACTGAAAACTCCATTTTAACCATGACAGATTATTCGAAAACAAGCCATATTTTTTCTGGTGACTGATGTTGTCTTCCTAATACGTGAGAGGGCCGTGGAATTTCATTTACTGTTTTCATTTATTTTTAAAATATTGTTTTATTCATTTGGGTGGGCATGCCGAAATATGTAGGCGGCTACATTTTCCAAATCAATATTTTAAAAATAAATGCCTGTCTGCCTGCCTGCCTCTCTCTCTCTCCATCCTTAATAATAGATGTAGCTCACTTTGGCATTTGTTGTGAATATATACTGTATAGTCATTTACAAACCTCCAAAATGGGGAGGGGAGGGGAGGTTTCCTCGACATGTACACACACGTCATACAAATAGTTTCACTAGGTCGTCACCTTCTCCCGCCTCTTCTCCTCCATGCGCACGATGTGCAGCACGTGTCCCAGGTAGATGAGCGTGGGCGTGGACACGAAGATGATCTGCAGCACCCAGAAGCGGATGTGTGAGATGGGGAAGGCCTCGTCGTAGCACACGTTCTCACATCCGGGCTGCTGCGTGTTGCAGGTGAAGTCCGACTGCTCGTCGCCCCACACCTCCTCGGCCGCCGCGCCCAGCACCAGGATGCGGAAGATGAAGAGAACCGTCAGCCAAACCTGCATGGGAAGGGAGGGAATGGATGGATGGACGGACGGAGATGGAGAGAGAGTAGAAAGTAGGGGTGGGGCGATTCACTTCACCTCACGATACGATACAATATTGATATTTAGGCTTATGAATCGATTTATATTGTGATTCTTAATTATGCTGCGAACTAGAACTAGAACCAACTAGAACATTTTAACAAGTAATTTTAAACAATATAGATAACAAAAAGTTCAATCATGCACAACAATGCAGCCTGATAACGTCAGTCAGTCTTTCTGACATGAACAAAATAATGAATAGCCCTACATAAGTATCAAATTTTTTTTGGATAATTTTGGATTTTGATATCATGGCATTTATCATTGCAATATATTGGCATATCGATCGAGAGAGATGAGTAGGGGATATGTTCAAATTCATATCTATATGCTGCACGAATTTACAGAACACTTTGTTGATATCATTGATAGCCTAATCTACATCACATTTTAAGTGTAAAACTAGACAAAACAATGTAAATTCTTTGTCTGCCTGTTGACAGTATTTTCGGATCCATATAGTGATAATTATTAGAGATATCTAAAATCCCCTCTGCAATTTCCTTTGAAAACGAAACAATCATTTTGGACCTGGCTTCATCCCATCTTAAGTTTCTTTGGCAGAAATGTATGCAGATTAGTGCATATAACGCCAAATTTGCATATTTAAATATAATATCAGAAGACTTGTAATACAAAAAGACCTAGTCAATCAGGTTACATTTAACACTCTCAAGAGTTAAAAATCTAATAAAGGTCCATTTGGTTACTGGCTCCCTGTCATTTTAACTGGGGAGTGGGGACAACCCTCAAGGACCTCCCCTTTAATTTAAAAGCCAGACAAAACAAAGTACACAGTCATATAGTTCCTGAAGTGGGCCTTCAGCAGTACGATGTAACTGTAACTGTTAACTGTCGTTCACCTTGCCGATTACAGTGGAGTGTTCTTGAGCATTCTCCAGCAGCCGCCCTAGAAAGCTCCAATCACCCATGCTTCACACAATTTCTAGCCTGTGGAGAGAGAGCAGAGGCTGGGGGGTGAGAGGCAACAGAACAGCCCCTCTCTCTGGGCTAGAGCGCCGCGGGAAGAGGGGGAAATAAGCAACGTGTTGAACGGTCACATCAAGCACCACAGAGGACGAGGGAGAGACAATGTATATATATATATATATATATATATATATATATATATATATATATATATATATATATATATATATATATATATATATATATATATATATATATATATATATATATATATATATATATCAGACAACGATATATACCGTATTGTCCCGAATATAAGACGACTCGTTTATAAGACGACCCCCATTTTTCAAGATTCATTTACAGAAAAAATAACATTGAATGTCAAATAGTATAGCCCCTGAATATAAGACGACTTCCATTTTTAGGATATTTCCATTGGGAAAAAAACGTAGTCTTATATTCAGGCCAATAGGGTATATATATATATATATATATATATATATATATATATATATATATATATATATATATATATATATATATAGGAACCAAAAGCCAGAAAAGCTCAACTAACTTCAACCATACAGCTCTTAAAACATTAAACAGCACACTTCTGATGGCAATGACGCCCTAGTAAGGGAATGTGGCAGACAAGCTACCCAGTGTTTATCGAGCTCTCTGAAGGTGCTACGTTGTTTTCCTTTTTGGTCCTCCGTTCATCAAACGTCAGTTTTTCCTCTCTTTTTTGGATAGACATTTGTTGGGGAGGGGCAGTTTAGGTTGAACAAAAGCTAACAGCGAGAAATTAAGGATGGAAGAGGGAGAGAGAGAGATAGATAGAGAGAGAGAGGATGAAATAACAGGAAGAAATTAGTAGCACTGACAGTTAAAAGGAAAAAATAAAACCCTCTTTGAACAGGGAGAGAAATGTGACAGGCCTAATATTAGGTACGGCAAACAATATCTGAAGTTATTAGTAAACGTTTGCAAAGACTACAATATGAAAAAGATAAAAAACACAAACTGTAACAACATGAGCTAGTCTTACCGGTAGGTAACTAATTGTTTCATACTATAGCAGATTCATTCATTGAACTGTAAATCCACTAACCTAATTCCACCTCGCCTCAGTGTTTCTCCTGCGATATTGAACTAATTTAAAAGGAGTTAAAAAAACGAACGGGAAAAAACGCAATGAAAATTTCAATCACATGGTAGCGATCTCACCCTCGCAGCATTCCACATAATAAAGCCCGGCATTGAGCACTTTACCGGCCAATTGTCTACCTTACAAATAGTAGAGCGCAGCGCGCAGACACACTGCCAGACACCCGGCAGGCTATAGGTTCCATGGACATGGAGCTTGAATATTACGGTATGATCATTAATACGAACCCTTTTGACACTACAAAACGTCTCATTTCACTAAGTAGAGTTCCTTCTAGAGCTTCAATGACTTAGTGATATTAAAGCCTTCCACATTCCTATACAGGATTGCTCTACCAAGGATCTTACACAGAATCACAGTGTCCAACACCAGCACTGCAAAAAAAATCATTGGGTGGTGTGTTCTGTTGAAAATCCAAACGCTCAAATAACAGATATCACTTTGTTTGATGACAAGCAGATAAGAGCAGGATAACGTACAGAAAGACATTACAGAAGTATTCTATTTTATATAAGGTACACAAAAGATAAGATCTCCCTACGTGAACAGTCTCTTTAGATGTGAAACTCATATACTGTAGCCCCTTAGAGTAGACCGATGAACAGCACCAAAATCACAATTACAGAGCAAAATAAGAAATCTATAATAACACTTATAGAAAAGTTTTTTTTTCTAAAGAGAACAGATGTTGTCTCATAATGCACAGGCACAGACAGCAGGTATAGACTTACTAATATATGGTTGTATTGTCAGTGATAAATCCATCGACCATTGATCCAAAGAAAAACAATATCTGGGAAAGACAGAAAAGGGTACAATTACAGTCAGGTTATAGACAACAACCACAGCAAACATTCAGCATTCCCACTATATAGCAATAATGTGGCTCTGGGCCTGAATGTAAAACCTGGTATGTAGTATCTAGACGGGGGACTAGACTATTTCCTCAATCAATGTTCTTTTTGCACAAATGTGGCTTGAAAAATGAGGGTCGTCTTATAATCTGGACAGTGCGGTATTCTTTTTTATGTATTTTTCTTTGTGCAAAATTCATGCATAAAATACTGTCTATTGTTTTGGAACATGTACAAAGCCTTTTTGTCAAAAGTACAGTTACGCTCATACAGGGAACTGATTGACGGACGCTAAATAAACCAACAATAAACGATGATTTGTTTACATTAATAGATCAGCAGGCTGTATGTTTGGCAACGCGTGATTATATTGTATTATATTATGTACAGTGAACAACACTATAGAGAGAGAGAGAATATTGGGGTGGGTACGCCTGTATCTGACTTTGTGCCTTTGTGCATTGCTGTGTGTGTGTGAGTGTGTGTGTGTGTGTGTGTGTGTGTGTGTGTGTGTGTGTGTGTGTTGGGCCTGCTGCTGGACAATAGCCGACCATCTGTGTTGGGTGAATGAGGTGGATAGCAGATCGTTGAATGCTAGGCTCATCACATCGCCGAAATGCTGAGCGCGGCAAATGTTTGCCTCGATTGACTGATATGCGTGTGCGCATATATTCACACTTTACACACACGCGCGTGTGCGCGTGTTCACGCGTGTAAACGCTCGTGCAGACCCATGTCACGACCTCAATCCATCGTTTTAATAAACCGAAAGTACATCTTCCCCCCAAATAACCCAAGTAACCCAAGTAATTGCTGGGTGAATAAAGACTACGGTAACCGACATCCATATTTGTTCTTTTCCAAACTAAAATTTCATAAAGATTAAGGACACACACACACGCACGCATGCACACACACACACACACACACACACACACACATACACACACAAAACGCACAGCACACACATACTCGAACTCACACTTGCAAGTGCACGTACACACATGCACACGCTCGCACTCACATGCACATTGGGATGACACACAGAACAGTAGCATCCATACATCTATATCATGCATGTACATATCTGAGCCGTGAAGACATTGAAGTGACCACAATCCAAGTTCATTTTAAAAAGTTGAACATGACCTGAGCCCTGCACACCTAAAACTAATCCTGCAGTCTCGGTAGTGCTTTGCAAAAAACAAATATATAAAACCAACAGCTCTAAATAAAGTTCACATTATTGGTGTAAAAAACAAAGTTTACGTGTCTAACAACAGCACAGATCTACCGCATGTACTGTACATCAGCCTATAGTGTTCCCATAATCCAGCTTAAGCATCTAACTACATGATACAGCTAATCTCATTTAAACAGCGGCGGTGGTGGTATTTGGTCCGTGCTGGTTGTGTGATGTGTTGATCTTTCACAGGGCCGTGACGTTGTGAAATACCGTCTGTCACAGTGGACAATGCCGAAGCAGCCAGATGGACATTGTCCGCGGCCGGTGGGGCTGCTATTGATGGATCAGGGGGGCTTTGTGCGAAAAAACGCAGCCAGGGCCGGTTAACTCTTGATCCACCGGACGGTTTGCACCTTTTCAGAGAGAGTCCCCACTTTTTTTCCCTCTCGCTCTCTCTCTCTTTCGATTATGTAGGTAATAGGTATGTCTCCTTTGAAGAACGGCCTCTCTAGAGTGTATAACGAAAACCAAGAAGCGATGTCTCGAAGCAAGAAAAAGTTCACCTGCTGCAAGCAGGCCCTTCCATGCACGACAACAACACCAAAGGCCTTTTTTTTCTGTGAAAGCCCAATATCCGGCTCGGTGACAAGAGAAGCCCATCCATATTTTTCGAGAGCAGAGGCAGGAGGATAATCCACACAGGTGCAAAAGATGATCCCTCCCCTTCCCTCCCACTCTCTACCACCACCACCCCCCCAAAAACAATCCTTTCCCCCCACCCTCAAACCCCCCCACACACTCCACAACAACCCCCAAGCCCTGGGCAGCTTCGACTGCTTACCAACACTCTCAACACGGAAAACGTGGGGGGCCGGCCGGGGGGCCCGGGTGCCGGCGGTGGCGACTGGAAACCGTTTTTTTGTTGTTGTTGCCAGACCTCCCGAGAGAAGAAGACCCAGCAGGCGCCGTCGTCGTCCCTCTCCTTCTTTTTTGTTTTTCCTCCTCTCCCACACACGGGATTCCAGGCCCCAAAACAACAGGCGAAGACAGAGAGAGAGAGAGAGAGAGAGAGGGAGACACAGAGAGAGAGAGAGAGAGAGAGAGAGAGAGAAACTAAAAAAAAAGAAGCGAGAAGCCTAGTCTACGGGCGCGTGTGGAAGCTACGGAGGGGGTGTCCCGGCGAAGCGCAGCGGCTGCGTCCCGCGTGGCCAAGCCATCGCCACTGTCACAATGTGTCACCCATGCATGGGTGCACGCGGGGGGGTGGGGGTTGGGGAGGGAGGGAGGGAGGGAGGGGGGCACGCGGTAGGGGCAACCATTTCATCCCACCCCACCTACCCCACCCAGTAACCCCCCCCCTGACTGTACCTATACCCACAGTGAACCCGTCCCTCCACAATGGCACAGACACGCCCTCCTCGTACAAACCTAAAAAAAAAAAATCCACACGGGAAGAATAAATGGTTGACTGCAGTGCACTGTACTGTATAACAAAACACCTTGCGCGCGCGCACACACACACACACACACACACACACACACACACACACACACACACACACACACACACACACACACACACACACACACACACTGTGGATATATGTGACCGCTTCTAACTGAGGTTGGAGTCATTGGGCCAAGATTAACTGTTCAGGAGGAGAGAAAAACTGATTTTATCTTATTTTTATGCTAAATGAGTTAATAACACAGCCAGATTCCTCATATACTAGAGCAGGTCTGAAATAAATCTGAACATGAACTAAATGCATGAACGTGTAGCTACAGGCGTAAGTCCACAGAAGTGAACTCTGTTTCAGGTCTCTGGTGAGCCAAACTGAACAACCAATGTGTCATTTTGAAGCGATGATATCCTGCTATCACATGACGTGGAAAAAACAAAATGAAAATTTCCCCCAAAGACTCAATCCTGGTTCGAATGGTCACATACTGTATATCTAAAAACACACTGGATGCTGTGTATGGATCAGCCTCTAAAGCAGTGCTTTTCAACCAGTGGTCCTTGAGAGCGTTCCAGGTGGTCCCCAGCTATGATGATGTAGAGTTGCTAACCAAATGGACCTTTATACAGCTTTAGTTGTGTCCACTCACAGTTTTCAGTCGTATGTGGAGTTGTGCTTAAAATGTACTGTAAATCTCCAAGCTGTCAATGAGAATTGACAGCTTCAATCAATCAACTCTTGATAATGTAAAACATGGATAAGATGGATAAATGTCATAGTTCTATATTCCAGTTTGTCAGTGGTTTTCAACCCTTTTCATATCAAGGTCCATTATTTATTCCGTTTTTGATGACATTTAGCCTTAAAACTAAAGATATTTTGTTGTTGGATAAGATGTTGTCCACAGTTCCATGCCAAAACAAAATAAAATAAATGTTTCTACATTTCTTATAATTGAAGTAAAAACTGATGTTTGACAATAATTGTACTCAAGAGTGTACAATAAAACCAACTCTCCATCGTTCAGCTGGAGACCACATGGAACCGCTGCTCTAAACTGTGCATCTGTGAGCCGAGTTGAGCTGAACATACGATCTGATCATGGACTAGCAGTTTGTGATCATATTGAAGGCAACATGGATCAGAGTAAGTAAATAAGTATAATCACTGATTTATTTGAATGTTTTTCTCAAACAAAAAAAATATTATTAATAAAAAAACAGACAGCCAATGTATTAATAGAATCCCTAAATGATTCACAATTCACATTTGATTAATTGTTATCACTTACATAGCGGTGGCTACGAAAACACAACAAACTGGTGGCTGTCACTGTGAGCATGTCTACTACCATAACCAGTGCATGACTTTCTCCTGTAGTTCAGGCATTAACCAATAGATGGAGGACTGACTCCAAATAGCACCAGGATTATGTTTCTCTTCTCCCCAAATGCTCATCATATACTTTACTTCACGGATTCTCTGTTATGGGTACATTTACCACCAAGGATCCATTTTTCTAAAACATTTCTTAAAACATTATAACTTGACCTCTATAATTAAAACTACAAAATAAAACCTTGGTCATCAACTTGCGACAGGAGCTGTCTTTATTGAGTGAAAGATTCTCTATTTATGAAAGAAAAAAACATTGGAGGTGGTTTTATTTTAGCTTTTTAGTTATAGAGGGCAAGTATAAAGTTTTAAGCCATATTTGTCATAGTAGCCAGGGATCCTTGTAAGACAGGATACTAGCAAACAATGTACCTTTATGGAATGTGTCTATAAATAAAATGCCATAACTCACAACAAAAGAGTAACTCGAGAGAAATCCTAGTGGTATATAGCTATACAATTACATAATTACATTAAAGGCGATAGATTTTAGTTAACGTGTGTGTGTGTGTGTGTGTGTGTGTGTGTGTGTGTGTGTGTGTGTGTGCTTTCTGTCCTCAAGTGGATACGGTGGCTGTAGAGTAGGACTGTAGCCTCTGGTTCCTCTTGTCTCTGGCAGTAAGGCGCTCCTCCTTCCCAGCCCTCCGAAGGGAAAAGCACCTGAGATGAGACAAGGAGCAAATACACACACCACTCAATTAACTCACATGCACTGTATATCAGTCACTCCGCATGTTTTTCATGTTTTTCCACATGTTTCCACCAACCACAGGCATTTTAATTCACAGTAATGCTAGCAGGAACCAACAGTTCATGCACCAAAGTCTGAGGTCAATATCTAGGTAGGGGTCTGAGGGTATCTACAGCATTGGTTCCCAACCATTTTATGCTGAAGTAACCACCTCAGAAAATATTTGTCGCTGCAAGTACCACCATATGACTGATCCGCCTTTTTTGTTCCATTTCTATTCCATTTCTATGCCACCCATGATGCTGCTGAAAGTGTCAAATCGATACTACTAGTGGTACCGGGGACCTTCTCGGGCGGTACCAGTAATCTTACAGAACATGAGAATGGTGGGCGTGTGGAGGGAGTTTTGTTGTTGCCACTGTGCCAAGCACTGCCAACTAAACGCATTGACTTCAAAATATGTAAGGGATAACACCCGACGAACCGGTGATTCGTTTCATAATAACTGAACAGTTAGTTACGAAACAAATCTCTGGACCACAATTCTTAGGAACCTGTACATAGGGAACATGTGGGCGTCGCCATCACTTTAATGGACTCACTTAACGGAGTAGTGTGGAACTATAGCGGTCCTCTGGAGTGAGTGTGAAACTATAGTGGTCCTCTGGAGTGAGTGTGGGGTGACCCTCTGGGATGAGTGTGGAACTATAGTGGTCCCTCTGAGGTGAGTGTGGAACTATAACTCTATAGTTGCTCTAACCACAAAGTGCACAATTGGAGATTGGAGACACGCTGAGGACAAACATGGACAATGGCAGACAAAGGGACAGACAGAAAGACAGAGATTTCTTCATGCAATATTTTTTATTTAATATTGTATTAATATTAAATAATACAGAAGGATAGGGTAGTAGAATTAACAGTAGGATAGTAGGATAATAGTAGGTGGGTAGTAATTTAACAGTAGGCTGATAGTAGGATACAGACGGTTCATTGCTGAGTGTGTGTTGACTATGAAAGCACATGTCTTCTACCAGAAACGGGTTCCTATATCGTGTGCATGTTTTTGCTGAGTAGGCCAACTTCATTTCTTTGGGTTTTGTGGTTGTGTACTATGATTCGCTCCTGATCATGTGTTTTCTTTTGTCCAATAGGAATTGGGACCAGAGCCTAATGATCATGATCAGCCTGAACTGGCTCGCAGCTGGGCTCAGGTGTCAATGGCCTATAAAAACCTGCCCCGTCGTTTTCAGCATTTTGGTTAATACATACAGTCAAGCACCCACACACGCGTCACTCACTCACTCACTCACTCACTCACTCACTCACTCACTCACTCACTCACTCACTCACGCACGCATACACACACACAAACATACATTAACCTACTGCCTACCGATTCATCTGTTTACTTGGCAGTTCACAAGTTGGTGTGATTTTTGTTGTGTGTGTTGGCATACCCTAGGACTAGTTCATAACATACTGAGCAGACCTGAAGACCGAGACTAGATAGGACCCAGTTTGTTTATTTTCTTTTGTCTGGACAGTCTTTAGGATGTCTGGAATTAGTGCTAATCTAAAGAAAGAAAGACAGACAGACAGACAGAAAGGTTGGAAGTATGGTAGGGGATAAGAGGTGAACTTGACAGTTTACAGACTTGCCACGGCAAACATTCATTTTCAATCAACCCAACATGTCAAACCCACATATGTTTATTTCTAAAGTGATCAAATGACTTTGTGCAATTAAATGGTCAGCTAGATTACAATCTGGGTATCCCATGTAGCTAGATTATGATAAAAAGGTGTAAGTGATGTTTCAGGATGTTGTTGGATGGATTAATGGAACCTTTGTTTCGGTACCTTTGTGTTTAGATTTTGGTGTTCCAACTGTACTTCATCTAGTGTAAACTTCAATCAATCTTTCTCAATTCAATGCCCTTTAAATGAAGGTGAATTAAAACTAAAACAGACTAAACTGTGGTGAGTTGGAAAACTGGCGAGCTCTACAGATAGGTAGGTATATAGACACACACAGACAGACAGACACACACAGACAGACAAACACACACACAGACACTCTGACAGGGGTATCCATCATTCACTGAGTGAGTGGTCTGCCTCCACAACTAGACGTGGCTACCTAGCGAAGGCCTTGGCCACAAGGTAGGCCAGCTCGGCCACGTTGAGCACCATGCAGATGGACGAGGTGGTGGCCATGAAGACGGTGAAGATGGTCTTCTCAGTGGGCCGTGAGATGAAGCAGTCCACCAGGTTGGGACAGGGCCACTGGTCGCACTGCACCAGCCGCGGCATGTGGAAGCCGTCGTACACCAGGTACAGAGCACACCTGCAGGAGATGCACAGGGTAGAGAGTAGGGTTTATTTTTGTTCCCAAATTTGGCCCATTTTACATACTGGGAATTTGCCGACGATCTCCCGGGCCTCCCAGGAATTTCCTGTTAAAAAAGGAGAGATCTCATGAATGCAGGAGTCAGCAGGAGTCTTGCTATGGTTTCAGTATTATGAAATGATGATCGATCTCCGATTATGACCAACATGGATCATTTTTACATTTAAAAACATTTGGTGTTGAAAAACAATCAAATAATCTGTACGTTTTGAGACCATTTCCAATATCAATATGGCATTTTCTATGGGCGATATGACCTGTTCCGATTACGCTTGAAGGGAAACTCCACCCATTTTCAAAAATTTCCTGAGTGTACAAATGTGAAACAAATGTCCTAAAAAAGTCATTAACTTTTTTTTAACATGCCCACACAACATCAGGTATATAATGACATAGTAAAATGTTGTAAATGGGTGGAAATCCCCTTTAATTGTGCATCATTATAAAGCACCAGACTACTCACATGAACACTCCCTCCAACAGCAGTCTGATCACCAGGCTGAAGGCGTATGTCCACCAGAGGGCTCCAGCCAGCGGCAGCCTCCTCTTCTTCAAGCTCTCCAGCTCTGAGTTCTCTGACTTGCTGAGGAAAATATTCCGTCCAGATCCCTGGTAATAATAATAATAATAATAAGGACATCATGAAGTGACTTACAGTTTGGGCTGGGGGGTGCATCTGTGTCACCTTATAGCTTTTAAACCCACTTTAACCTTTCTTTTAAACTTCATCAGTTGGAAAACATAGCAGATCTATAAGCTTTTTAGCGTGGCTCATATGAGTGCAACTCTGAGCTTGTAGATCTGCTGTATTTGAAAAGTTGTGAAAATGTATGAACATCTTTGAAAGTTTGAATATATACTTATTCACAGCAAATGTTTTGAACATCCCTGGTTTTCAGTTGGGGGTCTACGGCCAAATACATATTGCACTACCCCTACCTGTAAAGATCACTCTTTTTAAAGCATTTTTGCACTTCTCTGTATTATACTGATCGTGTGTGGTGTTGATACAAGCAATAGTGCATGAGAAGCTCCAGTGCTAGTATTATTGTGACTGCCCTGAAGAAACCTGCTGTAAATATACTATCAGACATTATTACTGCTTTAACTCGCCCTGCATACAGTTAGTCTACGCTTTCACAACGAACATTTTTTTTTTTGTTTGTGATGGTTTTATGATATAGATCTCCCTGGGCCTGAAATAAAGTTTCAGAGTGACGTATCATTCTGGGAACTACCACTACCACAGACATAGAAACATGTTTTGTTTTTGTTTTTTCCAGAAAACTGTTTGGATGGACTTTTACATAGAACCTAGGTTTCATGTGTAAGTGGCTCAAAGGAAATGTAGGTGGTGTCATTGGCAGCAGCGGGTGCTATATACTGTACATGCAGAATCCTCTTCTTATCGCGGTGATTCCGGTAAGCCACATACATAGCGACGAGGAGGGTGGGTGTCGAGACCACGATGAGCTGAAGACACCACAGACGGATGTGGGAGACAGGGAAGAAATGATCGTAGCAGACGTTCTCACAACCAGGCTGAATGAGGGAGACAGAGATACACTTGCACACATTAACGGCCCTTGACTATGAATGCTCAGCTGTGTTCCAAAATCGTATGTGAACCAGTCTGGAACAGATGATAGTTTACTCCACGTTGTAGTCACTGATTTGCTGTCATCAGGCAGGAAACTTGAATAAGAGGTACTCATTCATATATTCCGGCATTGTGTGGTCAGATGACTACAAATCATTGACGACAACATGACGAAAGTTTCCATCCAGATTATAAACCCAGAATGTAGTGTGTTACAGGTGAAGTATGTAGCTACAGAGATTAAAGTATATACAGTATAAGCAATACATTTCAGAATTTAAAAGGCATTAAATGGGATGCAGGCTCTACCTGCAGCGTGTTACAGATTAAATGGGATGCAGGCTCTACCTGCAGCGTGTTACAGATGAAGTCCGTCTGCTCGTCGCCCCAGACGCTCTCGGCGGCCACCACCAGCACCAGGACTCTGAAGATGGACAGAACGGACAGCCAGATCTTCCCCAGGCTGGTGGAGTGACGGTTCACACCCACTAGCTGGGCATACAGCGTGGGCCAAGACGACATGCTGGATACACGCGAAAGACACAGTGAGAGGTATGGGAAGAGTAAGTTGTATACCTTCAAAGTCAGACCTTCAAAGTCAGACCTACGTTCCACTTCCCCTCCTTGTGGAGAGTGAGGAGGCTGCATGGAGGTGACTTCCTGGATATTCCTTAGACCATTTACAGACCTTGCTTGTGTACTATGTAGTATGTACTGTACTGTACTATGTATGTACTGTGTACTACCAAGCTATGACATCACATCCTGCTTTTTTGAATGGCTGCCAATGACACTTCCGGCTTGTTCCGGCTCCTATTTTTCGGCAACGGGAGGCTTTTCCTGCAAGCTGGCCGCGGCCGAAGATGCAAGCAGGAACTAGCCGGAAGTGTCATTGACACCCATTCAAAAAAGCCCAAGCCCAAGACTGGTTTATGGCAAAGTAAAACTCAAAACACGAGAGCTCTCGAGAAAGAATATGATAATGAAGACAGGAAGACATGGGAATGAGATGAGACGGGAGGGTTGAGAGAGGAAGGAATGAAATGAAGAGTAGGAGGGAAGAGTGCTGTGAACACACACAGACACACACATAAAGACAGAGCAGTGCCAACATTCATGTGAACTGATGAACCTCGGTCTCGGCCCACTCCTGTGTTGTGCTGAACTGAACTGGGCCCACTCATCTAACCACTGTACATGCAGTACAACTACAAACCTACAGTAAATACTACATAACAAACTGCACAACCCACACGTACAGTACTGTACCTCCTAGCTCGGGACCTGTGACCCGGGGGCCTCGAAGAGGTCCAATCTGGCCCGTGACATGATTTTCAAAAAGGAAACTAATGTTGTGGCCGCAATAACTGCTCCGCTAATGTCCCTGCTTTAGATGGCTCTGCCCAGGTGTGGAAAGTTGTCTATTCTAGCCTGACAATCAGCCTCCGTTGCTACCTTGAAGTTCAACTTCGCAACTCCATCGGGCAAGGAGCATATATCCTCGAGTGGGTGTGGTCAAAATGTAGTAGAGGCTTCTGATTGGTTGTAGGGCCCAACTACACTGCTTTGTTAAAAAGAAACAAACGTGGATGGATTCATGTGATGTATTCGGTTATACACATATGAAGCGACATTATTAACAACACTATTCTGAAAAAACTATAGCAGGAAAAGGGAAAGATACATCATTTCAACACTGAACTCTGTCAGTTAAATGTGGGACAGGGGCACAATTTGTGGGACACCCGAAAAGTCTTGGAAATGAGGGACTGGACTGTCCCACGCATAGAGGGACAGCTGGTGACCATATTGTTTACTGAAGGACGACTGCACTGATATTACTACCAGTATTCTAATGGCTTGTTTCATGTCTGCACATAACAACATCACTATGGCTACTATTATCAGTTTACATTTAAAATGATCAGCCTTATAGGCCTGCAGCCTCAATAACAGCATCATCACCCATTTATGCTTTTATGGGAGATAATGTTGTATGAAATTGCAACAGTACTACTACTACTACTACTACTACTAGAACTACTACTACTATGCACCCTGCTTTGTACAATTCCATTGCATTTACACTTTGATTTATAATGTCTACCACTGTTGATTTTCCAAGTTTACATGGAGTTTAAACAAGCCTGTTTTTTTTTTTTTTTTTTTATCTAGCATCAGTATTATAATGAGTACTATCAGCGCCCCCACCACTTCAGGACATTGTGTTACTGCAGCTAAACTGTCCAAAGAAATGACAGGTCAAGGACCTGTTATATCAGTGGTGACTGAGGCTCAAACCATTATAAGCTAAATAAACTTGAGGGACATATACAATATGATATAGTATAAAAACACATTTAGGAATCCATGTTAATTGCGCTTCAAATAAAACAATCCACCATTAGCTATAGGCCTACTCACCTGTGTCAGGGGGATTCTTCAGGAGGTATCCATGTCAATAATCCAAAGTTTTACACACCTATAAAAGGTAGATTTATATGGCAGATCACATTGCTATCAATATGAAAGACATCTAGAACTTTTGACGAACCAAAAAAGGTTTAGAAGAGGTTCCTTCCTTCTTTAATCAATGTGTGATCGATACACGTGCACAGAGATGATGGAGGGTGCGCGCACTGCCTGCAGCTGAGAAGTGGTCGAAGGAAAGAGTTTCGATTCCCCCACACACCACACACACACACACGCTGCAGGCAAGGCTGCAGCCTGATTGGTTAGTTGTTGTCATAGCAACTGCACAATAAATCCTCCCAGGCAATAATGCAACTGAACAATTTGGAATTGAAAATATATAAAGTATATTTTATATTACAAACAACAACAACAACAACAACAACAACAACAACAACAGAAATCTGCAGTCTCTATCATTGCATGGGGGCTTGTCTCAAAACATTAGGCTTAAGCCAATCAGTGTGATCAACA
>CM076988.1:17901169-17931169 GCA_039105355.1 Benthosema pterotum
ATTTTAGAGGCCAGTTAAAGTAAATTCAATTAAAATGGGCTTTAATGGCACGAGTAAACAAAGTTTACATTGTCAAAGCCAGTGTCAAGTCAAAATATTCAGTTGAAAAGGTTTAAGGTATATACACTTAAAAGGGTACAACATTTTATAAACAGAGCTATGTCACATGATTGCATGGTTATACTTGTGATATATTTGTTATAATTTAATTGTAATTATGCATATTAAAATATGCTATATGTAAACAAAGAGAATGTTTTTGCTGTTGCTTTGGGAGAAATGGCAGCTTTTACCACCAAAACTACTTAAATAGTAGCCTTGCCCTATACAATATGGTGAAACCGACTTGATGATGTCCCCCCTCCCCCAGAGCTCCATTTCTAGGAAACACACCATTTATCAGGTCCTCTGTATTAAGGACATAGTAATGCTAATCATCATCTGCTCCATCTCTTTCTGCTCTTCATTGTGTGATTCTATGGTTTGTTTCTCCAGACATGCCCACTCCTACTGCGGGTTTTTACCACCAACAGCGGCAGACACCACAGAGTGGATGAATTTGCCAGGGGAAATGTTCCCTCCAGCGAGCTACAGATATACACATGGTGAGTTCATTGTAATGCATAAAATTCATTCCCAAAGTGACGTGTGGGGACCCCCAGGTTTTTTTTTTAATTTTACAATGTAAACACCGTAACGCCTGTCAAACTAAATGAAAATGATGAGTGAATGATGCCAAAGTAAAAGGTGCGAGAATTAGAAATGTACCAATACCATTTTCCTTTTCTATAACTTGTCCAAAAGTCTGGATTAAAAATAATAATAATAATATCTGGGACTTATATTGCGCTTTTTATTGGTTCTAAGTGGACCCTGCAAGTCTGAAACTCCGAGAATGTGAACCATATGATATGGGTCCATTTGAGTTATTGGGCGGTCATTAAAGTTAAACATTTTGAGAACCACAGATTAAGGAAATTGCGTTATCAATGTTCAGATGCAAGTTACTAAAAGAATGCCGTAAATCAGGGGTGCCCAGTTTTTTTTTTTTTTTTTTTACTTCAGAGCGACTTTCAAAATGACTGGCTCAACAAGATCTACACATCAAAAATGTGACTATCCCATTTCACAACATAGTTTAAAATTCATTCCGAGGCCCCCTAGAAAGTGGGAGCTTTGCAACAGCGCTGATGGTGTTACTTATTGTTATACAATGTTTAAGAAAAACACACTTAAAATGAAAAATAGTCTGAGAATTGAAAGGGTTCTTGTTATGCTACTACTGTCCTTTGAAAACAAAGTATTTGAGTTGACTGAGTGTTATATATTTTATACTGAATTTATATATTTTAGGGGACTGTCATGTGATCTACCTGCACAGCCTGTGTGATCTACTGGTAGATAACGATCTACCTTTTGGGCACCTCTGCTGTAAATGATACATCAAGACTATGAGACAGTAGTGCAATAAAATACCAAATAATTGATTCTTAAATCAATAAAATTCAATTAAGAATTCTTAAATCAATCAAATTTGTAAATGAAATATCTTGTGATGAATGGCGAGGTATTGGAAAGCCATATTCTGGCATGCTCACCGATAACGTTTTGTGTTTTTGTGTGTGTTTGTGTTGGTTCCAGGATGGACGCCACTCTGAAGGAGCTCACCAGCTTAGTGAAGGAGGTGTATCCAGAGGCCAGAAAAAAAGGCACCCATTTTAGCTTTGCCATCGTCTACCCTGATCCCAAGCGGCAGGTGTACAGGTACACAATAGTTATACAGCTTCTACGAAACAACATTAGTTAGAGCCATCTTTACAGGAAACAGCTGGCCGGCCTTCATCCTGGCGTCTTCGGGGCAAAAGCTTGAAGTGTCACGGTCACATGCTGCACCGTGACACTTTCATGCGACCCAAAAAAATCTGGCATTGGAAGTTACATGAATAAACACAGTGAATGGAGCAAGCTGGGACAGATCATGAACAAACATTATTCATGAACAAACATTATTCATGAACCATTGAGACCTGTCATATAATCGGCTCATATTAAAGAATAAATATCATAGTTTGTTTTTCACAACATGAATTTATTTGAGGATCTAAACAGCGCCAGGTCTGTTTCTGTCTTGGAGGTCTCACGACATTTGGCTGCCAAACAGAAAACGTTCGCCCAGGACCATTTCAGCTGTTTTCATCATTGACTTCTTTTACTTGCACAAAATAATACTTCTTTTGTGCACTTATGAAATGTTTCCATGTTCCTGGAAGTGGATCCATTTAGCTAATGCACATATGTAACAGTACAGTAGACATTTTCTCTAAAACACGTTTCCTTTCACCCCCCCAGAGTGAAAGACATTGGCAGTACTGTATCCGGACGGAAGGGTGCAGATGACTCCATGACGCTCCAGTCGCAGCGCTTCCAGATAGGAGATTACCTCGACATAGCCATCACGCCGCCCAACCGGGCCCCGCCCATCAACCCCCGCATGAGGCCCTTCTGAGCGAACACACACACACACGGTTTCAGAAATAAAAAACATCTGTGACACACACTCACGGTTTCACTCACTCACATAGGAAAGGTGGTCCCATACCCACATTTTGCATTCAAACATCACACACCACCTGATCATCAAGCGTGAATAATTCTTTTGTAAAACATGTGTTTCCTTGTCTTCTCCCAGACAATTCTTTGTTTGGTTCAACTTGCTTGATTTTGTAAGATTGTGACGTGTAATAAAGTTATTGGTTTTGTTTTTTCATCAAGTTGTCCTCCATCACTGAGACAATTCCCTTTTTAGGGGTTAAGTGTCTTTCTGATTGCATGACATCATCCTGTAAACTGTCTCTTATCTCAACCGTGGCTCAGGAGGTAGAGCAGTTCATTCAATAATCTGTGGGTCAGTGGTTCGAATCCTGGCTCCTCCTGCATGCCTACATGGCATGTCGAAGTTGGTGCCTTAAATGGATTCTTCTGCAATCGGTGTATGAATGTAATGCACTAGGTAAAGCGCCTTGGATAAATGTACCATTTAGATTTAGTTTAGGTTAAGATCAAGCTACCAGTGGGGGTGAAGATACAGCAATGGATTGATGGATGTGGGTACTCACGCTTATTTATGGGGGGGGGTGCAGTTGCCCCAAAGCTTGTATGATACTCTGCTTTGCGTGTTACATTGATTTTTCCATAGGCCAAAAATGACCGCTGACTCTGTAGAACTAAATGTTCAGTCATAATACTAAGGGAAAGTTAGGAATTCTTCACCAAAATGTCTCTAATCGTGTCTAATAATGTATTAAAAGATTGAAATTCAACTCCTGTGGGAAACTGGCATCCACAATTACAAAAGTGATAATTTATGAAGAATGTCATCCTTTGACATTCATTGACTAATGCATGAATACAACTGAATTATCTTACCTAAAGGGAATATACCCTGGAGTTGTGTGGGGATAATAAAAATAAAAATATTCCTAGAAATGGAGGTCAGAAAATAAATGAATAATAATTGGTAGGCCTACATATTCATGACAATAACAAGATTTAATTAAGAATGTTAGTTTTTATTCTTTTCATATTTCCAGACACTTCTAGGCAACAGAGAATAGGGTGACTTTTTCGCTTTAAAACAAAATAATAAATAATAGTATTAGCTAGGCATTTGATTGCAACACAAAACGAAGCACGGGCGTGCATTTTTATTGTAGGCTATTTTATTTGAATAATTATTAATATTAATACTATTATTATTCTTTCCCCCTTCTTTTTAAGAAGAACATTTAAGAGTATAATAGAACTGAGGGAGAAAAACCCGCCAACTCCACTTACTCTATTTGCTTGTTGATTCACTGCGTCACTTTGAGGTTGTTGTGACGAGAGACAAACGAAAAGGGAATTCCAAACAACACACCACGCGTGAACAGTGTGGACAGCTGATAACTTCACATGCGAGAGAGAAAGCAGGTATGACTATATGTTTTAATAAAGTTTACGCATTGCTTATTTGCTTTTCATGCAAGAGCCATTCATTCATAGTTTCATACAACTTTGAGGCGTCGAGCATTTACAGGCTAGTCAACGTGGCTTGGCTTCTGCTTGGGCTTTGCTTCTGTTGCAGTTAATTTGACCAATATTCGAGGGCTTTAAATGTAATGTCCTCATAGCGACAGTGTCTTCAACTTCTCTCGAAGTTGTCCCGAGTATTATATAGTCACTGTCGTTGTACTTCCATTTACCTTTTTGTACATTTTTGTGTGTGAGTGTGTTTAGTTTGTTCCCCCTTCGCTCAACCTGATGTACTTGAAGTCAACTTCTGTTTTTAGCGTGTCATGGTGTTTGGTTGTTCTCCACATGGTGTCGCTGCAGTTCAACTGAATATTGTTGCAGTGTGCTTTTATGATGGATGAGGCGAGCTTTGTCAACTTTGACATAATACAAAGCCGTGCTGTTTTGGTTTATAGTTTATAACTGGGGTTTTCAACCTTTTTGACACCAGGGACCACCATTTATTCAGCATTTGAGCCACGGACCACCGTTTGATGACATTTTAGCCCCAAAAGACCTAAAACAAAGACTTCTTTTGGTTTTGTTCACAATTCCAGGCTGAATTTTGCAAACAAAACAGTGTAGACTTCTTAATTACATAGTGCTAATTCAGATGATGAATATTTTAACTCTTGAGAGTGTGAAAATGAAACCAAATGGACCCGCAAGGGTCCATTTGGTTTCATTTTTACATTCTCAAGAGTTACATCTGGTTAACCAACTTTCAATCATTTAGCCTGGGGACCACCTGGAATCCTCTCAAGGACCACTGGTGGTCCCCCGACCACCTGTTGAAAACCCCTGGTTTATAATATAAAGGCTATAAACTTTATCTAGCCTGGCTGTACACGACCGTGGTGTGAAATGTAGACATCAATTAAGCCTCAATGGACGCGTGATTTAAATCCAGACGTAGTCGATTTTCACAGAATGTGAACACAGGCATGTTAAGTACACCAAAGTTGGATGTTAGAAATGTTGACTAGGGGTCCTCAGCATTTAGAAACTGCCGGATGCTAACTTGCATTTGTTCAGCATTTTTTACAATAGACCTTTAGGTAAGTCCCGCCCTCTTGTCCACCCTAGGACACTTTCCAGACGGCTCATTCATTCCAATGTAAATATCATGGACTTTACACAATAAATACTGGTTCATTTTTGGAACCAGACCTTCAAAATCTCATCCAAATCCATTAACAATAAGGCATGCCCTATGCAGTGGAAAAATGTGTGTGTGACATTTATTTTTAAAAACAATGTTTTAACATATTATAGGAAAGCTATTGGTGGAGAGATTTGTCTATCACAGAGTTCTATAATGGAGAGTACTACTGACACTCCCGTTGACTGTAGGAAAGATTCAGAATACATTCCTAGCCTTCAGATTGTTGGATGCAAACTTCTAAAGATGAAAGACTATTCTGAAAAACACACAGACACTGTGTGTGTGCGTGTGTGTGCGTGTGTGTGTGTGTGTGTGTGTGTGTGTGTGTGTGTGTGTGTGTGTGTGTGTGTGTGTGTGTGTGTGTGTGTGTGTGTGTGTGTGTGTGTGTGTGTGTGTGTGTGTGTGTGCTTGTGCAGCCTAACTAACACACACACAAAATTGTTGTTTAATTTGGCCTCTGTATAACCTTTGTATTTGCTGTTTCGGTATTCATAGTCCCAATGGTTTGCCAGTGGTCCTTATGGGGGGTTCCAGGTGGTCCCCCATATAACTAAATAGCAGACAGTTGGTAGTCAATTGGGCCGTTATTAAATCTTGAACTCTTGAGAGTGTAAAATGAAACCAAATGGACCAAATGGTCTAAAATCATTGAGTATCTTCAACAAGGCCTGCCCCATAATAGTTGGTATTTTATCAGGTATTTCACCAATCTGGGAACGAAACTGTTACCAAGACATTTCTTAACCAATGTGTACAATGTGTACAATGTTGAAATTAAAATCCTGTGTGAAATCCCATAAAACAACAGGTCAAAGGTCGGGGTACTAGTCACAACCTATAGAAGACAAAACATGCAAAATGTCATCATGCTTTATGTAGTATGTGATATGTCTAACTAGGGGGTTTTCAGAAGGAGAAATCCAATCCAAGCATTAGTTATGCAAAAAACACACTCGCTAACACACGCTAAAAATGGCTATAATGTTATTAGACACATATTAGGAACACTTCTTGTTATCAAGAAGACAATTCTTGATAACAATTTAGTTTCTAACTTTCCCTTTGTATGAGGCGCTGTGTCATCTTTTAACTGGACATCCCCTTACACGAGCCGGGCTGCTGTTGTGGTGGCCAACAGTCATTGCTCTTCAGCTGTACCACGTGCCTTAAAATCACTCAGTCATCAGACCACAACACTGCCGTGCAGAGCGTATAGATCGGCTATTTTTGGCACAGGACAGCACCGTCCGCCGTCAATGAAGAGGAAGAAGTGTCACATTGCTAGTACACGCGGCAGGGGCCGGTGGGCCTGCAGGGACATGGTGGCTGGGCAGGCTCCATGCTGCGGGGTTTATTGGGCCTTGCTGGCCTACAGGCACGTCACAAGACCCGTGTCCATATGACTAACTGCATGGCCCTCTATTGTCAGAGTGGTGAAAGGCGCCTCTGTCTGGGACAGTAAACCCAACTAAATTTGCTTTGATTGTTCTACTGGGGAGTCAGGTGTGCGTGCCTGTGTGTTTGTGCGTGTGTGTGCATCTTGTGTGTGTCTGTGTCTGTGCACGCAACTGTGCCAAATTAGCTTTGCAGACTGTACCTTATATAAGAGTTTATTGAGTCAGTGTGTTGTTGACCTGACCTATCTGTCTTGTCTGTACTTGAGTTCCCCTGACTGACTGACTTCCTTCTCATGGTGGTACAGTATTAGGTCATTCTGGACCGGTTCCTCACAACAGCTCTCACTCAGCTATTGTTTGACTCATTTTAAACAGGGAAATAACATCAATTCAACTTTTTATTGGTATGTTTGGTGTGTTTTTTGGAGCGTGTGTTCAAAGTTGGTCATTTCATATTTAATATGATTCATAGGAGCTTTAAGGAAATTGCTCTCAGGAACAGCTGGTTTGGTTTTGGCCTCATAATGATGTCATCAATGCACCATACTATGAATAATTCCTCCTCTGATTCAGTCTTCAGTTCCAAATTTGCATTTCCACTTTGTTTACAATGTCCACCATTGTTGATTTTCCTTAAGATGGAGACAACCCTGTTTTTATCTAGCATCACTGTTGTAATGACTCAAATATAAAATAGTCTGCATATCCGCGCCCCCACCACCTCAGGACATTGTGGTACTGCAGCTAAACTGTCCAGAAGGAAACAAAACAAGGACAGTGGTGATTGAGGCTCAAACCATTAGAAATAACTTTGATACAGTATGATATTAAGTTTAACTATTTTAGGAATGTATGTTATTTGAATTTTAAAGAAGAACTTTATATGTGGGGTAGTGTGTGGTGAGCACAAAGAGGTTCAGGTTTATTTGTCATTATGTACTGTTAAAGAAAGAGTTTTTTTTTTGCTCCAAACATTTTCTGAATTGCTGGTGCATGCGTGTGTGTGTTTTATTTTTCCGAAACTGTGATTCGGAAGTCTGTTCGCTTGGAGATGTCACCAGACACCAATCATCATTCAGCGCGACCACTTGGACCATGGGATATATTGGGAATAGTCAAGGTCAAGGTCACTTCCTTGCTGGAGTTAACTTCTTGGATGATGGATTATGGCAACTATAGAGAGAAAGTTCCAGAGGGTGATTGTAGGTCAGGTGCTCACCTGACAAAATATACAAAACAACAACAACAAAGCAATATTGCAAAAATAACAATTTAGCCATTTAGCAGACAATCTTAATTCAGAGCTGCTTACATTGATTATGAACAAAAGAAAAACAAGGGCAATACAGTGCAACTGTTTGGCCAAAAATCCAAATTTAGCTATTGTTTAACTGCTATCTATAGCAGTTAAACAATAGCTATGAGTCTATAGTTGACATAAAATGCTATCTAGGACACATGTTATACTTACTCCTGTTCCTAGCATATATGCCTGTTCGCAATTTTGCGTCATGGGAATTTCTCACTTGAATTGAGTCAAGGGGTCCCTAGACATGAAAAATCACTGAGGTGCTTGTCCGTCATAGTGCCACGAAGGGCGTAATGGCCGAATCAAATATGGCCGCCATCGTATATGATGAAAATCCAACTTTTGTGTACATACACATGCAATACCTCTATCCTGACTAATTGGGGGGTGGGGAATTCATTTCTGATGTTGTTATGACCATTTTGGGTTGTTTTGACCTTTAAAGGTCACGGTCAAGGTCATTTTGCTATTCCGAAGACCTAATTTGGCCATCGTTATGATTAAAAACTGGTGCAGTAGGTCTAATTCATATAATTCTGACATGTATGACTCCTGGGTGATATTGATATTGATAAGTATAATTTTGATGGGATCGGTGGACATTGTGAAGACATTGGTTTTGCTTAAAAGGCAAGCAACCACTACTCTTCAGCTACTTACGGGGGAGGCCACGTGGAAGCTGTCTTCTCCTCCCCATTTTAACTGACCTTTAACTGAACTTATGACCATTTGGGGTGGTTTTGATCTTTAAAGGTCATGGTCAAGGTCATTTTGCTATTCCAAAGACCATAACCAACCATTGTTAAGGGTAATAACAGGTGCAATGGGTGTATTTCAACTAATTCTGACATTTATTAATTATTCAAATCTGATACTGATATCTCTTGTTTTTTCATAAACCTTAGTAGGCCTACATGTGCATAAGACAGGGTGCAATAGAGTCAGTGTTAAACGACAGCCATTATGTCTGGCTCTGGGACGCTGATTGTAGAGGATGTGATCAGGTCGCTCCAGTGGGAGATGTTCTGGCCCCACAAGGACAAAGCTGCATACCCAGTGCTAGCACAGGATGTGTGCTGGCTGCAAATCAACGTTCCCCAGATCAGTTTGATGCCCTGATAGGACAAGTAGAGAAATTTAATCAAGCCTCACTTTCTGGAGTTGGTAGCTGTAATATGAAAAATGCTGTAGTCTCTGAATGGAAAGGAAACTGAAATTTACACTTGAGACTATGGCGATCTTTACAAAGTGTGAATGCATAAACTGCCTGCATCATGCTCATGGTATCTTGTGCAAATCAAGGTGCTAGAGTTCACACATCCTGAGCTCTACCGGCATTTCTCAATTGGTCAGTGAGTTCAGGATCGTCAAGGTGTTCTGTACTGTAGGAGTGACATGAAGGTCAAGTAGACCATTCAGCGGGAGTCAAAAGGTCCTGGAGGTCACTATGTAGTACGAGCCACACGCAATGAAAATGCTGTTGCAGAGTTTCATCTCTTGTTTAATGAGATTGGGTTGATTACCAACGTCTTCAACCTTCTCACCAACAACCACCCCAAAAACACACACAGAATTCCATCTTCAGCATGCACTGTGCACCACTCTCTGCCTTGCATTCAGCAAGAATGTGGTGATGCTGGACTTCATGTTAGAGTGACAGAATCTAAAGCCATTGTCAATGTGCCTGTAGCACTGCACAATCTGCTCACAAAGCAGGCTGTAGATAGAGGGGTCGCTCAATTGCCTAGAAAATGGGGAGCATGTGTACTGCTCATACAGACAGGAGAGGGTAGTCGAGAAGAATAAGAAAATGAACTCAACCATACCAAAGAGGAAGCTACCTCACTTCAATGAGCAATCACAGAAAGCCCAACAACCATTTTGAAGAAGCATAGTTGATCATGGCCTTCCAGCTCATGTCAACAACTCAACTCTTGTCAGTGAGATTGAGCCTGGACTTGATCTCACCCAATTGAGTGCAACATCTGCTCTTGCCACTCATGTTGTGGTAGACCTCATGTCACCCTTCTACAAGTGATTCCTACATTGAGAGGTCTCCAAAGGAAGTGGAGGACATGTGAAATACAGACTCAGCAGCAGACATTGACATCATTGGCATGAACAGAGACTTACCCATTCCTCAGCAACTCAGAGAACAAGCAGAATATCCAGCTGTTAGTTCAGGATATGGTGTGCAGTCAAGCCTGTGGCAATACCATCAGTGTCAGCTCTGTCGTCCACGACAATGAGGTTCTCTCAGCAAAGGTGGCTAGTGGCGAGGACATCCCTGATCTCTTAAAATTATTTGAGGAAGCTGTCACCAGGCTAGTGTGGTGCATATGGTGTGGGCTATTCACGTTAAACAGTGCAAGAGAGTTCTTATAGTTTCCAAAGATACAGACACCTTTGCCTTTATTAAATTACACCTATACTTCCAAGCACTGAGGGTGAAGGAAAATTGGCAGCAGTATGGCAGTACGGAAAAGCGACTCATGCTGCCACAGCATCAAGTAGTCTCTTATCTTTGAACAGCCCTAGCCAAGACTGTGATCAAGGCACATATCTTGACTGGAGAGGACTGCATGAGCAAGGTGGGGCATCTGTTGCTCAGGAGGTGGAGCAGGTCGCCCAATGATCCGTGGATGTTTGAATCCCGGCTCCTCCTGTCTACATGTCGACGTGTCCTTGGGCAAGTCATTGAACCCCAAATTGCCTCCGATGAGTTGGTTGGTGTGAGCTTGCCACCATTGGTGTGTGAATTTGGGAAGTGAGGACGCTGGCGTCGACTGGTCACTGCTTCATCCCCCAATGTATGAATGAATGGAACATTGTAACATGCTTTGAGCACTTGGAAAAGCGCTATAAAAATGCAATCCATTATAACGTGGGCACCAAATATGCTGCCATGGTTACTGACCCAATACAATATCTGATGAACTTTGGTGAGACAGAAATTTCAGTGTCAGTACTGGAATTGATGCTATCCCTTCCACAAGCAGTTTGATCAGAGGTCACATCAAACAAGGTGCCTTTCTGGTGCATATGGCTTGCAACCTGCTGGCAACATCCAAGGAACCAGAGGCAAAACTAGCACCAATGGAGCTTGGATGGGGGGAGCATTTTGTACACCTCTGCCATCAAAACCTTACCACAAACCCTTACCATAAGTCAGCAGTCAGCTCACAGTGTCCAATGTGCAAGTGTGACACACAATGATGTGGCTGTCCTGCTGCATTACATTCTACCATGGAGAAAAATAGTGTGCATGTCCACATATACAGTATCCACTTGGAGGGGATATACTTGAATATGTTATTTGTATCACTTTGGCACTTTTATTTAATAATTTCAGCACTCACTTAAAAAGATAAATATATGATTACTATATGTATTGTCTATCTTTTGTTCTAAATAATAAAAATAAAAGTAAAAGTGATAGTAGGGGACAAAATTGTTATTCAGTTGTTGAAAAAAATTACAATTGACAGTTCAGTTAAAGGTCAATTAAAATGGGGAGGAGAAGACAGCTTGTGGCCTCCCCCGAAGTAGCTGAAGACAGAGTAGTGGTTCATGCCCTTTAAGCAAAACCAATGTCTTCACAATGTCCACCAATCCCATCAAAATTATACTTATCAATATCAATATCACCCAGGAGTCATACATGTCAGAATTATATGAATTAGACCTACTGCACCAGTTTTTAATCATAACAATGGCCAAATTAGGTCTTCGGAATAGCAAAATGACCTTGACCGTGACCTTTAAAGGTCAAAACAACCCAAAATGGTCATAACAACATCAGAAATGAATTCCCCACCCCCCAATTAGTCAGGATAGAGGTATTGCATGTGTATGTACACAAAAGTTGGATTTTCATCATATACGATGGCGGCCATATTTGATTCGGCCATTACGCCCTTCGTGGCACTATGACGGACAAGCACCTCGGTGATTTTTCATGTCTAGGGACCCCTTGACTCAATTCAAGTGAGAAATTCCCATGACGCAAAATTGCGAACAGGCATATATGCTAGGAACTGGAGTAACTTGTCAAGGTCAATGCTAGGACAATACTAGTGCAAGAGCTATGGGCTGAGATGAAGAGGTGCATTTTCAGACTGCGGTGAAAGATTGGGAGTGAATCTGCAGTTCTGGTAGTAATGAAATGGATCGTAGTACAACATTTGATGCTCTGGTAGTGTGTTTTTTGTTTTTCAGCAGTTGGAACAGGGTATTAATGGGATGTCTGGTGTACTATTTAATGATGTCGGCTTTTCTACTCACAGAGAGTGGCTTAGGTGTTGAGAGACTAGTTAGTACCTGTGCCGCCGATTTTGAGTGAAATAGAACCCACAACAACCCACAACTATCTAAATTTCAGACTTTTCATACACAAGATGAGGAAATAAATCATCTTAATAACAAGGAGGATGTACTGTATTGTTGTTGCAGAAGTACAAGTTCTCTGGCGAGTGCGTTTTGCAATGTAGACATGGATGGTGGTTTACTTTTGTGTGTGTGTGTGTGTGTGTGTGTGTGTGTGTGTGTGTGTGTGTGTGTGTGTGTGTGTGTGTGTGTGTGTGTGTGTGTGTGTGTGTGTGTGTGTGTGTGTGTGTGTGTGTGTGTGTGTGTGTGTGTGTGTGTGTGCTTGCCCTTCCTTCCTCTCTGCGCTCTCAGCTGTAGCTGTTGACTGTAACATATGGACAGTGCATCTCTCTCTCTCTCTTACACTCTCTCAGTCTCTCAGTCTCTCTCACACTGCCTCCTGTCTCTGCCGTCAGTTAGAGCGGGGGTTCGTCTGTTTGTTGTTGTTGGTGTGTGTGTTCTGTTCGGTGATTCTTCCAGTCCTGCACTTCTTGGATTCTGCGTTACTTACTTTCACCTTTCAATCTCTCTAGCTCTGCATGGTGCTAGTTTCAATGGTTTAGGTTTAGTATCCATTTCTTTCATTTCTTAATATTAGTCTTTTGGACTCGACTAAAAACTATATGATGGAGTTCCCTTTTTAGTCAGCTTATTATCTAAGTGATTTCCAAATTTAGATTTCTATTAATTCCGTCATCATAGTTTTATTTTCCATTTTTTTCTTGCCTGTATGTGTTTTTGGATTTTTTTTTTTTTTATATTACAAATGCTAGTTACTAGAGTCATACCGTCTTTGAACTTGACTAAAAACTTTGAAGAGTTTTCTATTAATTCCATTTCTTTTCTATTTTTTTGCCTTTAGCCTGTGTATTTTTTATTTTTATTTTTTTTAACCCGTTTTAAAAATTAAAGTTTTATCTTGTGCTCATTCAGGTTTCAGCGTTGAGGTCGAAGAGGTGAAGAAGGAGAGGAAGAGGAACTGGTGAAGTTCAGCGTCATCCTCCAGGGCCCAGGAGGGATATCACCTCCACCACTGACATGGGGGAGAGCCAGTCGGTGCACCAAGGGGGAGAGGAGGACGAGGGAATGGAGGAGAAGACACAACCAACAACAGCAACAACGGAGGAGGAGCTGGAGAAGGTGATAGAGACGACGACGACGAGGGAATTGGAGGAGGAGGAGGTGGGGGTGGAGGTACAAGAGGAGATGGAGGATGAGGTGATGGAGGACAGGAGAGCGGACCCGGACGAGACCGAGGAGGAGATCGAGGAGCAGACGATAAGGGTGGAGGCCTCCATCACAGGTAGGGAGCCTGCAGCCGTCCCTTTTTCTGCATGTCTTTATGTCTGTCTCTCTCTGTATTTGTTTAACCCCTGTGTCAATTATCTAATGTGATCCTGTGCTCTACACATCCTCCGCAAATCTGGAGAGAGCTTAAACGGACTTGAACTCATGCTTTTTTCATGTGTGAGCAGTATTGGGGAAGTTACTACTTTAAAAAGTAAGGAGTTGTAGTTCTAGTTACTTCTCTGAAAAAATAACATTACTTCACTTGTTAAATAATAATTCACATTAAAATGTTTTCAGGGGAAAACATTTTCCTGTGGTTATAATACTGATGTCCTGCCCATGCACAGTCAGACCTACAGTAATTAGGACCTACAGCAACGTTTTAATGTCAAAAGAGTCAATTTAGACCAAAAACATGAATACAAAGACCTGTTTGGGGCCGCAAATCTATTTGAGTCTTGTAATTTAGTGTACAGTGTCTATATTCGAGTTTCAAAATATGAAATACAAATACAGTTAATGAGCATTCATTAAAAATTTGTTGTTGCAGGCTTTAATTCAAATTTTAGTTGGCAGAGTTGTTAATAAAAATGAAAAATAGACTCTGCACACTCAAATCTGTGCACAATGACGTTTAACTTTTGTATGCAGTCCCTGACCACACGTTTAGTAGTGTAGGCTAATTATTATTTTAATGTCTTCACAGTAGTTGAGAAACTGAACTGAATTACCTGCATGGTGACCCATGATTACCGTCCATGTGGTCATTTACTGATAAGTTCAACTCCCAAGAAATTCAACAGAAAAAGGGAGTACCCATCAGTGCACCGCATTGTCTGGAGGAGTCAGTATTAGCCTACTAGGAAATTGTTAGTAATCATTAGCCTGATTATCGGACTCGAGTTCAGCTTCCTGAAGCTTCTGTCTAAAATTGTCCACTTTCTGTGAGATTTCAAGGGAGAGGGGTTTGGTTCATACCAAACAAACAAAAGGTTCATACCAAACAAACAAAAGGTTGTTGTCAATGATGTTGCTAATGGGCTACCCTGTTTGCCAACCAAACAAACACAGCCAACGAGCGCTACTAGGATACGAACAAAAGCAGTAAAATATGTTGGATCCCATGCTTCTTTAAAGAAACTATTTCTCACACGTTGGTTTAACGGCCAGATTGATACGGCTGTGATTCATTGCAGTTGCAGCCGCCGTGTTTGTTGTTTGACACTGTAACCGTTGCACTGTTGAGTGATGGGGCTGCTGGCCGATCAGCTGCGTATTTGTTCGGATTTGTTGTCAGACCAAACTCCACCTCCGATTCTCATTGGTTAAAAACATCTTGGTAAGGAATTTAGAGATTGACAATAGAAAGCCGGACCAAGAGACTTGGTTTGAACCAGGTCGATGGGTCAGAACCAGGCTAAGTAAGCATGCACATGGGATGAATAGCAAGTATCTAATCAGTGACTAATCTTAGCTCATATCTGCACCCAACAACAGTGCTCCCCACATAATCTGCATAGTTAATCTGCATATTTTGTAAAGCGGGGGAGTCAATAATGAGAGTCTAAAGAGCCACATGTGGCTCCAGAGCCGCCTGTTGCAGACCCCTGCCCTATGATGACCAATCATGATGATGTTATATGCCCTGTGGAAGTCACTTTCTGTTTATCATGTGGAATGTGTTTCACTCTGGCAGCACACTCAGCGCACCATGTCAGTTTACATGACATGGCATAGGTAGGAGGAGATTTTTTATTACATTATGTAATGTGGGTAACTCACCCATTGAACACACAGTCATTCTGATGGGAAAACGTAAAGAATTACTGTACAAGTTGCTGCAAACTTGCGGTGTTACTTGCAAGGGCGCTAGTCCCACTACTGCTCTGCAGTGATGTAAAGTTTTCAATCTAAACAGTCCTGGGATTCAGTGAGTGTCTTTTGTATGAGTCCCACTTCAGAGACAGTTAGGAGTCATATTTTGTCATTTTTACAATTTGCAGCATTTATCTCCCATTTCACTTTATTTGGCTATAATGTGTTTATATTCACATAGAACTGCAGGCATATCTGAAAGAAATAAATGTGGTGGATTAATATTACTGTACATGCTGTTTACAGTAGTGGGTCCCCGGGATGCAGAGCTTACTGTCCAAATGTGTCCCTGCGTATTTGGATGCAGTGGATCTGCAATGGACTGGAACTCATCTTTCCTTCATGCATAAGGAGTCCAAGTTGCTTCTTTATACCTGACGTTATTGCAACCAGTTCCTGTCCCCTCCATCAGGCGCTCAGGCTGGCCAGGTGGAGGCAGTCTAGAGACCAGAATTACTGCATGTTCTTCGTGAGGGTACCTAAGATTGGGGAGGGTTCTCAAACTCTGCCCGAACCCGACCAGGACCGAACCCGAACAGGCCCGACCCGCCATTTAGGGCCGGGTAGGGCCGAAAATCTATCCTAAACAATAGGGCCGGGTAGGGCCTAGAGCCGCATGAAAACATAATATATATTGAATTATTTTAATATAGTAAGAATAATAGTTATTTTCTGTATTTACCTATTATGAAGATGGTGCTGATTGCCATTTCAATTTTAATCTGTGTCGAATTCTCAAATTTTGCCCAAACCCGACAGTTTAGGGCCGGGTAGGGCCTAAAATGTATTCCATTTAGTAGGGCCGGGTAGGGCCTAAAATGTATTCCATTTAGTAGGGCCGGGTAGGGCCTAAAATGTATTCCATTTAGTAGGGCCGGGTAGGGCCTAAAATGTATTCCATTTAGTAGGGCCGGGTAGGGCCTAGGGCCTGAACTGTTAGGGCCGGGTAGGGCCGGGCCTTAATTTTCAGGCCCGTTGAGATCTTTACCTACCATAAGATGTGAGGGTACCTACCCTGGGGGAGGGTACCTACTATCTACCCTAGGAGACACAGGAAGAACACGTGTTCCACTGTGCTGTGAGGACCCGGGCGGGCTTATAGGATACTTGTCTGGCATTGTTTGATGTTAGCAATGTGTAATCAGTAGATCTGGTCTCCTCACTCAGGTCAGCAGCTGTTGTAGTGTCCGGTTGTTGCTTGCTGCGCCGATCGACAGATCGACCATATCCTTATTTACCAAAGGTGGAACAATTGACAGAGTGCGTGCGTGCGCCGCGCGCGTGTCTGTGTGTGTGCGCGTGTGTGTGCGTGATGTAGTGCCACAGTTAGAAGCAGGAATGCTGTTTTTGTCGGCCGAGAGGACGATAGGTCTGTTGTGTCTAATGTGGAATGTGTTAGTTGTTGTTTGGAGGTGCTGGCAGGAGAACAGAGGTAACTGGACATGATGGCTGGCTAGACAGGGTGTCTGTCTGGTCTTTCTATTAGGCTAATGATAACTACAAGGCCTTGTTACTCTTTGACACTGGAGTGTTTTTTCTGTGCGCAGCAACTTAGCTTTCATGACTCGGACTGAGATAATCGGCTTGGTCTCTGCTAATTGTTGGAGGTGCGAGCCTGCTGGCTGCTTTTTAAAGAACAGATCAAAGGGGTTTTACAAATCTGCGGTGTCATCATTGAAGACCTGGAGTCGAGGAAACTTGGCAGTGGTGGCGTGTCCAGGCCTTTTTTTTTACCTGACCTCACTCCATACTCATGTGTGGCATGCCATGTGTGCAATACAAAGACACGGGTTGGACTCAGGGATGTGCATGCACACATAGACATCAAAGGGGGCTTAAGCCACTGCTATTTCACCAGTCTGTAAAACAACTTTGCAAGCTTGTAGATCAGCTTTTTCCCCCCGCTATTTTTGCCCCTGCCCCTCTAAACGTAAACGAGTTAAGATTATCTACCTAAACATAATTAATTCATTTACTTTACTCAAAGTTTGCTTTCATGCATTCTGTATGGGAAGTTCTTTGGGAACCCGTTTTGGTGTTCTAAGATTTATTAATCTTTAAAATATCCTGTTACAGTGAACGTTTTTATCTCAAATATCTTGCTCCTGGGGGGTCCCTGGAACTACATATTTTCAGATGGGGGTCGGCGGCCATATACAGATGATTTTGGGGGGTCCTTAGGTTTGAAATATTGGCAACCACTGGTATGTACAGTTAGCTTTTAAAGCAAAACATCACAACAAATGAGCTCCTACTTTTTTTCCTCGGTGCTTTAAATAGCTTTGCCTTAAAAGATAATTGGACCTACCATAATAACACAACTGTGTGCCATACAAATAGGATTTCAAACGAAGAGAACCATGGTATCTCTGTTGCACGAGTGCGTGTAGTAGAGTGGCAGCCTATGGTGGCCACTCAGGTTGCCCCTGTGAACTGAACTTGACCCTTCTCAAGGTACTCCTCATTAGTCAGCAGTATAACACTGCCAGTATTGACTAGTGTAGTCAGTACAGCCCTGTGAGCTGTATATGATTTTAAAGGGATTTTTCACTGTCAAAATAACTTCTGGTCATTTCATCACCTACTTATGTGAACACCCCAGGCAGTTTTTAAAGGTAATATAGGCAACTTAATGTGTACAAAATCTGTGTTTGCAAACAGATTTGAATCTCCACCTCACCTACACTCTATTGGCTCTTCATCAAACACAAGTGCTGGAGGCTGCTGCGCTGTGATTGGCTAAAGCGCCACCTCACCCCTCACAACACCCACCCACCCACACACACTAACACACTAACACCACCTTGCCACGAGCCCGACAAAAAGGATTTGTTGACAACAACAGCAATCAATTCTTTAAGCAAATCTGAGCTTGGGAACGCGTCTTTTTTTCCAATGAGTGATATTGTCCTACTAATACGTACAGGGCGGTGGAATTTTATTTACTGTTTTCATTCATTTTTAAAATATTGTTTTGCAGTGGAGACTAAAGAATAATACCATATTTTAAAATGAAAACGTCTTAGGAGGACTATATCAGCTACCAGAAAAAGGAAATGGAGTATTAAGTTATAATGGGTTTGTATGCGAAGGGGACAGCCCAGCTAGAATATTTTAAAATATAAATATATCTAAATACTGAATGGAATAACATAAACCGTCTGCGGTGTTAACATGAGCCTGAGTAGAATATAAAATGACCACACGTTTTTTAAAAGTGAAATATCCCTTTTTAAATGGGAGCATAGCACTGTCTGAGCTGTCTCTCACTTTCTGCATGGGAATTGAAGCTTGTTAAGTCATCAGATAAGAGGAAGTAACTCTGAAAGTATATCTTCAAAATGTTAAAAGCAACTAACCAGTCATCTCTAATTAATAGTGGTTTTAAAGATTTTTTTTGTCTTGTTTTCTTGTTACAAGAAAATATGTTATCCAGAATGTGAGCTCAACCCAAAATGTAGGCAAACACATGCAGGGAACATTAGATTAGATTTTGCCTTTACGAGCGAGAAAATCTCAAGCACAACGAACCTCGTTCTTGGAACATTTGTTACGCGTAAACCAATCAAGAGGTGATCTAAGAGAACCCAATCAAAGTTTACACAGCACACTTTTAAAGGTGGTGCTACATTTAAACAGTTAAACCTGTTTTTACATTGTTGACCAGGGTGCTCCAGTGTACCCATTCACCTCCTCTTTTACAATGTCCAATTTAGACATTTATGGCTCCATTTTCGCTCCACGCCTTATCCCTAACGTTACGTGTGGTCATAGGCGTGTTTGTCGCGCAGTCCCTTAAGTTGCTAATTTCGTCAAATACATTTGGGAACTAGATAACGGGATTTCAAAGCACCCGCTAACCCATATGAGAAGGCAGAGCCACGTGCGCACGGTGCGGGCATTTGTGCGCCTTGGAGATGTCCACGTGGAAAGGTGCCAGTTCAATTCATCTCCGTTTAGGTAATGTATATAATATAATTAAGTACATTAATTAACTTGTGACGCAATGCTGTAAATTGCAAGTCAGGATTTCTCGGCAAAAACAGACGTCTTTTTGATCATTCATATCTCGGTCAATTTTGGACCATTTTTTACATTTCAAAATGCAGTGTGACGGGCACGCTTTCAGATGCTGTAGATGTGGGTAGGTCTTCTGTACGAAGCGGAATCAAGCGAAACGTAACTGTCGGGGATTCGGTGGAAACGTTTCCACCGAATTATACTCATGCTTGTGTCTGTCCTAAGCCGCAGCCAGGCTGTGGGTTTAGGAGTAGGCATAGCTGTAGGGATAAGGGTAATAGATAAGGGATGAATTAAAGGCAATGGCAAGCCCAACACGGATTGGATGAAAGCTAAAAACGCCCAAACCACACCTATGCATAATGTAACGGGTATAGGAGGTATTTAAGGGACATAGGATGGTAACGAAATTACCGACTTTAGTGTGGGAACGCCTCTTCCCCAATGCAAAAATGCCCTAATTGTATAATAAACGCTAAATGGAGCCCTTAGCGTTGTGCGAATTGCTATTTTTAGTCGATGTTTATCTAGTTTTAGTGTTTGGGGTGGCGGTGGCTGGATGGTAAGTGTGTTTTCTCACATGCCGAATAAATAATGGGCCTTGATATGAAAAGTGTTGAAGACCACTGAGCATCACAATCCTGTGTTTCAGCTGGTTGAGCCACCAGGGCACCTGAGAAAATAAGCTCTAAGTAGATTTGGATTCTGTGGTCATATTTTTTCCCTGCAAGTTTTCCAGGAACAACACTGGCACTACATTCATTGCAAAACTTGTGAGTTTTAGGTTTTAATTTAATTCTGGGAGTGGGGAGCCTTGCAGAACTTTTAGGAATGCAATTTTGTTTTATTACTTTGTTGTACAACGATGATGAGATGTTGTTGGTTTAGTGGGGCGACAATTGTAGTTAGTTAGTAGTGTAGTGTTTCAAATCATTTTAAATGTAAGCACTAATTTGAAATATCTTAGAAATGTGGGTTGTTTGCATGCCATCATGTTTGGTGGGGCGGTCAGGCATTTAGGGGGGGCATTTGCACCCCCATGCCCATGCCTAGTTCCAGCTCTGTTATGGCATTGTATATCTGGGCTTGTAGATTAGCTATGATTACCATATTTTTAAACTGTGACATGTGACACCGTGCAGGGAAATTGACAAAAAGTCTTATGACATCTTATTACATCATCTCTTTAGTAATAGAAGAAAAGTGAAGTTACTAGTAGATGTATAGCAGACTGCTCTAGGTTCAGTCTGTGCCATCCTTTGCCATAGACCCCCTTAGCAGAAGATTCGTAAGGCTCTGGCATCGATTCTCAACCCCTTTTTCGCTGCCTCCTACAGTTCGTACAGTTCAACATACAATAGGTTTGTAATTTTAAATCATCACACATCACACTTTATATACTGTATCTTCAGGGCTTGACACTAACACTTGCCCGCTTGCCCGGGGCAAATAATAAAAATGGTGGGGCAAGTGAAGACTGCTACCTGGTTGCCCGATCGGGCAAGTGTGCAACATAGTCTACTATAACACAAGATAAATTTGTCTTGAAGGAAGTCATTGCACTCTGCCTCTGTGTCTTTCCCTGCTTTCTAGCTATCCACTATTCCAGGCTGGATTTGGGAAACAAAACAGGCAAACTACATTCTCTAGTTGTGTAGACTTGGGGCTAATTAAGATGATGAATTTTAACTCTTGAGAGTGTCAAAATGAAACCAAATGGACCCGCAAGGGTCCATTTGGTTTCATTTTTACGTTCTCAAGAGTTACATCTGTTTAACCAACTTAACTGGGGACCACCTGGAACCCTCTCAGGGACCACTGGTGGTCCCCGGACCACCTGCTGAAAACCCCTGGTTTAAAGCACCCAAGTAGGAAGTAAACTTAAATGCAAAATTTACAATATATTTTTGGGGGGCAAGTGACCATGAGCTGAGGGCAAGTAGAACCTGACTTGCACTTGCCCGATGGGCAAGTGCCTCTGAGACCTTATTGTCAACCCCTGAAAGGCCCTGATCTTGTAGTGTTCCTTTGCTCGGTCGTCAGCCTGCTGGTCCCCTGTGACAGTTTGTTTTGTATCATTACACTCATTTTGCTCCCGTTTCAGTGTGCTGTTTTTTCACTACATCCATTCTGTGGCGTCCAGCCATGACGCACAGCATGTATTCAAATCATCGCTACAGACACCCAGTGCCATCTATAGGATACTAATTGCTAGTAGCAAAGGCTCATCCCCATCATTTGATTTGACTTGATTTATTAAGTACAAATGTAGAATATACTGTACCTTTTTAAAATTAAATTGCAAGAAGGAAAGCGCTTGGAGGAGAAGACTAAAGGTCTTATACAAAGCCTTAACCTGTGTGGAACACACACAAAAAGATGTGAAAGCAACGTACCACAAAGCCCACAGACCAAGTTTGTCCCGTCAAAATGGGCGAATGCTTTTAGACATGCCATTGATCAGATAACTACATCCTATCTCAAACCCTCAACCAACGGCATAGACTTTATGGGGTTCACTTGCACTCACTGAGATAAATTTGACGCTATATGCACCCGATATGAACCACCCCATTTTCAACAGCTTTCTATACACGGCAAGTAGCGCATGGCTCCAGTAAGATACTGGTATTCTCATGACCAACAAATTATATCTCCTTCTCGTACAAATTGAAGCAAACCTTTTAGTTTCGCTACTCCAATAGTTGTCTTGCCTGATTACTACTGTGTCTAAAGCAAATTATATTTATTTATTGAATTAACTAAAGCTACAACATGAACATGTGCACTGTGTTGGCATCGTTTTTCTTCATATTATAGCCTATACCTTTTAATCCAACCCCCTCCCCCCACACACTACAACCGCCTTGTGGACGGTTTGCAGGGCAAAGCAAGTGTCCTACCTGTAGGGAAACAGCTGCAGTATCAAAGTTGTGTATACATATTTTTTTATTTTTGGCTAAAATGTTGCCTAGGCTACTTACAACACAATTACCAAGATTCTTCTGCATATAGATGGCAAAAGCGGACATTCTTTGTCTTGTACTTGTACATACAGTTGTCTGATACAAAACACTGAAAATCTTAACCAGAAACCTAAACATAAACTGCTGTCCATGGGACAGCACACCTAAACCCAATCTTAATGCTATCCCAACCCCCAATGCACGTCTGACCAATGCCATGTCTAACCAAAGTATGGCTCCCCCGCCAAAACCACGTGACTCCCATTGAAAATGAATGGCAAGCTGCTCTGCCCCTCCCCTCACACATAAGGAATAGCAGCGAGAGAGCACCTTGACTTCGGTGTGGGAGTGACGTGTTGTTTTCTGTGTGTTCCTCTCTATTGTGAAGTATTAAACTGGAACATCTGTAATCTCACGGATAAAGATCGCTCTTCAGGAGGAAAACAAAAAGAAAGAAAACGTTTCATGCAGTCTCTCGTCGACAGACTAATCGGATTAATCCAGACTTCTAGCGTGATGTCAACACTAATGCCGTGCTGCTGACTGAGAAATGAGCATCCCTACTTTAATGACTGGGATAAATAAGCGGTCATTAAGAGTTCCAGCATTAATTGAATCAGTTTCCTGTGTCATTAATTGCGATTGGTACAAGTTCAGAGCAGTCACGGAAACGATAGTTCCTTCCCGGGAAACTATAGTCCGACCTTCTATTCTATGAGCCTTTGACTCTATCTGGCCATCCCTGTCCATTTGATGGATTAATGAATCTAATTGGAGGGAATTTGATATAATGAAAAGTGCATGACTTGCTTTCATTGCCTTTGAAGTTTTAAACAGGGAATGCTTGAGTTGAGTGTCTGTGACCATGACAATAAATACTGTGGAGTCGAATGGTAATGTGATATTCGGTGAAGAGAGAGAGAAAGAGAGAAACATATTGAGCCTGGGGAAAAGCTTTGCATAGGAGTGCATGAACATAAAAAAGAAGAAAAAATGCATTAATTTATCGTCTATATTCTTAGCCAACTCTGCCTGCTACTGCCTAGTACTGCCTGTTTTTTTTTCTTTTAAAGAATGGCTAAAGCTTAAAGGTGCAGTGAAATGAAAAATGCCGTTTTCACACTTTTAGGCCACATATGTGGTTATTATTTGGACAAAGCCAACAATGCATGGCAAAGAAATGGTGCAATTTGTATTTTTTAATTACTTGCTGGAAACGTGTCTGCTCCTCCGCGTCATCAGTGCCCATACCCGAGGTGGGGTTGGCGAAAGGGCCTTTCTGTGTGGAGTTTGCATGTTCTCCCCGTGTCCCCTAGGGTAGATACCCTCACAAAAACATGCAGTAATCCTGGGCTCTAAACTACCCCCCCTGGCCAGCCGGGGCGCCTGATGGAGGGGACTGGAACTGGTTGGAATAACGTGTTCCTTCCACGCGCTATGTCCAACCAGGGAAACTCTCCCCTGCCAGGTGAAAAGAAGGCAGAAGGCAGGACTCCTCATGCATTGAAGGAAGCATGAGGCCAGTCCGCTGCCCCCCCAGGTTGGCATTTAGAGTTTCATGTGGGGGTGTGTATTAGAACTAAATGGTCGGGTGTTTGATGCGTCCATCCTTATGAGATCTTGTGACTGTATCTGTGGCGATTGGTCAGGCGTTGGTTGGTCGGTCAAGACGTTCCGCATTGTTTCATCAGCCCGGGTTCAAGTTCATTCTGTCAACATTGAAGCCTTCAGTGAAACAGAAAGGCTTCAATGTATTAGGGGGACAATATCGGTCACAAGAAAAATAATACTGTCTTGGGTGTTAACATAAGTCTAAGTAGACGATAAAATGACCAATCTTTTGAAATGAAAAATGAGTGAAATATCCCTTTAATTAACATATCAAATCTCATTCATAAACAGTTTGAGTCAGTTCTGTGCTATAGTGACCATTCATTTCTGCCTAGTGACCATTCATAAACACAACCTGTTGCCAAAAAGGGCAACACCATCCATGCTCCATTCATTATTACAGATAGGATAACATTAAGTGGCTTGCATTAAAAGTGGCACTTTGAATACAAGCCACTTATGTTATCCAGTCGCACGTGTGCACGCGTGTCTGTGTATGTATGTGTGTGTGTGTGTGTGTGTGTGTGTGTGTGTGTGTGTGTGTGTGTGTGTGTGTGTGTGTGTGTGTGTGTGTGTGTGTGTGTGTGTGTGTGTGTGTGTGTGTGTGTGTGTGTGTGTGTGTGTGTGTGTGTGTGTGTGTGTGTGTGTGTGTGTGTGTGTGTGTGTGTGTGTGTGTGTGTGTGTGTGTGTGTGTGCAGGGTTCCCGCGGGGTATTAAAAAGTCTTAAAAGCATTGAATTTACGAATTTGAAAATAATACCTTAAAAAGACTTAAAAAGGTCTTGAATATTTATATCTAGGTCTTAAATTTTGCGCAATTACATCGAGCCACGTGTGTCGGAGCGATCAAAACAGCGTCTGTAGCCTATTGGACGTTATAGATCGATCCTAAAGAGATGAATCGATGATTCCATCAGCTGCGCAAAAAACAGTAACCACAGATATACAAGCTCATATAGCCATGCATTGCAATGGGGCACATTGCTTGTAGATCATCTACGTTCAGTGTAAGTGTCTGTGTGACGTAGTATTCAGGGTCTTAGAGTTACGCAAACTCCGTTCATTTCATGGGGCCAGTCCATTGGATGCGCTTCTACATAGACCTCTACGGAATGAGGACAACAAAAATATGGACAGCTGGAGTTTTGAGCTCACGCGAGTACTTGAACCACGTGACCGGGCTGTTTTCTGTCCCCTCAATGTCGCAATTCTCTATACTCTACGCCTCGGACACCACAGCGCAACAGATGATCATCTGAGCGGAGCTGTCGAGACCCTATGGTCGGGACCGACAGCTTTACACAACTTTATTGCATAGTCGCACACATCTGTGTTTCCATTCACGTCCATATCCTTTTAAATCGTATTTTCCATCCACGGGACAACGTGATACACGGGGTGGTGGTGGTGGTGGTGTTGTCTGTATCGAGACTAGCTAGCGTAGCCATAGCTAACGCGATGAGCCGCTCGCGTCTATGGCAGGGGTTTTCAACATGTGGTCCGGGGACCACCAGTGGTCCCTGAAAGGATTCCAGGAGGTTCCCCAGGCTAAATGATGGAAAGTTGGTTAACCAGATGTAACTCTTTGAGAGTGTAAACATGAAACCAAATGGACCCTTGCGGGTCCATTTGGTTTCATTGTTTACACTCAAGAGTTAAAATATTTATGTGAATTATCCCAAGTCTACACAACTAGAGAATGTAGAAGATTAATGGTCATTTTGATCTGTATTTCACTGTGTTGTTTTCTCTGAGATAGTCTGGAATTGTGGACAAAACCAAATGAAATCTTAGTTGTGTGGTCTGTGGGGCTAAAATGTCATCAATTGGTGGTCCGTGGCTGAAATTCTGAATAAATAGTGGGCCTTGGTATGAATGAGGTTGAAAACCACTGGTCTAGTCATTTGGCTTCCTTTAATAATGAATGTATACTAGTGTAGTTGCATCTACTTGTGTCACAGCAGGCAGACCTGTCAAAGCACTCCTGAATACTCAGACAGACATGCACCACCTCAAAGTCCAAACACATAGTTGTTTTTCATGTTCCCCTTATAATTTCCTGGGGCTTATTAGGACTGTAGTAGATAATAAAAAAGAAACCCTATGTAGCCTAACCCTAATTACCTAGGGTTTTTAATGCGTCAGATCGCACTGTATCGAATCGTATTGTACTAAATTCCAACAAATCGAAATTGTATCGAAATTCTACTGAATCGAATTGTATCGTTCTGTATATAAAATAAATCGTTTCTGAATCTTGTAGAGACCATGTAAATCAATACGTATCGAATCATCTTGTAAGGGTGACCAGTGCTAGTTGTGAAAAATATATAAAACGTCGCTTATTGACGATGGCCGTGAAATGGGTATTACGTTTTATATAAATGGCCTTAAAAAAGGTCTTAAAAAGACTTAAATTTTACTTTAAGAAACCTGTAGGAACCCTGTGTGTGTGTGTGTGTGTGTGTGTGTGTGTGTGTGTGTGTGTGTGTGTGTGTGTACATGCTTACACTCTGCGGGACTGGTATTAATTTGGTGGAGAGCTTAAGTATGGGGTGATAACAAAGCACTTTTGCTGGCTACACACAAAGTACGCACACACACGCACGCACACACACACACACACACACACACACACACACACACACCCACACACACACACACACACAAGATGATATAATTAGCTGAAGGGGATTTATACAGAAACCACGCCCACTACTTCCTCTCATACACGGCGGACGTGCAGCCAGATGAATGCTCTCCCTCCCTCTCTCTCTCACGCACGTGCACGCACACACACACACACACACACACACACACACACACACACACACACACACAGTACACACACACACAGGCACATGTCTTGTGAGGAGGACGAGGTTACAGACCATCTTGCCTGGGGAGAGCACCACATTAGATTTGTCACGTGCACACACACACACACACACACACACACACACATACACACAACACACCATGTGTGTACGGCACGTGCACATGTAATGCAAATGTTATCTCGTTATCACTTTTAGTTTAGAGTTAGTTTAGTGCGATGGAGGAGCTTGGTGAAGACGTGTTATAGCTGCCTGGCTGTATGTGAAACGCTGAGGAAGAAAAATGTCACTTCTGGAGTTACTTGGAGAAAGTCAGGAGGCTCTGACTGAGCTGTTCCACAGCCTGTCTGTGTCCATCGGTCTGTTGTTGACCCGCGGACAAGCAACCAGGAGCAGCCATGGGTGGGACCTGCCCACAGGTTAGCTGTGTGTGTGTGTGTGTGTGTGTGTGTGTGTGTGTGTGTGTGTGTGTGTGTGTGTGTGTGTGTGTGTGTGTGTGTGTGTGTGTGTGTGTGTGTGTGTGTGTGTGTGTGTGTGTGTGTGTGTGTGTGTGTGTGTGTGTGTGTGTGTGTGTGTGTGTGTGTGTGTGTGTGTGTGTGTGTGTGTGTGTGTGTGCGCGCGCGTGCGTGTCTTTACGTAAATGTGCTTATGCTCGCCTATGGTTTAAAACCAGTGCTTTCTGAACTTCTTTTCATGCCAAGGACCCCCAAAATAACACTATTTAGCCCTGCAGAGTTGCAGAGCCATGTGGTTGGGTCGTGGGTCATTTTGGACTGTAGTAGATGATAAAAAATAAAGAGCTTTAAAATTTTGTAAACAAATATGTATTTAGGACCATGTTCGAATGCCCCCTCCCACAGCTAAAATTCCTAAAACTATAAAGCAAGGAATGTAAAACAATTAACACCCATCTTTTACTTTCTCTAATAACAACCTAAAACAGGAATCTTGGTTGAAAAAAAAGCTAAGTTAAAGTTAAACAGTCATAGATATCCACAGTAAACAATGCACCACTATTTAGCCTGGCTGTCACCTGTGTTGACAATGATGCAATGCATTATGGATGGAGCTATTATGTTATTATGAGTGTAACAATGTTCATCTGGCGGTGTATTGCATCATAACATCTGTTAGAGGAGTGCGACATGACAGGATTTCCTACAGACACATTGTTATCCTCTCAACATTATTTGTTGTTACAACCCCCTAACAAACAGCCCCCCCAAACAGGGTCGGATATAGCCAGCCCTACTAGGGTGGGCTGGAAGAATGGCAGGGTGGGCACCCCCAAAGTTTTTCTTTTTTTAATTGTATTTTTTGTGGCTTTCGCCTTTATTCATTTTCATAGAGGGACAGATAGTAGACTGACAGGAAATGGGGAGAGAGATTGGGTGGGGGGTGACATGCAGTAAAGGCCGTCGGGATCGGGAGCATGTTGAAGTGTCCTTGGGCAAGGCAGTGAACATGTTACGTTACATCATGTTCACTAGGTGATGAGAGATGAGATAAACTAGTCGGATTTGTAGTCATCAAGCAGGAAACCGCGAGGCGGAATAAGAAAGTGCCCTTTCATAATACTCATTCATTCATTCATTACTTGCGTGAGTGGAGCGGGCACAAGTTAATCGGTGCGCGGTGTTCGGTGGTCCCATGGGGTACTCCGATTGGCTGGCCGCTCATGCACAAGTAGGCCATGGCCTACTAAAGTTTGCCATGCAAACTTTACCGAGTAGGCTATGCCTCTGTAAAGTTTGCATGTTACAGAGTGCTGATCTAGTTAATTCATAATATTCATTCATTCATTCATTCATTCATTCATTTATTCATTCATAATACAGATACCGCCTGGCAGGTTTCCTGCCTGATGATTACAAATCTTTACAACGTAACATATTTATCTGCTCCAGAGTGATTCATCATACATACACACCAAAGGGAGCGCTACCCCATTCTAATACCACAGTATGGCGACCTGTTCTTTTAATCATTGATAGTTGACCAGCTTGACCTTGGATCATTGATTACTCCATATTCCTGTAGTGACAATAGCTAATGTATAACCTGGTATACCTGTGCCCGCCTTCCTGACAGACCTACTATTGTGGTTCAAATCATAGTCTATTGCTGTTGATTTCAGACCTGGAGCTGTCGCCTAGATTGGAATAAGGATGTTCAATTTATTCTAAGACATTTCACGCTTCCGAGGGCACATTTTTTTTGGCTGTCATGGAAACTAGTCTTCTGTAATAGTCTAGCCTTGTCTTGCTTCTGTGCAAAGCAAGAATGTTGGAGCATTGTTTGTTGCAGATTGACTGACACCCACAAGAGTCTAAATTTGCTTAACTGAATGGTTGAAGAGACAGATAGACAGACAAACAGACAGACAGACTATGGTAGATAGACCAGCAGAGAAACTGTCTCGCAGATATATCAAATAGACCAACAGGTGTCAATACTTAAAGTTCACCATGATGTCTTGTTGGTGTGGAGCGGCGGAAATAAGACCATACCGCATTTACAGCCAGGCGAACCAGGTCAACAGACAAGGTGAGAGAGTGTGTGTGTGTGTGTGTGTGTGTGCGTGTGCATGTGTGTGTGTGGTCGACCCGTAATCCACAGTTGGGTCAGAGCCTATCAAGAAATGTTAACGCTTTAGTCTCTGCGGGTCAAATAGCATACAGTAGTTTAACTGTAAAGAAAAGACGTTTTTTTGGGGGGACAGGGCGGTCTCGAGTTGGCCCAAGATTTCCCCGAGATTATTATATGTGTGCGTGTGTGGTTTTGCACACACTTGCAGTACTAACTGTGTCTCTGTGATTCTGCCAGAGACTGTTATGTCCTGGCATTGGGTATACGGTACGGGTCTAGGATACTGTATACCGTAATTTCCAGACTATAAGCCGCTACTTTTTTCACATGCTTTTGACCCTGCGGCTTATACAACGGGGCGGCCAATCTATGGATTTTTACAGGTGTTTTTTTTTTTTAACAGGGGTTTTCAACAGGTGGTCCAGGACCACCAGTGGTCCCTGAGAGGGTTCCAGGTGGGCCCTCCAGACTAAATGATGGAAAGTTGGTTAACCAGATCAGATGTAACTCTTTGAGAGCGTAAATAT
>CM076988.1:17933669-17938669 GCA_039105355.1 Benthosema pterotum
AACTATGGACAACCACATCGCAGGGGTTAGCTCACGTTTGGACAAGAGCTCCTAGAAGTGCGAAGGCTGTCTGATGAACAACATGCTTGTGCGTGCGCACAGTGTGTGCCTATGTGCGTGTGAGTGGCAATGTGCCATCATGTGTGCAGAAACACGGCTGGTGACTGAACATCCACGTGGAAGTGTGTGTGTGTGTGAGCTCAGGATTGTGTGTGTGCGCAGTGTGAATGTTATGACAGGAGGCTGAAGACAGACAGATGCTGTGTAATTGCATTCATCCCACGCCTAGAGGGCAAAAGTTAAATACTGTAGGTGTGTGTTCTCGTAAATATTGTAGCATGTGCGTGGGAATTCTCCTCATGTGTCTGTGCAAACACTTCAGTATATTGCACGCTCTCTCTCTCTCTCTCTCTCTCTCTCTCTCTCTCTCTCTCTCTCTCTCTCTCTCTCTCTCTCTCTCTCTCTCTCTCTCTCTCTCTCTCTCTCTCTCTCTCTCTCTCTCTCTCTCTCTCTCTCTCTCTCTCTCTCTTTCCCTGCGCGAGACGAGGGAGGGACCAGAAACAAGGAGTGGTGCGCAATCAATCCACAAACTGCGACAGGTGTTGGAGAGCGAGGGAGATATGGCGAGATAGAGAGAGGAGAGAAGAGAGTAAGGATGATGGTGGTGGGGAGGTGAAAGAAAAGGCAGAGACAGCAGCAGCAGCAGCGATGGGAGGTAATCTTCTGTTAGTACCTGTGGAGATGAAGACGGGAGCACCGGAGGAGAGGAGGAGGAGGAGGAGAGGAGCGAGGGATGGGGTGATGATGAAGAGGTGTTGGTGTGGAGGAGGAGGAGGAGGAGGAGAGAGGGATTCGTTAGCATCTCGCCAGAGGAGATGACCAGTTACTATGACTACACGCAATGCTGCCAACAGCTGCACAGTGAGTGGACTGTCTGGACTGTATGTGTGTGTGCGTGTGTGTGTGTGTGTGCGTGCGTGCGTGTGTGTTGAATTTTGTCGACTAATACCGTGATAAACTACAAAATGTTTGATCTTTTTTCACTGGCGGAAACTAAATGGAGATGAGTAAAGCTAATGACAAAATATGCTGACAATTTTGTCAACCCATAAAAACGAAAGTTCTAGTGGACAAGAGATCTGTGCAGTATGTCATTTTACACTTGGATGCATGCTGGACATATCAGCAGGAGTAGCAAAATCATTTTGCGACGGCAACCGATGCAACTCATTTATCACCTGCTGCCACCGATAGTCCATCGGTAAATGAGTTGCAACTGGTAGTATAGGAGTCCAACAGGATAGTAACGATCATAACCTTTACTTTATCCTATCCGTCACGGCAGGTGTCCTATCAGTCGGGGGTTACGGTATCATTTGGCAGGGGTTGACATTAAGGTCTCCAAGGTACTTGCCCATCAGGCAAGTGCAAGTCAGGTTCTACTTGCCCTCATTCATGGTCACTTGCCCTCCAAAATACGGTATATCATAATGTTTGCATTTTACATTCTACTTGGGTGCTTTAAAAATGTCCTTTCGCAATCGAAGACTATGTTTTGTTTAAGTCACAATCAGCTACAGTAAATATTTAACTTGTAAATCAGTGGTCACAGACTCAGGGGTCTGTGGCCCCAGCAAAATGACCAATAGTGAACTTGAACTTGAATGATAGTTTGGAACCAAATGGACCTGGGAGAGAGATAGGAGAGATAGCTAGAAAGCAGGGAAAGACGCAGAGTCAGAGCGCAATGACCACCTTCAAGACTAATACTGTATATCTTGTATTGTGTTATAACGCACACTGTGTTATAACACACTTGCCCAATCGGGCATCAAAGTAGCAGTCTTCACTTGCCCGACCATTTCTTTTGCTTGCCCCGGGCAAGCGGGCAAGTGTCAGTATCAACCCCTGTTAGGCATAGTTTTTACTGAGGTTTGTTTAGGGTTTAGGCATAGGTTTTACTGAGGTTATGTTTCGGGTTAGAGGTTAGGTTTAGTAGTGACGGTGAAGAACAAAAATCATGCTTTACAGTTTGTTTGTTTTCACTGATAATGCACACAGTGAGTCAGTGTGCACATGCGTTAATTAAACATTAAGTCATGCCATTAACTTTAACTATTTTCAACAGCCCTAGTATTTAGATATTTGATATTAATTTTAGCTGCCCCTCCCCTTTTACAACCAATGTGGTGCAGAGGCTGCTACATGTTCCCAAACAATATTTTAAAGATAAATGAAAACATTAATAAAAAAGGGTGCCCTCACGTATTAGGAGGACAATATCACCCACAAGTTGAAAACCGCCTGCCTTAGCACATTCTGCTCGATCATAGAATGCAGCACGTGTGAGAACATTAATCCCAAGTCTTTTCGGACTCCACCCCTTTGGCCTGTCTACAAAATTGTCCAAACACGCATCATGTGTATTGTTCCTAACTATGTTCACCTGTTTCACCTGTTGCTCAGGTGTTCACTGGACAACAATGTGGAGCTGAATACGGATGGCAAAGTAATATACCATATCCTTATTTACCAAAGGTGGCACGATTGTGTGTGTGTGTGTGTGTGCGCTGCGTGTGTGTGTGTGTGTGTGTGTGTGTGTGTGTGTGTGTGTGTGTGTGTGTGTGTGTGTGTGTGTGCTGCGTGTGTGCTGCGTGTGTGTGTGTGTGTGTGTGTGTGTGTGTGTGTGTGTGTGTGTGTGTGTGTGTGTGTGCGCGCGTGCGCGCGCGCGCGGCTGCGTATGTGAGAGAGAGGGAGAGTGAGAGAGCATGTGAGTAAAAGAATAAAGTGCGTATAACAGTTTCTACTTCTATCTTGTCATTCTTGACAGTGAATTTCTTAATATAGCTCTTTTTCCCTGCAGATATAATCTGTATTTAGAACTTCTATGAAGCTGGCTCTTCAGTAGGAGCTATTCTGAAAGCCGCTGTGTCATTTATTTATGTATTTTAAGAATCTGCACAGGGCTGTCAGTCCGTTTGATACTCTAAAGATGACTATCGGAAATAGAAGACCTTTTTAGAAATGCTTGGTTTTTCAAAGCTCGGCGAAACACATGAGGGAGCATTGTGCCTCTCGATTATAATGATTTTCTGCCGTTGCCATGAAGTCCCACACAGATGTAGCAGGCCTTCATACTTTATCATGTGTTTGTTGGGTAATTTCTGGATGGGAAGTGTTTCATCGCTGCTGTGAATTCCTGGAAATTCATGCCTGATTTGCGAGGGAAAAAAAATCTTCTTCCCCTTTCATTTCTCACTCTTCAAATCAAAACAGCCCTGTGCCGTTATGAGTATGAGTCAGCCATAATTTTCACAGTGCTTGCACTATTTACCACAACACTGGTGATGAGGACATCATGTGATTTTCACAGCCTCTGTCCCGGGGTCGGAGCGGGTCTGAGGCGCGCTTCCCCACTGACCATGTGGACGTCAGCTGTCAGCTGTAAGACAGTGTTGTTAGGCTCCTGATATCTCCTTCACTGTTATCACATCTTTGCTTGTGGCCACTTCCTCCCAGCGGAGCACAAACCTCCTCACCCAGCAGGGCACAAACTTCCTCTTTGGGGACCTTTTTGGGTTCCCTCTTTCCATTTCTGTCTGTTCCGGTTCAGGTCTAAATGTCATGTACAGTATAAAGAAAATAAAATATTGTTATTTTTGCTCTGAACAGGACAACAAAAAACACAAGAAAAAACAAAAGTAAGTGAAAATAAAAGTGTCAGCAGCCTGACTGGCTGTGACATATAGCCTCGACACCCAGGCTTTCATTTTCATCCATGTTGTGCGAAAACGTAAAGCCTGGATTGCCTATTTGTTAGCCACAGTGGTCTAGAAGTGGGAGTCAACCTTTCGGGGTGGGCGTGGCTCCAAATGATGTGACGTAGCACAGCAGTGGAGGGGTGGTAGGGGGAGGGGCCTGGGATGACGACATGTTGGTGAGATCAAATCAGATCAGCTCATCTGCCGTCCTGGCTGTGACTTTACCCTGCCACCCTAGGGCAAAATCGTTTCAGGGTAGTTCTGTAGTTGTGAGATGAAAATCAGATGTTTGGTACGAGATTCGTTGACCTGGTAATGTTTTCAAAGGGAATTATTGGAACAGGTTATGGGCAGGATGGCTGGTGTATTTAATGCTGGTGTTGTGTTTTTTTTCCTACCACGAGTGTTTTAGATGTTGTGGAAACTAGGTAGTGTTGTGCCAATGGTTTTATCTGATGTTTAATGGTCTGTCTGTTTGTCACAACAGTCACAACACACTGCTTTATTTTCTTTCTAGTAAAAGAACCCTACATTGCTGCTTCTTAAAACTTGTCTATAATGCCAGGAGTTTGCTTAATGGCCGTTCACGTACCGATGCGCAGAGAAAACTATGCAAGGCACCAACCTTGCATTGCATTGTCGAGAGCAATTAAGGGTTCAGACTTCAGAGTCTTGCTCAAGGACACTTATTATGAGGGAGCCCGGGTTTGAGCTGGCAACCTTGCACGATTCCCATCCTTTCCCTCTACCCCTGAGCCATTGCTGATATCAAGTGATAATTCCCAGTAGGTTGATTATCATGCCGGTCTTGTCACATCTTGTCACGTGCTGCAAATCGCCCACCTTGATCCTCTTGTTTGCAACTCCTCTGAACCCTCACGCTCAACATAACCAACAGCACGCCACAGTGCGGACACAGGGCTTAAAACAGGGTGGCCAACCGGCCGCACTGATTGAGGATTTCCGGGTTTTCGTCTTATCGATGCCAATCGTGCCAGTCGGTTCCCAGACTACATGCAGTAGCTGAGTCCTACTGGGAATTATCGCTTGATAACGGTCGACGGGGGTGTGAGCCACCAACACTCAATAATAGGTATATAATAGGAGTAGTAGTAGTAGAATCCTTAGCGTGTACAAATGCTGTTTTGAAACAGTGCCATGGCATGTTTGTCTGCTGTGCCTTTTGGTGGATGCATTAAGGTTGCTGGATATCCTGCACTGTTTTCCTCATCATGGAGC
>CM076988.1:17941169-17973669 GCA_039105355.1 Benthosema pterotum
CTGCTCTACATATTTATTGAACCCTCTTCCTGTTTATGCCTGACCCACGCCGACCAATAAGGTTGTTTGATGCTAGAAACGGACGGAGCTAGCCAATAGTGTTTGAACTTTGTCTTCACTGCAAAAAAATGCGGAGAAAATACACAAACACCCAGCTTTTTTTGTCTGCTCCCTCAGCCAGTCTACTTAACATCCCATATTAAACACTCGGGTGTGTAATGCACACATGCACACGCACAAACACGCATGCACACACACGACTTGAAAGGCGGAGGAATCAAATTAGACTCAGAACAGGGCGGGGGGTCACTGACACATCTGACCCACGTAGGGAGGAAATGGACGATTATAAACCCTTGGTCATTTCCTGTCATGGAGTCAGCATCTTGATGTTCACCCGCATGCACACACACCGACACGCGCACGCACGCACGCACGCACACACACACACACACACACACACACAGAGAGATTTTCACGGCAATAGAGTCTTTTCCTCATGGAAGTTTTAGAAAGGATTTATATTAGGGCTGGGACTTTAACTGATTAATTGAGATTAATTAATCACAGAAACAATAACGCGATTAACAAAATTAACTCATTTTAATCGCCACACAGACCCCAAAACTAAAGATTTCTTTTGCTTTTGTCCACAATTCCAGGCTGGATTTCAGAAACAATGTCACAGTCAAACATACAGATCATAAATGACCTGACCATTAATCTTCTACATTCTCTAGTTGCGTAGAATTGGACTAATTCAGATGATGAATATTTTAATTCTTGAGAGTGTAAACATGAAACCAAATGGACCCGCAAGGGTCCATTTGGTTTCATGTTTACGCTCTCAAAGAGTTACATCTGGTTAACCAACTTTCGATCTAGTTAACCACATTTTGATCTGGTTAACCAACTTGCAGTGTCGACACAGTTTTGATTTAGAAAAACTCTCACATGCTACACAAGCCTGTTTTAATTGACAAAAAAAATGCTTCTTGGGTCAAATATTGGTATGTGATTAATTGAGATTAATTAATTGCAAAGCTTCAAATTAATTAGATCAAAAATTTTAATCGAGTCCCACCCCTAATTTATATAAAGACGATTGTGCCGTGGACAAAGACAACAATATAACAAAAGACAATAAAAGACAATATTTAGGACTGATTAACTAATTAGTAAAAAAAAAAACGGCATATACATAATTTGATTGGCCAAAAACAACATGTCAGAGATTTGTTGTCCACAAGCGGACAGACGGACACAGACATAGGGACGTGCAAAGAGTGCACATTTTCAGCACAGCTGAAAATGGAATATGCAATTGGTTCGCAGTCGGTCGTCGAATGTCGGTTGGTGGACAGCTTTTTAAAGTGCTGTCACAACTGGGGGTGCCGGGGGGGCACTTGCCCTGTGCACACTTGCACTTTGTGTGCAATGTGCACATTGGCACTTGTCTGAATGCAGTTCTAGTTTTACAAAATGGTGCACTCCAAATTCAGAAGACTTTTGGGGGGGAAACTATTCTCCTGAAAGCTGCCTGGTATCGCATGGAAAGGAGAAAGGAATGTCATCATGACAAGCACAGTGGAGGGATCCCAACCCTTGGGTGCACTAATTGCTTTGTCCTGCAGGGGGTGCTCATGGTATTTAGTTGTTCTTGACAGAGTGTGACAGTAGAGTTTTTTTTTTTAGAAATGTGAATTGAACCTCCTAATGTGTCTTTGCATGCTTCTTTTGCCCCTGTGCGTGTGTGCTGCCCCCAGGGCCTTCCTGCTGTTTGTGTGTGAGTGTGTGCATGTGAGCGTGAGCGTGCAAGTAAGGAGTGAATGAATAACAAAAAGTCGAGCTTAAGCTGAAACAGTGTTCACTCTGTTGAAGCCTGTTCTCTATTGACTTGTGTGTGTGAGAGACAGCTGATCAGTGACATCATCTAAACTCCAAACGGACAGAGGAAAAGGATGAGGGGTGAGGGATTAAGCAGCATTCCAGACGAGCAGGCTTTCTTCCTTTTATTTGCAGTTGATTTATTTTTAGTTGTCCAGTTATTTTGCAAGGAAAAAAATCCTTATTGTCTATTTCCGCTACCCCACCGTAAGCTTAGAATGGGGCTATGGGATTCTGTTCAAATTCACATATTTCCACCCCTCCAGTCCAAAATGCTTTTTGGCGATATATCACCTCCTCACCATGTCAATAGTGTGTTGACACTCACACTTTCACTTTTGGTTCTGCTGTGGTTCAGCCAAGAGTGAGGTGCGGTCACGGTGCACGGTTTTATGTCTGAACAAGAAAACACTGTATGTTTTATGCATTTGCAAACATTAAATCTGTACTTTAGAATTACATTTGCATTGCTAACTTTGGTAACTTTATCGATGAAAAACTGTTTTTGTGCACATGCATATACAGCACCTAATTGCAATATATTACTATACAGATACAACATATTTTTTGTGTTGATTTGAGAAATATATATTTTTTTTATTTTATTTGCACCTGACTGTGTGTGCACACACGTTCGCCTCATTCACTACAACCTGGTCATATATTTACGTTTACTGTCATCAGTTAGGCGTATGCTGTTGGTTGTGTATAGTGCACAAGTCTGAAGTGTCATTAGTCTGAGCTAACCTGACAGCATGTTGGCCTAGAGAGGTGAGGACCGACTCAGATGGATACCGATCTGTCAGTCAAACCACCCCACCCCACCTCGATCTCCAGGCTCTCCACGCTGCGAGATGAGAGCCTGTAGTCAGGGTGCCCCAAAACGACTGACGGAAGTTGGGACTTCCGGTTAGTTAACTTCCGCTGGAAGTTGCCATTAGTCGCGATGCGTTTTTTTTTCTGAAAATAAGATTGAACAAGTCAAGTTGCTAGTGAGGACTGAACAGGGTTGTTTCTCTGGGGACTGTAAATACAGTCACTTCCGCACCCTTTTCCCAGGGTGCCCCACCCCCCTCCAGTGCTGTGCTACGTGGAGTTGATTTGCATTGTTCCATTTGAATTGGAAATGGACCATTTTGAATTGGAAATAGTCAGGATGGTTTTTGACATTTTTTTGTATCAAGGTTCTACTATTCATTCTGCGTTTGAGCCACGGATCAACATTTGATGACCTTTACCCTCTCGGACAACAACACACCATCACGTCATGATGTGTGTAGTGATGTGCACCACTGGTCCCTGAGAGGATTCCAGGTGGTCCCCAGACTAAATGATGGATAGTTGGTTAACCAGATGTAACTCTTTGAGAGCGTAAACATGAAACCAAATGGACCCTTGCGGGTCGATTTGGTTTCATGTTTACACTCTGAAGAGTTAAAATATTCATCATGTGAAATAGCCCATGTCTACACAACTGAGAATGAGATGATGTCATTTTGATCTGTGCTTGCGTGTTTTGTCTTCTCCGAAATCCAGCCTGCATGGAATTGTGGACAAAAGCAAAAGAAATCTTTAGTTTTGGGGTCTGTGGGGCTAAAATGTCATCAAATGGTGGTCCATGGCTCAAATTAAGAACAAATATAGTAGTGGGCCATGGCATGAAAAAGGTTGGAAACCACTGGTGTAGGATGATAAGATCCCACCTCACTGTATGTGGAAAGATGAGGACCCAAGCTCAGTGAATGAGGCTCAGTATCACTCTCTCTTTCCATGTCTGTGTCTGCTTCTCTCAACCCCCTCCTTTCTGATTCTCTCTCTCTCTCTCTCTGTCTGTCTGCCTCTCTCTCCCTCCCTCCCCAGCCCACCTGTGTGTAAAGTGAGCAGGGCTTTGGAATCTGACACCAGCGGAGGCGGAGTCAGACAAGCTGAGCCATGGAGAAATAGTTGTGACATTGAGGGGTCTGAAAATGAGTGCTTGAGTGCTGCTGTTCAGTGCAGCCTGAGGAGGGACAAACTGGAGTTGGTAATGCACTGTTTTCAATGAGGGGATCTGCAAAATAATAAGAGCTATTTTGAGCATGTAAACAACATCTGTTACTTGAGTGCAGTGTGAGTGCAAGTACAGCGATCGGTTTGCGGTCGTCGCTCATCCCTCGAAGTATTCCGATTGGCCGGTTTAGTTGATGATGTAATGGTGACATAATTAATATTATGCAAAAACAATTATTAATTGAGAGAATATTAAAAAATAGACCTGTGCCCCCAAAGGGACGGACACGTGCATGGACAGACGGACACGTAGTCACCACCTGATGGTGGAGACACTAAGTGTTTTTGTGTGTTTTATTTTGGATCGCTCGCTCTGCTCATGCAAATGTAGGCCATGGCCTACTAGTGCACAATATGCAAGTTGATACTGTACTGAGTGCGGATCTAGTTAAAGTATGGTACAGTAAGAACTAGTCTCTGTAAGTCTCTGTAATGTTTATGTCGTACTATATTAATACAAAACAATCATGCCAATGCATGTCTGACTACTTCGGGTCCAGGACTTGTCCCTTTTTGTTTTCCCCATTCTCAATAGAAGTCAAAACAAAAGTCAATGTAGAGGAGCCTCCGTTAGATCATTCTCATTAGAAGTCTATGTAGAGGAGCCTCCGTTAGACCATTCTCATTAGAACTCTATGTAGAGGAGCCTCCGTTAGACCATTCTCATTAGAAGTCTATGTAGAGGAGCCTCCGTTAGATCATTCTCATTAGAAGTCTATGTAGAGGAGCCTCCGTTAGACCATTCTCATTAGAACTCTATGTAGAGGAGCCTCCGTTAGACCATTCTCATTAGAACTCTATGTAGAGGAGTCTATGTAGTCCATGTATAAGAGCCTCCATTGGTTTGGCCCCATGAGTTGAACAGAGATGTCGGGACTCTGTATTCTATGGCTCTGGGTGGAGCCATCTAACTCCCCGCCTCCCCCTCTCCATCCCAACTGCTTGTGTGTGTCTAGAGTGAGTGAAGGGGGAGGTGTGTGTGTATGCGTGCGTGTGTGTACACTTCTCCGCACAGCTAGAGAGAAAGAGAGGTTGACAGCTCATTGAGCGAGTGGAGTCCTCAGCTGTGGAGCAATGGACTGCCTCAAGTACTACTACGGGACTTTATCTGACTGTGTTGCGTGTGTGTTTTAGGAGTGTGTGTGTGTGTGTGTGTGTGTGTTTGGGGGCACATACAGACACATGTAGTCGTGGGACTGGGGAGACACCATGGCCCTGAATCGAGTGTCCCAGCTTTGCCATGATATCACCAAGCTATGGCTGCAACTGAAAATGATCACAGGTACTAGTCTCTCTCTCTGTCTCTGTGTGTGTGTGTGTGTGTGTGTGTGTGTGTGTGTGTGTGTGTGTGTGTGTGTGTGTGTGTGTGTGTGTGTGTGTGTGTGTGCGTGTGCGTGTGCGTGTGAGTGTTTATCATGATGAACAGTGATCTGATGACCAACTGCATGAATGTGTGTAAGCTATTCACTTGTTTTGAGAAACACGCATCGCTGTTCTTTTCTTGTGTGTGTGTGTGTGTGTGTGTGTGTGTGTGTGTGTGTGTGTGTGTGTGTGTGTGTGGTGTGTGTGTGTGTGTGTGTGTGTGTGCGTGTGCATGCGTTCTCTTGTTGCCAGTGAGTGTGTGGGGTCCAAGGGCATATCCAGTATCTGTTGCTATAGGTACTGTACACCACGGCTGTGGAAACTTTGGTATCAATGCATGTTCAGCCTGGTCTGGTCGGTAAAGTGAGAACACAATGTGTAGCTATTACAAACCAATGCTAGTTCAATGTCCAAGGCTGTGTTTGTTCTGCAGTCTGATGTCTGTGTGGTCTAATACAGTGGTTTTCAACCTTTTTCATACCAGGGCCCACTATTGATTCTGCAGTTTAGCCACAGCCCACCATTTGATGTTGAGTTTAGACTCTTGGACCCAAAACCTTTTGTCCACAATTTAGGATAACTTTTATATAACTGGCAAAATGTTGGTCAAAATAACAATTCTTCTACATTTTCTAATTGTGTTTGTTAATGACATTTTGGACGTGTCATTGTTTCATCTGAGGCCAGTATAGGTCAATATTACTTAATATGTAATATCTTTACTTATGAGCCCTTAGAAAAAGTAGTTATATTATATTATATTATATTATATTATATTATATTATATTATATTATATTATATTATATTATATTATATTATATTATATTATATTATATTATATTATATTATATTATATTACTTGAATCATTCATTCAGGTAACAATTCTTCCATGTGTTGGTTTGTTTTGCACGTCTTGTGACTTGCCCAATGCTACTCTATCCACTATTCATCCCCCCTTAGATGTACTGTATGACTTGCAGGCATCAATCTGATTTAGTTTTCATCTTCTCATCTTCCATGTTGAATCGATGGACATCGATGTTTCTAATGAGGACAGCCAGTACTGATGTTCAGTGACATTTGTCTTCCTGCTAAGAGCATACAGTGCATGTATAGAACGCATCAGTTTTCTTTTGACCACATCCTGGAAGTCCTGGCCCTCTCCTGAAAGCACAATGTCCAGAGCAAATGAGATTTTTAAAGGGGACTTTCACAGGGTTAAGGGGTTGACACTATGGTGAATATGCCAGTCTAACCAGTGATCAGACACAGGGGTAAGGGGTTGACACTATGGTGAATATGCCAGTCTAACCAGTGATCAGACACAGGGGTAAGGGGTTGACACTATGGTGAATATGCCAGTCTAACCAGTGATCAGACACAGGGGTAAGGGGTTGACACTATGGTGAATATGCCGGTCTAACCAGTGATCAGACACAGGGGTAAGGGGTTGACACTATGGTGAATATGCCAGTCTAACCAGTGATCAGACACAGGGGTAAGGGGTTGACACTATGGTGAATATGCCAGTCTAACCAGTGATCAGACACAGGGGTAAGGGGTTGACACTATGGTGAATATGCCAGTCTAACCAGTGATCAGACACAGGGGTAAGGGCTTGACACTATGGTGAATATGCCAAAGGTCTAACCAGCGATCAGACACAGGGGTAAGGGGTTGACTATGGTGAATATTCCAGTCTAACCAGTGATCAGACACAGGGTAAGGGATTGACACTATGGTGAATATGCCAGTCTAACCAGTGATCAGACACAGGGGTAAGGGGTTGACACTATGGTGAATATGCCAGTCTAACCAGTGATCAGACACAGGGGTAAGGGGTTGACACTATGGTGAATATGCCGGTCTAACCAGTGATCAGACACAGTTAAAGGTGTTGACACTATGGTGAATATGCCAGTCTAACCAGTGATCAGACACAGGGGTAAGGGGTTGACACTATGGTGAATATGCCAGTCTAACCAGTGATCAGACACAGGGGTAAGGGGTTGACACTATGGTGAATATGCCAGTCTAACCAGTGATCAGACACAGGGGTAAGGGGTTGACACTATGGTGAATATGCCAGTCTAACCAGTGATCAGACACAGGGGTAAGGGGTTGACACTATGGTGAATATGCCGGTCTAACCAGTGATCAGACACAGGGGTAAGGGGTTGACACTATGGTGAATATGCCAGTCTAACCAGTGATCAAACACAGGGGTAAGGGGTTGACACTATGGTGAATATGCCAGTCTAACCAGTGATCAGACACAGGGGTAAGGGGTTGACACTATGGTGAATATGCCGGTCTAACCAGTGATCAGACACAGGGGTAAGGGGTTGACACTATGGTGAATATGCCAGTCTAACCAGTGATCAGACACAGGGGTAAGGGGTTGACACTATGGTGAATATGCCAGTCTAACCAGTGATCAGACACAGGGGTAAGGGGTTGACACTATGGTGAATATGCCAGTCTAACCAGTGATCAGACACAGGGGTAAGGGGTTGACAGTACTATGGTGAATATGCCAGTCTAACCAGTGATCAGACACAGGGGTAAGGGGTTGACACTATGGTGAATATGCCAGTCTAACCAGTGATCAGACACAGGGGTAAGGGTTGACACTATGGTGAATATGCCAGTCTAACCAGTGATCAGACACAGGGGTAAGGGGTTGACACTATGGTGAATATGCCAGTCTAACCAGTGATCAGACACAGGGGTAAGGGGTTGACACTATGGTGAATATGCCAGTCTAACCAGTGATCAGACACAGGGGTAAGGGGTTGACACTATGGTGAATATGCCAGTCTAACCAGTGATCAGACACAGGGGTAAGGGGTTGACACTATGGTGAATGTGCCAGTCTAACCAGTGATCAGACACAGGGGTAAGGGGTTGACACTATGGTGAATATGCCAGTCTAACCAGTGATCAGACACAGGGGTAAGGGGTTGACAGTACCCTATGGTGAATATGCCAGTCTAACCAGTGATCAGACACTGTTAATGGTGCTGACACTATGGCAGGTAAATAAAATGTTGCGGTAATGTGGAGTTTGCTTTGGAGTTGCCCAAGTGCACATTTGGTGTCAATGAGGACTCTGATATCCCTGGTTGGTGGACTTCATATCAGATCTTTTTGCTTTGCACAACATATTACATAATATTATTCTCTGGTATTTAGTGTTTGGTATCAGCTGACACAGAAATTGTGGTATTGGGATTGAATCGGAACTGAAAGCGGTGGTGAAAAAGGAGCCCTGTGTGCTCTGCTCTCGCGTGGTGAGCGTTTGGACAAAACACTGCACTTTGGAGTTTAAACGTAAACACCCCCCCCCATCCCCCTTTCCTCTTTCATTCATACTGTTGGCAAAGTGTGTGTACGCACACGTGTGTGTCATGGATTTTTATTTTATTCAATCGCTTGTTTTCTCCAAACGTTTGCATCGGTTTTGGAATTTAACTCAGGTTTCACTCAGCTATCAGATGGGGTAAAATGATCATATGAGGGGGTTATGAAAGAGGTGAGCGAGCGCGCACGCACGCGCGCGTGCACACACACACACACACACACACACACACACACACACACACACACACAAAGGGATGCATAGTACATAGTACCAATTAAGGTGATATCCTTTCCAAGTTATATATTTTTTTGCCAAGTCAAAGATTTGGATGTCTCCAGGCAATCTGGAGGTTTTGTACTGTGTGCGTTATGCAAGTGTTGGAAATAATACTAACTGCAGACAACAGATATTATCTTCCGTTTTCCTCCGTTTTCCTTCTACAGTATACCTGCCTTAACAAAAGCACTAAGAAGAAACAATGTCGGGTTTTGTGGTGGATAGATAGACAACTATGGCTCAAGATATCTGGTGGTGCTTAATGTTACACAGCCCTGGAGACACACAGATTTTATTTTAACAGTCAGTGTGGTGTTGTTTTTGACCTTATGAAATTAAGACAACCAACTGCGAAATGCAACAACCGGCGCCAACAACAAAATAAACACAGCGTTGTTCCTTCTCCTTCATGGGTGCTTTCCATCCAGTGCTAGCAGCGAGTGACTATAATTCCGTACACTTTTGGCAAACTCGATTTGTGCCAGAAAGTGTCCACGGCGTTCTAATACAAGTTAAAGGAGGATTCCACTCCAGAAGGTTTTCTTACCTTTATTTGCAGTTTTTATATTTAAAAAAAAAGTTGGTCCAGTGGTTAGTTTGTTTCCCCTACCACACCATAAGCTTAGAATGGGGCTATGGGGTGTTGTTCAAATTCATCTATTTTCAACGAGTGTTGGGCAGTAACTAGTTACTATTAATATATTAATGTAATATTACTTTTCCAGTAACAAGTAAAGTATGGTATTGAGTGAGATTACTCTGTAATGCAGAGTTATGCATTACTCTGTTTGCGTGACATCTTTTAACTCATTCTGTTCATCTGTTATTTTGGGGGGAAGTTTTTAAAATGCAGCACAATTTTTTGAATATATGGTCTTTCAGAGCGAACATTTCATAAATCTATAGTGTCAGGTCAAAAGGGCTCTGAGAGCTAATAAAAAATTGGGAACCACTGCACTATGTGACATCATCATCAGCTGAAGGCCAGTGATGTAATACCGTAACTCCTTTAAGTCTTGGAAAATCGCTGCTTCAAAATTCCCGTGTATGGTAGGAAGAAGATGGTCATCATGGGTTCCAGGGGTGTTTGCATCGTCCTCTTTCTCCTCCTGGCCGTGGTCCCATCTCTCACGGCCTTGGTCTCGGTCATGTCCGTCGACCTGGGCAGCGAGTGGATGAAGATAGCCATCGTGAAACCCGGCGTGCCGATGGAGATCGCCCTCAACAAGGAGTCAAGGAGGAAGACGCCTACGGCTGTGTGCCTCAGAGAAGACGAGCGGCTCTTCGGCGACAGTGCGCTGGCCGTGTCCAACCCCAAGCTGGTCTACCGGCACCTCCAGAGCCTGCTGGGCAAGAAGCACGACAACCCCCAGGTGGCGCTCTTTCGAAGGCGCTTCCCCGAGCACCGGCTGCTGGAGGATCCGACCAGAGGCACGGTTTATTTTAAAAACAACAACAACAACGCCAAGGAACTGCCTCAGTACACCCCTGTGGAACTCCTCGGTATGGTCCTGAACTACTCCCGCGGGCTGGCTCAGGACTTCGCGGAGACGACCATCCGGGACGCGGTGGTCACCGTCCCAGCATTTTTCAACCAGGCGGAGCGCCGGGCCGTCCTGCAGGCCGCCGAGACAGCCGGCCTGAGGGTCCTCCAGCTCATCAACGACAACACGGCCGTGGCGCTGAACTACGGGGTCCTCCGGAGGAAGGACATCAACAGCACGGCCAAGAACATCATGTTCTATGACATGGGCGCCGGGAGCACCACAGCCACTGTCGTCACCTACCAAACCACTAGCGCCGGCAGCACCAAAAACGCGGGCGTCGCTACTTGGCCTCAGATGCGGATCAGGGGCGTGGGGTTCGACCGCACACTCGGCGGCTTCGAGATGGACCTGCGTCTGCGAGACCACCTGGCCAGAGTCTTCAACAGCCAGGGAAAGAGTAAAAAAGACGTGAGGGAGAACCCCCGTGCCATGGCCAAGCTCCTCCAAGAGGCCCAGCGGATCAAGATGGTTCTCAGCGCGAACGCCGACCATATGGCGGAGGTGGAAGGCCTGATGGACGACGTCGACTTCAGAGCCAAGGTGAGCAGGGCTGAATTCGAGACACTCTGCGCTGACCTTTTTGAGAGGGTGCCCCGGCCCGTGCAGGACGCCCTCGCCTCGGCCGAGATGACCCTGGATGAGCTCGATCAGGTCATTTTGGTCGGCGGCGCCACCCGTGTGCCCAAGGTTCAGGACGTACTGCTCAAAGCCGTGGGCAAAGCAGAGCTTTCCAAGAACATCAACGCAGACGAGGCGGCGGCTATGGGCGCCGTGTACCAGGCCGCTGTCCTCAGCAAGTCCTTTAAGGTCAAGCCCTTCCTGGTCCAAGAGGCTGCTGTTTTCCCTGTTCAGGTGGAGTATACTCAAGAGACGGAGGAGGATGGCACCAAAAGTCTGAAGCACAACAGGCACATCCTGTTCCAGAGAATGGCGCCGTATCCCCAGCGGAAGGTCGTCACCTTCAACCACTACACTGACGACTTTGCCTTTAACATCAACTACGGTGACCTCAGCTTCTTTGGACAGGAGGATCGTGCCATGTTCGGCTCTCCGAACCTAACCACTGTCAAGTTGTCTGGGGTGGGCAGCCGCTTCCAGGAGCACCCGGATGCGGAATCCAAGACGATCAAGGCCCACTTCAACATGGACGAGAGCGGCATGCTTCTGCTGGACAGGGTTGAGTCTGTCGTTGAAACCGTCATCAAAGAGAATGAGGTGCAACCAGCATTTATAAATCTGGGACACAAAATCTCCCGCTTGTTTGGAGGTAGATCCTCAGAACCTGCCGCTAACACGACTCAGCCGCTTCAGGACGAGGAAGAGGTGCCGCTGGAGTCTGGAAACACGACAGAAGAGAAGAAAAATGGTGAGAAAAAGGCCAAAACCCCAAAGAAGACCAAGGTAGTATCTGAAGACATTGCTGTGGATCTTGTCATCAGGGACATCCCCAACTTGACTGCAGACGAGATCGCTTCATCCAAGAAGAGGCTGCAGGAGTTGATGCTCCGAGACCTGCAGAAACGGGAACGGGAGAAGATCCTGAACAGTCTGGAGGCGTTCATCTTCGAGACCCATGACCAGCTGTACGAATATAAGCAACTGGTCGGTGGCGATGGGTCCTCGAAAGAAGAGGACGAGCAGATGATGATCTCGGGGAAGCTGAGTGAGGTCTCGGCCTGGATGGACGAGGACGGCTACTCGGCCACCACCAAGGAGCTGAGGGAGAAACTGTCGGAGCTGAAGAGCACGTGCAACGCCGCGTTCCTCAGGCTGGACCAAGAACGGCGCCAGCTGCGACAGGGCCAAGGCGACAGTCCGTCCTCCAGCGCAGGAGAGTCCAAAGGTGGAAATAGAACGGAGGGTGGGCCTCCCATTGGAGAGGCTTCTCCAGAGAATGCTGCCAAGTCATCTAATCACTCGGAACATGCACAGGTGACGGAGAGTACAGGATCATCAGAGAAGACCCAGTCTGAGAACCCTATAGTGGATGAATTATAACTGCGGGACCCAAAAATGAAAATCACAGCATTTGGTGCGTACTCTGTATTGGCGAAATAGTAGCCCAACCTAACCTGCAATGATTTTGTCCTGTAGCGGCGAGGACCGGCACAACCAAGCCCAACCAGCTTTTTTTTTGCTCCTGTCTACATGTCTACATGTCTACAAGTGTCCTTGAGCAAAATGCTGAACCAAAATTGCTCTTGATGCGCTGGTTCATATCTTGGATGGTTTCTTCTGCCGTAAGAGTGTGAAATTTACATGTTCAAGATTCTTTTTTTAGTGTTGACAATCACTGTCAGCACTATAAACTGTAATTGTTGACTTAATATTGATTGAAGTTCATTCTGAAAATAGTCAAGTTTTCCGAAAAAAAATATGTTTTTTTTCTATTCAATATGTTTTAATAAAAAACAATATTTCTATGCATACACAAATATATGGCAATATTATTCGTATGCATGCATGAATGCACATGGCTTAATTTTCAGTTCAGGTCAGACGGCATTTCCAATCTACTTGAAACATGGGGAAAAAAAGAGCCTTTCAGTGTCGTAAGAGATGCCTTTTCTTCCTCAACAAGTGAGAACACGGCCCTGAGGGATTACTTGCTGTAAATGTCTCCTCTCTCAGTGCCCTCTGTTTCCCTTTCTGCTGTGGCATAATAGCTTGGTAACCATGGCCTGGAGGCAGTTAAAACAAAGAAGAAGAAAAGAAACCGGGCAAAAAAAAAATAAACCTCAAGGTTTATTCTTAGTGTCAAGCTGGAGTGTTTCCTTATGGTGTTTTAATGGAAGGATGGAGAGTGGGAGGGAAGAGAGAACTGTTCGGACCTACAGTTCTGTCTGTCTGTCTGTTCAATACAAAGGAGCTTTATTGGCATGAGAAAACGAACGTTTACGTGTTATAACAAGGTTCCGAGCTTATTTTTAAAACAAATGGCGGCACACGTGTGCAGTCTTTTTGGGACAAATGGCAACATTTTTACTCAAGACTATACAGAAAAACTGTTAAACGGAGCAGCTCTGTTTACCAGGTTAAGGTCCACATGGTAGAGACATTAGTCCTTAAAGGTATTATAGACAACTTTAGTGTAGTGTTTGTAAACAGATTTTTAATCTAACTCCACCTTATGAAACTGCTGGAGACTGCTGCACTCCCGCCCCACTACCCCCCTCCCCCTGTCATGAGCCCAACGAACGACACTTATTTGTTGACAACAATAAAGTTCTGGGACAGTCTGTAGGGCAAAGCAAGTGCCTGTCTGAGGGATACAGCTGCAGCATCAAAGTAGAAGCGGCGTAGATGGCAAAAAGGCGGTTGTATTCTATTGGCCAATCTTGTTCACAGTTCACAAATCTTGTTGCTGTGTTTGCACATTATATTTTGACTATGGTGTGCAGATTTCCACGTGCACACACATGCAACCACGAGTGCAAAGGACAGAGACACGAGTACAAGCTAGATTAAGCTCTGTCCCATTCCGAGACATTTAAATGCCTGCCCTGTTTTTTTTAACCACATGATCCCTTGCGCCCCACTTCTGGGCGAAACATAAATATGGCTTGTAAATCAACTCTTTTTTTTCAGGGGAAAAGTTTAAAAGGGAATCGACCAGTACCACCTATGGGGATCCTAGCCAACTACAGAGCCTTAAGAGTATGGACAGAGTTACACAGACTACTATCAAGAATAGAGACAAAATAGGGACAACCAGAAGTTACGGATTGCATTGTAGTGTATGGGCTTCGCTGCGCACAAGTATGTGAACCACGTGACCATGCTGCTTTCAGACCCCTCGATATCACAACTCTTCTGCTAGATGGCTCTGACCAACTATAAGATGGTTAAACTTGAATCTGACACGACATCAGTGGAACCAATAGACTCTACCCAACTGTTATTACTTATAAATCCCTCTATAGCCTGGGTATATTTGACTGAGTTACTCCACCCCAAAGTAAATACAAGACAACTTACAGTATGTCTTCTGACAAAGGAAAGGCCATACTATCCCATGCAGAGAACAAAAGGTGATCAGGGATATTTTACACACTGTCTATATGTCCAGCCTCGTTGGGGGGGGGGGGGGGGGGGGGGGGGGGGGGGTATATATAAAAAATAAGGGTCATGTTTTTACATACTTTTTGCAATGTACCTGTTGTAATATACCTGCTGACCCGAATAAAATATGTTTAAAAAAAAAAAAAGGTGATCAGGGATATAAAGTAAGTAGAAGCTTGAAGTCCTTTAGTTGTACTATTAAAGCTGTACAATTGAAAGGCTCAATTTGAAATGTTAAAATACCCAAAAGCGCATAGATGTTAAAATACCCAAAAGCGCATAGTTGTATGTAGGGAAGAACAAAGTGTGTGTGTGTGTGTGTGTGTGTGTGTGTGTGTGTGTGTGTGTGTGTGTGTGTGTGTGTGTGTGTGTGTGTGTGTGTGCGTGTGTGTGCGTGTGCGTGCAGTGATGGGCAAGTTACTGGGAAAATGTAGTAACCTACACTACTTGTTACTCTCAAAAAAATGTAGCTAAGCTACACAACAAGCTATCCCTAGTAAATTGTAGCAAGATACACTACAAGCTACATGACAAAAGTAGCTTGATGTAGCTTGCTACATCAACACTAGATATATAAAAATATATATCTCAACTTAATGCACAACTTTCTGAATAATAATCATAATAATAAAATAATATCAATAAATGTGTATTATGTATATTAGAGGGATGTATATTTTAGGTTTTCTACCCATTAAAAATGAGCGGAATTTGAAAATGTGTGCGGGAAAATGTAGTAAGCTACAATCCTTGTTACTCAAAATAAGTAGTGTGGCTTTACTACAAGCTACTCGAAAATGTAGTGTAGCTTCACTACAAGCTATTCCCAGAACAAATGTAGTAAGCTACACTACAAGTTACGGGAAAATGTAGTTAAGCTATGTAGCTTAGCTACTTGTAACAAGCTACTGCCCATCACTGTGTGTGTGTGTGTGTGTGTGTGTGTGATTGCTAAAATACAGTCCTTAGGATTATCCTAATGTGTTGGTTTTGTTTTTATTCCAAAAATCGGCAACTCGTCCATTTAGGCCTGACCGAAGTTTCCTTAAAAACTTTAAATATTTATGTTGCAGCATCAAAAAAATGTTGTAATGTTCTTTTTTCAGAAATGAGTTTTGGAAAAATGGGGGGCTTCTTTTAATGTTTGTTATCTTATATTTTGGCACAGTAGGGGTACTAAGATTGCAAACGACAGAAGAACCTTTTCTGTGGGACAGGAACCATAGAACCTGGGAAACGGGTATGCTCCTGGGTTTGTCCCCATTGGGGACATTGGGGTTATAGTTTTGTGAACAGGATGAAGGGGTATTTCGCTTTGAAAATGTTATCATTTTCTGCTCAGTCTCATGTGAACACACAGTTCTCATGTGAACACACATTTTTTACATTACTTGATTCAGTATTTAGATATTTGTTAATTTTATTATACTTGTCCTTATATTTGTCCATATTTGTCCTTTATTATATTTGTTCATCTTATTATATTTGTCCATCCCTATAACAAACCCATTATAATTTAAAACCATTATCGTCCTCCTATATGTGAGAGGTCTGTGGAATTTAATTTACTGTTTTCATTCATTTTTATTCAAATATTCTTTTGGAAAATGGAGAACCTCCTCTGTGGCATGCTGGTTGTGGCTAAATGAATGAAACAAGAAAAAATGAATGAAAACAGTAAATAAAATTCCACTGCCCTCAAACGTATTGGGGAGGACGATCTGAGTTACCCGTTAAAAAAAAATAGGTGTTTTTGATTAATCTATTGTGGTTAAAATAGATTTTTAAGTTATAATGGGATTACATAGGAAGGGGCGGGGCAGCTAAAATGAAAATCAAATATCTAAATACTGAATCAAGTAATGTACAAACTGGGGTGTTCACATGGGACTGAGTAGATGATAAAATGACAACGTTTTTTTGCGAAAGTGAAATACCCCTGTAAGTGTTGGTTCTTACAGAATGGATGCAGTCCATGGTGGGTCATCAAAAGTACAGTGCGTGTTGTGAGTTTGTTATCACACTGCAGACAGTGGCACAGTGAGTGTTGTGTGTGTTTGCAGCCAGTGGCACAGTGAGTGTTGTGTGTGTTTGTTATCCCACTGCAGACAGTGGCACAGTGAGTGTTGTGTGTGTTTGTTATCCCACTGCAGACAGTGGCACAGCGAGTGTTGTGTGTGTGTGTTTGTTATCCCACTGCAGACAGTGGCACAGCGAGTGTTGTGTGTGTGTGTTTGTTATCCCACTGCAGACAGTGGCACAGCGAGTGTTGTGTGTGTGTTTGTTATCCCACTGCAGACAGTGGCACAGTGAGTGTTGTGTGTGTTGGTTATCCCACTGCAGACATTGGCACAGCGAGTGTTGTGTGTGTTTGTTATCCCACTGCAGACATTGGCACAGCGAGTGTTGTGTGTGTGTTTATCCCACTGCAGACAGTGGCACAGCGAGTGTTGTGTGTGTTGGTTATCCCACTGCAGACAGTGGCACAGTGAGTGTTGTGTGTTTGTTATCCCACTGCAGACATTGGCACAGCGAGTGTTGTGTGTGTTTGTTATCCCACTGCAGACAGTGGCACAGTGAGTGTTGTGTGTGTTTGTTATCCCACTGCAGACAGTGGCACAGCGAGTGTTGTGTGTGTTTGTTATCCCACTGCAGACAGTGGCACAGCGAGTGTTGTGTGTGTTTGTTATCCCACTGCAGACAGTGGCACAGCGAGTGTTGTGTGTGTTTGTTATCCCACTGCAGACAGTGGCACAGCGAGTGTTGTGTGTGTTTGTTATCCCACTGCAGACAGTGGCACAGCGAGTGTTGTGTGTGTGTTTGTTATCCCACTGCAGACAGTGGCACAGTGAGTGTTGTGTGTGTTTGCACTTTGCAGACAGTGGCACAGTGAGTGTTGTGTGTGTTTGTTATCCCACTGCAGACAGTGGCACAGCGAGTGTTGTGTGTGTGTGTTTGTTATCCCACTGCAGACAGTGGCACAGCGAGTGTCGTGTGTGTGTTTGTTATCCCACTGCAGACAGTGGCACAGCGAGTGTTGTGTGTGTTTGTTATCCCACTGCAGACATTGGCACAGCGAGTGTTGTGTCTGTTTGTTATCCCACTACAGACAGTGGCACAGCGAGTGTTGTGTGTTTGTTATCCCACTGCAGACAGTGGCACAGCGAGTGTTGTGTGTGTTGGTTATCCCACTGCAGACAGTGGCACAGCGAGTGTTGTGTGTGTTGGTTATCCCACTGCAGACAGTGGCACAGCGAGTGTTGTGTGTGTTGGTTATCCCAATGCAGACATTGGCACAGCGAGTGTTGTGTGTGTGTGTGTTTGTTATCCCACTACAGACAGTGGCCCAGCGAGTGTTGTGTGTGTTTGTTATCCCACTACAGACAGTGGCACAGCGAGTGTTGTGTGTGTTTGTTATCCCACTGCAGACATTGGCACAGCGAGTGTTGTGTGTGTGTTGGTTATCCCACTGCAGACAGTGGCACAGCGAGTGTTGTGTGTGTTGGTTATCCCACTGCAGACAGTGGCACAGCGAGTGTTGTGTGTGTTGGTTATCCCACTGCAGACAGTGGCACAGCGAGTGTTGTGTGTGTTGGTTATCCCACTGCAGACAGTGGCACAGCGAGTGTTGTGTGTGTTGGTTATCCCACTGCAGACAGTGGCACAGCGAGTGTTGTGTGTGTTTGTTATCCCACTGCAGACAGTGGCACAGCGAGTGTTGTGTGTGTTGGTTATCCCAATGCAGACAGTGGCACAGTTGTGTGGTTGAGGATGATGCCACTCCAGTAGAGCCACGCTGCCTGCCAGCCAGACATTCAGGAAAGAGAGACTCCCATTGTCCCACATACACATTACACATGGATCACAAGAAACTGGAACTCTGCAATGCATGTCGAAGAAACCGTGGCATTGTGTTGGATTGTTCTTCTAGTTTGTTGTGATACTAATATATCTTCAGTGGCAAATGTTCTATTCATTCCTTGTGATATAGGCCAGAGCACAGAATGATGATGGTAACCTTGATTGATTGATTGATTGCTTTATTGGATGTGTAATCGGGCCCTTGGTATTCAGGTCCTTGGTATTCATAATCATGCCATGAAAAATAATACTAGCACAGTTCAAATCATCATAAAAAGTTTGGAGAATAAAGTAGAGGTTATAAAGAGGATTGGGTAGTCACTAGACTAGACAAATCATTTCCCCTCCCTTCGGCATGCTGAAAGGTGGATTTTCAGGCCAGGGATTTGCATTTTTTGGGGGCAAAAGGGGGTCAGGACAATCCACGCTTGTGTGGCAGGAGAATTTGGAGAATGTTTGTTGCTCATGGACACTTTCAAACAGGGAGGGACTTGAACCCCGCTACTGTACGTCCTCTCAAAGCCGTAAAAATCATTGCTGCCATATAACTCTGAAGACAGGTTTATATAGAGATTTTTATTTGATTGGGATTAAGTTGATAACTTTACACACCTTCAAAGCGGACATAGGAGTGGTGGTTAGCTGGCATCCTTCAAAAAGGATACATGTGTCAGTGTCAGCTGTTCATCTGACAGTCGCCCTATAAATGAGGAAGTCATAATATGAATGGAAAAAGAGAAGTGTTTGTCCGACTTCCCACAGTTGGACGGAGGCTTACTGCATGGCATGGGGAAGGACAAGGACAACACACATCATGAGATGACGATGCACCCAGAGGATGTCTATTTCTAACTTGGTTCCTCTGTACACGCACACAGACAACCAACACTGCACACAAATCGAATCAGTGATGAATAAGGGGAACCCCTCAGGAGTTGCTGGGCCAGTGAACTCTTATCACCAACTCGACTGTCTTCATCGTTGTAGTTAGGGCCCTGATACACTAGCAATATTTTTGATCAACATCAACAAGCAACGTCAACTATCAACGTTGACTTTCCACCTTTCTATACAAAATGATCAACTCCTGGTTGTTCAGAAAAGTCAGATCATTAGCGCCCCCTACTGGTCAACATTTTGGAATCCTCCAATCACAGCCCTCCTCGGCATCATGTGATCCTTTCTCCCAGACTCCCACAGATAAACTTTTCTGAAAACAACATGGCTGCTGCTGCTTCACTGCTGTGGACAAAAACAAGGATTTTGTAACTTTTATTCCGCTAAATGAACATTTTGAGTTGGGTGGCTGTTGGGTGAAAATGATTCAATGCAAACTAAGGCTTCTTTTTTTCTGAGAGTGTAAAAATGGAACCACAATGGTTCACATTTGTACACTCTCAGGAAAAAATGAAAATGAGTGGAATTCCACTTTTAATGTTGCCTGTTGCCATGTGTCTCATCTTGTTGTCTGTTGATGTTGACATTGCTAGTTGATATTGATAAAAATATTGCTAGTGTATCAGGGCCTTAAAAGGTAATAGAGGCAACTTTAGTGTGTACAAACACCATGTTTGTAAGCAGATTTGTTTACTCCACCTCACCTCCACTCTATTGGCTCGTTATGAATCTGCTGGAGACTGCTCTGCTGTGATTGGCTAAAATGCTGCCCCCCCCCCACACACACACACAAATTAGCACTGCCTTTCCTGAGCCCGACGAATGTTTTGTTGACAACAACAAATTTCTGGCCCATGGTTGTGGTTTTGCGCCTGAGAGGCTGAATAAAAGGATGGACCTTGATATGGAAAGAAATTGTAATTAATTATATAATAATTATTATATTTTGTTTGTGTTGGTCCAGCTCAAATCTAGGCCTCAATTCATACAGTACTGTTAGTCTGTAATACTGTAATTGAGTGTCATTCTTGATCTGCTCTAAATCTAAGCTGTGATTGTGATTTTTGGGGATCATGGGACACAGCACAAGGTCACATGAGCATGTACACACACATACTGTACATACGCACATGCGCATACACACACCACACTACAGTAAGCGTATGTGTGCGCACGTGCAATATAAATAACAGATAACTAATGCAAGGTTGTACACACGCATTCCACGGCAGTGTTTCCCGTGTGACCCAGATTTGTGTTTGTGTGTGTGTGTGTGTGTGTGTGTGTGTGTGTGTGTGTGTGTGTGTGTGTGTGTGTGTGTGTGTGTGTGTGTGTGTGTGTGTGTGTGTGTGTGTGTGTGTGTGTGTGTGTGTGTCATGCATAGTGACAGATGGGGTCCTGGTAAACCCTGTCTATAATTCCAGATAATAGATAGAGCTTGGATTTCCTTACATGCGTGCACACACTAGAAAGGATTGCGCACCGACACGTGCGCACGCGCACACACACACATACACACACACACACACACACACACACACACACACACATACACAGCTGCTCAGTTACATGCCACAACAGTTGGCATTTCATAGCAGCTCGGCAAGTTGCCTCTTAGGGCAATGAAAGCCTTTGTGTGTGTCTCTACCTGTTGTTCTATGTATCTATGTATGTTTTACGGGAGGGTTCCTCTGGAAAATAATATTAATATTCCATCTCAAGGGCTGACCCTTCAATAAAAAAGAAATACAGAGAACACCATTCACCCATTCACACGCACATGGAATTGCCTTGGGGTCTTTGTTGATTAAATCCCCCTTGACCAGTGAATACAATATGGGGTGGATAGGATATTTCATTTGTGACTTGTGTCTCCTCCCACTAAATTTGGAAGCGGAATACAGTACAGTACAAGCTGAACAGTGAAAATTCTGCCTGTGGTGTTTCCATCAGATCGGTCCATTATGTTGTGTACCGATATTTTGAGATCTACACAAAAGCTGTAGGTGGAAGTACAAAGGCATACAGTATTGCTTCAATAGAATGCATGTTAACTAGCTTTATATTTGCATAGTAACTTATTAAGTCATAGAGCACACTTCAATAACATTGTCGCTCCATTTCTTTGGCAAACAGAAAATCAATTTTCTGGTCGGATACCAAACTTTATCCATTTAGGAGAGATTGAGAGAGAGAAGTCATGCGGCATATTGGATAATCAAGTGAGATCGGAGGTGATGAACCATAAATGATGAAGGATTGAGTTATCTCTTCTGATCTGATGAAACATTTTATCTGCCCTGAAAATATATTCTCAAATGTATTGCCCAATTCAGGTCCTTGGCAGTGTTGGGCAATGTTACTTACATTTGAAAAATGTTACATATTACTTTATTGCTTTTCCAAGTTCCCCCCCTGGAACCTGCAAAAGAACAGATATGTACAACACAATCTGTTTAGAGACAACTTGTAGTGTAGGAGAAAATCGTATGGTATGAAGTCGCACCCATACCATTTTCAGTTACAGGACTTTTATTAGTCAAGTAAAGCATCAATAATAACATCAGTTGTTGTTGAAGCTGCAACAGACACGCAGCATGCATAAAGCTAAAGGTCTGACTCAGAGAGTTTTCTGTTTTCAATGATGAAATGCTGTTGGTTTAGTGGTGCCACAATTCTAGTTAGTAGCAGTAGTAGTGTTTCAAATCATTTTAATTATAAGCACTTTCATTTGAAATATCTTGCGTTGTTTTGCATGCCATCGTGTTTGGTGGGGCAGACTGGGCATTTAGGGGGGCATTGCCCCTCCATGCCCATGCCTAGATCCGCCCCTAGTCTCCACTCAGAACTCAGAACACTCGGGACCAGGAGACGTCTGTGATCGCTGTGTCGCCCCTCTTCTTCCGCAGTTGTCGTCTGAATGCCTCTAATGTCTGCGAACCGAGTGGAGCTACGAGAACAGAGAGGCAGGGGCGGACCTCAGGGGGTCATTAGTTAACATTGTCTGCTAATTAGAAGGAAAGGTGCACCAAAGTGGCCTGCAAGGAGGTCCAGGGGGCTCCCCAGAAAATATAGGGAGAGAGCCCTGCTGTATTTTTCGTCTATTCACAATGAAATCGCCGGGTGTGTGACTGAGCCTGTAGATTTTTCAGCTATTTGTGAAAACTGTCTCTCCTGTCGGCACTGAGAGGCACGGTGAAATCTGCGGTAATGCAGGCGTTTATCACTCGCTTTAGTCAGATTTCGGGAGGTGTAGTTCCAGACATACAGTTGCATTTGGCGATTGTGGAATATAGTTGTCTGGCTCTGTGACATTATCCAGTATGTATCTCTGTCGCTACAGGAGAGTGCATGCATGCAGACTTGTACTGTGAGTGAACATCAGAGCGGTCCCTGCTCCCACCTGGGCCTTTGATCTCTGAACAGCTGGGCTGCTAATAACACACCTTTTGGACAACATGACAACATGCGTTTAGCAGGATGGTGTGTGGGTGTGGGCGTATGTGTGTGCACGTGTGTAGGGAGAGACGTATTATTGTTATTATTTGAACATACTATTATTTTGTGTTGCATTACAATGAGAGATAATGCAACAAGAAGAAACCAGTCATTTCCGAACCCATGGTGCTCTATATATACTGTATATACAGTAGTACACACACAAACACACACACACACACACACACACACACACACACACACACACACACACACACACACACACACACACACACACACACACACACACACACACAGTCACAAGGATGTAGAGAGCAGAGCGGACAATGAATGTTTGAGCTGAATGTTTGTCTCAACTGTGATCTTAACACTGACTGTCACATTATACAGTATACAATCACGCACGCACACAGGCGTGCACGTGTTATGAAAATTAGCAGCTATACATGGCGTGCGCGCACACACACACACACACACACACACACACACACACACACACACACACACACACACACACACACACACACACACACACACACACACACACACACACACATGTTTGAGCATGGATGTTTATGCCCAAACAACATTGTGAACTACAGCCAGGCCAACACATTAAATATGTAGGAATGTGTGAATGAAGGAAACATGTCCTCCATTCCAATAACAAGCCTTTTCAAACATCTTTTCTGTGCTTCAGCTTAACCTCTGCAGAACCCAGGGTTTTTATTTTACTTTGCATGCATGCACGAATGCACATTCATAAGTGCAGGCACACACCACACACACACACACACACACACACACACACACACACACACACACACACACACACACACACACACACACACACACACACACACACACACACACACACACACACACACACTCACTTTATTACCGTTCACACTTGGCACTTACAGTACTTCAAACAGTGCTAGGATTGGATGTCATATTGTCCAGGTCAGGAAGGTATTGTATACATGTGGGTTGCAACACCAAAATCCTTTCCTATTTTTATTTCCAAATCCAACCTTGCTTTGAGCCAGATTATGGAACTGCAGGCTGCTGAAATTCATGCAGGAGCACTAGAAGAGCGTGTCCGCTGGATTGCCTTGAACGTTTGTATTTGCGTTGTTTTCTGGAGGAACCACCGGTGCTCACGTCATACACCACATCTCAGACAGATTTATTATCTGACAGATAATAAGCCACCACAAGCCGATGAGTTTGGTTTGGTAACTAACTAACCAAACTAATAATAATAGGCCTTTTTTTCCCCTTTGCACGTTCTCGACACAGCCCTCGTTCATGAATCCGTTCGGGCACATTCATGGAGCTAACATTACCCATTTGACCACCACAATTTGGTGGTCAAATGCGGAAGTAGACCATATTTTCGTCAGTCTTCCAAGTGCTTCAAAACGACACTGTGCAACTTCTAATGAAATGAACAGCAAACTATCGCTCGAGTCCTCTCTCTATCCTTTTATTTCTCTATGGACATGACCCATGATTATATATGCCTGGCACACACCTGTGACTGAGCTGCACGCACCTGTGACTGTCACATACCTGCCAGCACTTGAAATTGAAAACATTCATGGGGTGTGCAACAAACACATTTAGCAGTGTTACTCATGTGACTAATCAATGATTAAAACGATGTAAGATACAATACAAATTCGTATTATTAAGGTGGAGAAAATAATTCCCTTAGTTAGATTTCTGGACTTATGTGGGCCAGTTTAGTTTAGGGATAAGGGTTTTGGCATGGATGAAAATGTAGCCTTGGTTCAAAAATGAGTTTTGGGAACAACATACATCAGACATTCAGGGTTGTTGTGTGTCATTCATCCTCAATCCCTTCAGCACCGGTTAAATCCCTGAATGAGGAATGAATGAATTAATGAATGGCTGTGGAGTAGTGGTGGTGGGGTTTGGGTTGGGGGGCGTCTGCAGTATTTGGGGGATGGGTACAAGGAAGAGGAGGGGGGAACATTCTTTTTGTGGGCCCCCCATAGTCGCTGTTTGTGGTTTGGAATCTGGGTCCGGCTGTGTGTGTGTCTGTCTGCGTTTGTGTGTGTATGTGCGTGTGTGTGTGCGCGCATGTGTGCGCACACGCATGGTTGGCACAGTTCTCATTTGCAGGCCAGGCCGCTGTAGTGCAGATTTTCATTCATTTCATTGAGGTCAGTGTGTTTTAAGAATGGGACCCTCACGGCCTCAGCATCCATTGAAAGTCTGCTTGACGCCTGAATGTCTGATGCATGTATGTACGTTTGTATGTACCATCCAACTCCCTATACGAACACAAGGTCTTCTTTAAACCGCATGAACTCTTGCATCCGTATCCTGGACGTGTGGGGAGCGATGTGACGTGTAGTGAGCAGAGATGGGTGTAGTAATATTAATTTTCTTTATAATGAGTATAACAAGTTACACGTGTTACAAGTGTAACAAGATCGTGTCCTACGAAACAGTAACAATATTACGGTTAGTTCTACTAATGTTACTGGTTACTTTTGTCATGCTGCTGCTTTCAATAGTGTGGTTGAAGGGAGATGGGCAAATGCCTACCTGGGCATTATGCGGCCCGGGGGCCAAATGTGGCCCTTTGGCTGAGTCTGACCGGCCCGGGGACCACCACTGGTCCTTGAGAGAGTTCCCAGTTAAATATGCAAAGTTCATTAAGCAGATGTAACTCTTTGAGAGCGTAAAAATGAAACCAAATGGACCCTTCCGGGTCCATTTGGTTTCATTTATACACTCTCAAGAGTTAAAATACTCATCAAGTGAATTAGCCCAAGTCTACACAACTAGAGAATGGCCAAAATCCAGCCTGGAATTGTGGACAAAAGCAAAATAAATCTTAGTTTTGGGGTCTGTGGGACTAAAATGTCATCAAATAGTGGTCCGCGACTCAAATGCTGAATCAATAGTGGGCCCTGGTGTCAAAATGGCTCTTACTTTTATCTTAAAATTAAATTAATATTACACAGACTTTAGCTTAGCCTTTAGTCTTGGCCCTCCACAATATTTTATGTATCTCATTCGGCCCCTTGGAAAAAACAATTGCCCACCCCTGGGCTAATGCCACTTTACTTTGACCTACAAAAGTGTGGGAATGTTGTCCCTATTTATTGTCCTGATTCTCAATAGAGGTCTATGTAGAATATGGCCACCAGAGATGGGTGTTACTAGTAATACTATTAGTTTTCTCTGTAACAATTTAGGCCTGACCTAAGATTTCTGGAAAAACTTCAGCTATTTATTTAGCAGCATCAAAAAGATTTAATGTTTGATTACTGTACATACTGTACAGAATCCAAATATGGATTCCCGTCCTGAATGGGATAACAAGATAATGTTCTAGTACGAAACGGTAATATTACACTGACTTCTACTACCTAATACATTTGTCATGCTGCTGCTTTCAACACAGCTAATACCACTTTATTTTGGCCTAAAAAAAGGGTGATGAACAGCAACCTATTATTGTTACAGTCAGACATAGAAAGATCATCATAGTGATCATCAACATCTAGTGTCAGAGTTGCAACATTGAAACATAAAGAAAGATCTTGTGTGGATTATAAAGATTTGTAAAGTGGGAAACTCTTCTTCTGACTAAAAAGATTGTGTTGTTGCTGACAGCAGTCAGCATACCTTTTTACTTATCTGCATAATTGTAAGAGCAGCAGTAAATCTGATTCATATATTGTGTCCAAGAATTGACCAGTAGACTGTGGTGTTGTAGTTAGAGTGAGGAGGACAAGGTTACAACTTCAGTAGGTCAAGAGTATTGGGTTTAGTATTGGGGGTCACTAGGACTGCAGGACACACACACACACCCCCCACACACACCCACACACACACACACACACACACACACACACACACACACACACACACACACACACACACACACACACACACACCCCTTACACACCCCTACATGCACACGCACGCGCGCAACACATGTCTGGATACGATCCAAAGCGTAAATCCCTGACGCGCGCTGCGAACAGCTGGGTCTAGCTTCCTCACCCAGTACCCGCACACACATGTGGAGCGACACAACCCTCAAACCACACACACACACACACACACACACACACCACACACACACACACACACACACACACACACACACACACAGTGTACACTCTACAGACATGTTCATACTTGACTTGCACTTCAGTCAGTGTGACGTATATCTTTTAGTGTAGTTTGTCAAAATTGCTGACCTAAGCAGGGGAAAGGCCCACAGCCCGCAGGTGTGTTCTAGTACACGGCTATACATAGACTCTGTCAATACTAGGCACGAGATAACACCCACAGTACAGTACAGTACCAATGAGCATCTATCAAAACTCCACCCTTTGGGGTAGGGTTTAGTCACTGTCCAATGCCAGTCCAAATAGTTTAACTCAGGGGTTTTCAACAGGTGGTCCGGGGACCACCAGTGGTCCTTGAGAAGGTTCCAGGTGGTCCCCAGGCTAAATGATGGAAAGTTGGTTAACCAGATGTAACCAGATGTAACCAGATGTAAAAATGAAACCAAATGGACCCTTGCGGGTCCATTTGGTTTCATTTTCACACTCTCAAGAGTTAAAATATTCATTATCTGAATTAGCACCACTTAATTAAGAAGTTTACACTGTTTTGTTGGCAAAATACAGCCTGGAATTGTGGACAAAACCAGAAGAATTCTTTAATTTTAGGTCTTTGGTGTGAAAATGTAATCGAATGGTGGTCCGTAGCTCAAATGCTGAATAAATGGTGGGCCCTGGAGTCAAAAAGGTTGAAAACCCCTGGTTTAACTATTTGGACTAGCAACTATTGCTATGCAGGTCAAGCTTTCCAGGTCAAGCTTTCCTCTTCTAACATGCCTATTGGACAAGGCTGGTTTGAGGAGGGCCTTAGTGAAGGGCTCATTCCCTATAATGGACAGACAGCCAGTACCTCTCCACTCCCCCTTTATGCTACCTGTCTTACCTTCGTTTCCCATTGTCCTTCCCCATATGCCCCCTTTCCCCCATTCTCTCTCCCTTTCCTACCTGAGTAACTCTCTATTCTAAATAACCTTACAGAGATACTGATTTTTTTCAATTCCGATTCATTTTTTTAAATTTCCAGATACACCCCCTATAACTTGAAAAGTTATGAGGGGGGAAGAAAAACAAAACAAAAAGTGTTCTATTTGCCGTTTTCTACTTCTTGCTAATTAGATATTATATGATAGTCACGACCCGAGTTGTTTCTGTCCACGGCGCAATCATGTTTTTATTAACCATTTTCAAAAAGTCTATGAGAAAAATGAATGAGGATTCCATTTTTGTCATGAAAGGGGCGTGGCTGCGCAGCTCTATATAACTTGCGGTTACCACTAGAGGTGGAAATGCTATTACTGCAAATGGAGGTCCGTAGACTAATGAATGTCAAACTGGGGAGGTCCTTGAAAAGAAACCAATTGAGAATCACTGCTAGAGACGTAAAAACGTTTTCTTAAGGGGGTACTAGGTCCCTGGAATATCTCTTCAAATGCTGGTCCGCTGGCTAATTAGTGGCAATTTGGGGGCCCCTTGACATGAAACGGTTTGTGAACCACTGGCCTACATGTTATTGGCATCATTGTGCTAAGTTTGTCCTTCTTTTTCTGTTATTTTTCCACACATTTCTCCCTCTCCCTCTCCTTTTGGTTGAGGCTATAATAGAGGCCAGTTAAAAACGTCCCTGTCATTGGACTAATTACAGGTTGGAATTCAGGCGGCTTGGGTCAGCCATACAGTTTAGCAAGATGGAGATCTGTAATATTATGTCTGTCTGCTCTGCTTGCTGAGGGGGAATTCAAAGAGCACAATCACAAAGCATACAGTATACGCCCATATCATTATCTGAAACTCACTCATCTCTAACATACAGAGGATGTAAAATGTGTATTTGGAATATTAGCATCCACAACAATGTGAGATGCGAGATATTTTAATTGATCTGTTTTTTTTGTTGTTGTTGTTGTTGTTGTTTTTTGCAAAATAGCTGAAGAAAAATGTCTAACTTTAACTTTTGGGATGAAAAGCAAGTTTATTTTCATAGAAGGTTTCACCAACAAGGCAACACATTCTAAGTGCTTTACAATGAAGATGAAGCATTAGAAACAATAAAGAAACAGCCAGGACTGAGCTTTGATTTGAAAGACCTGATTGGGAACAGTCACCTGTGTTCAAGGTCGAGGTCACAATGTAGAATTGATGTTCTTTCAACATTTCTGTTTGTTTCTTCGGTTATCTGAGGGATTCAGACATTCCATCAACCGCTCACCATTATTCTTTATGGAGCTAATGGTGTGTACTCAGTCATCGATACAACAGGACATCCCTGTCTTTTATGTGTGATCTGGACATGTGTCAGAAATTACAGGGATTGTAAAAGTTGATCCGAGCTTGTAGTCTAGTTTGCCTGTTTTCAGTATTCGATGTATGTAGAGTGACAGAATGGTAACCACAAGGTTCCCGGTTCGAACCCGAGCTCCCCCAGCGTTGGTGTCATAGTGCCCTTGAGCATGACACTGAACCATGGTTTCCTATGCCATCAGTGTGTGAATGTCTGTGTGAAAGGAATGTGATGCATGCACAATCCATGTAAAGTGCCTTGGATAATGGCGCTATATAAATGCTACATAAATGCTACAATTATTGTTAGCCTCATAGGATAAAATGCACATGTCATTTTTGTGATTTTTGTATAATAAGACCTTGGCTATTGTTCTGTAACATCCTGATTAACTACCCAATCGCGAGGTAAACTTAGCGAAATTACTCGACACTTTGGCGTATAAATAAACACATTTAACTTCTCCAAATCATCTAACTGTTTGGATGAATAGTAAGATCAAAGTTTGAACTGTATCAATATGTTAAAAAGTGAATTTGGGTAAAAAATAAAAAATTACACTTTCATGGCTCCCAGGGGAAATTAGTCATGTGCGACATGAGGCATAAAGCACCAGGTGCCATCACATTTAACTAGACCAACTGTTCCGTTCCGTTCTATCTTTCTCTGCAATCATGTTTTTGACTTGGTACAGTAATTCGGCATCTGTTGCTTGCAGACTTTATACTGACCACAGCCTTTCCATTTGTCTGTCTGTTTGACTAGGTGCGTGCATGTGTGCGTGCATGTATGTGTGTGCGCCGACGAGGCCAATAATGTACATGTACAGTACGGTGACTCATTGTGTTTATGGTGGTGACATACAGTATATACAGTAAGAGGACTGATGAAACTTTAATCCTCTTAAATCTGTTGGATTCCTCCGACACACACCTCGCCCCAACGCCCTGTCCTCTTTTTTGTCTGTTTTGGTATTCTGTGACATAGAACAATTGGTGAACTGACTAGACCAGGGGTTTTCAACCTTTTTGATACCAGGGCCCACCATTTATTCAGCATTTGAGCCACGGACCACCATTTGAGGACATTTTAGCCCCACAGACCCCAAAACTAAAGATTTCTTTTGCTTTTGTCCACAATTCCAGGCTGGATTTGGGAAACAAAGCAGGCAAACATACAGATCAAAATGACCATTAATCTTCTACATTCTCTAATTGTGTAGACTTGGGCAATTCACATGATGAATATTTTAACTCTTGAGAGTGTAAAAATGAAACCAAATGGACCCGCAAGGGTCCATTTGGTTTCATTTTTACGTTCTCAAGGGTTACATCTGGTTAAACAACTTAGCTGGGGACCACCTGGAACCCTCTCAGGGACCACTGGTGGTCCCCGGACCACCTCTTGAAAACCCCTGGGCTAGACTGTTCCTTAATTTAAAGATGGGGTGCTGAGATTTGTTTTTGGATCTGAGCATCTCTCTCCATCTCCCTCTCTCTCCCTCCAGATGACATCATGCAGAGGAGAAGCAGTCCGCTGTTCGCAGCAGAGATCGGCTCTGAGCTTCAGAAACAGTTTGCCTTTCTGCCAGGTGATTTCCAACACGTTTAAACTTTAACTGTTGGGAGTGAAAAGTTGAATTTATTTGGACGGCACATTTCACCCACCTGTTAGTAGTTCTTTACTAACACCAACTTGCACATTGCACGCAAGTGCGTGAGCAGAGAGCAAGTATCCCCAACACATCCAGGAGATAATACACATGACAATACTTATGAAGGTATTACATTAAATAATCAACTAATGCAGGCAATCAATGTTAAAAAAATAATAATAAAAACAGTTCACCGATGACCCCCCCCCCCCCCCCCCCCCACACACACACACACACACAGCATTTATATCCACTGATCAGCACTGAGTAACATCCAGGGTCATTCAGAAAAAACGTGTCCGTTTCTTCCATTAGTGGCTCAGGTTGCTATTTAGATCACCCTGGTGATTAATTATTCACAAAGTCCGTTAGAAACGGCCATGGTTGCATAGTAACCCAACTGTGTGTGTGTGTGTGTGTGTGTGTGTGCGTGTGCGTGTGCGTGTGCGTGTGCGTGCGTGTTGTTTAGGTTTTGGGGCCACTATACTATCGTTTTTGTTCTGAAAGGAGTAACACTGCTAAACATATGGGTTCAACCTTAGGTTTCTGGCAGATTCTGAAGAATTGGGGTCACAAACACAGCTTAAACTGACAGGATGCGTGCTTGGCACACACCTGTGACTGAATTGCACACACTTTTGACTCAGTGGCTCACACCTGTGACTGTCACACACCTGCCATCACTTGAAGTTCAAAACAAGAGTGAATGCCAACAGTCTGTATGATCGCTACAAGCCATACCTTGTTGTAAAGGTGACAAATTAATGATTGAAACAATATAAGATACAATACCAATCAATATTATTAAGGATGAGAAAATTATTCCCAAAGTTAGGTTGGCAAACTTTATAATCAGTTTTGCTGTCCAATGCCAGCAGGATGATGTAATTTCATCCCCTCCCCTATCCAAGTAGTGGACTAGTGGTCCACTACTTGGATTGGGATGTTGGTATTATTATTTTTTATTCACACTTAGGACCCCAAATCCCCCTTAGAATGCATGAATGTCTTGGCAGTTTCTTGGTAGAAACCGCCTGTCATAATTTCATTTTCACCTCCTCCCTCTGCAAATATTGGACAGTCTTGGATGTTGATATTACTTGCACAAGCAAAGTGTGAGAGTATGGTGACTGATCTACTGGGTATGTATTAGTGATGCTCCAAATATCCAGTCTAAACATTTTTAGTTTTTTTCAGCCTAATCCGTTTTGGCCCAAAATTGATGATTTATCATCCTCTACAACATGATTGGTTCACTGATCCACCAAAGGGAAACTTAATTTACTCCCTTTCATACCCACTCAGAATTACTTTAAAATATGTCTGACATGTAATTGGACTCCATTTCACTTATTTGTTAATCAGTCTACTGATTTACCAGTATAAATCATTATCTTATGTGTGCCATTTTCAATTTAGTCATTAGCCAAATTAGCCTTCATCCTTAGCCTTTTTGACTGCTCGCTAAATCATATTACCGGCATAGATGGACGACTGATAGCCAACCTTATGGTTATCTACTCTATAGCTCCCAGACTATTCCTTTGCAGTTGGGAGGGGGAGGGGGAGTTGGGGTTGGGAAAATAATATTGTACAACGTAATATGTAATATATTATTCTTTGATTATAATAATGATAAGTAGTGTAATATTACTTTTTCCAAGGGGTGATAAGTAAAGTAAAT
>CM076988.1:17978669-18021169 GCA_039105355.1 Benthosema pterotum
CAGATCTATCAGTAAGGGTTTTGCTGTGTACTCTGTAAGCCTGGATGACTGGTGGAAACTCACCCAGAGCGCTGCTGGTTTTCTGTCCTTTATCAGCAAGTTAATTGCATTCACAAATTAGGCCTGAATCGGAATACAATAAACTACCGCCTATAGGATGGAAACAGGCGGATTAACCCCCATGTTGGCCCCTACAGTCCCGTTATTTTTGCAGGGCCCCCATGCCACACATAAGCACAGCACTTTTGTGTTTTATCATCCTTTTTAACCTAATTTTAACTAAATCAATAGCAAATAAAGGGCCCCCTGGAGTCCTTTTCGGGGCTTCAAACCTAGTGCAGCGCAGTCCATTTTCCCCAAAGGGTCTCATGGGGGCAAAGGCCCCACTGTCCCCAATGGCTAATCTGTCCCTGGATGGAAAGCCTGTAGCAGCACTATCAATGTTCTAACCATTGTAATGACACACACACACACACACACACACACACACACACACACACACACACACACACACACACACACACACACACACACACACACACACACACACACACAGGTGCCTTCCCGTAGTGATCAGTGTGCTCGTCCTTCTCTCTGCAGCGTTGCGTCTTCAGGAGTCGGTTTCATCCTAGTTGTTGACAGACGTCTGGACAGATGGGCTGCTGTGAAAGCGACCCTGCTCCGCATCGCTGTAAGTACACAGTAACCTCTACACTGTGTGTGCACGTGTGCATGTGTGCAAGTTTTGTTTCATAAAATTCCACCTTAGACATTTTACGAGTTACTTCCTTTCGTCAAAAGACTCTCTGGAGATGATTTCAGTATCAGTGTTTGGGAGCGCTTGTTGGCCATCACTCAACAGCCCATTTGTACCACCTGTTTTGGTAATACATGTAATAATATAGTGCAGAAGGTTGCTGTACCGATGACAAGCGCTTCCAAACTCCAATACATGAAGAAAATTCATGCTCATGAATCAATCAAGCTCATAAAATGTGTATTTTTTATGGAACAAAAACTTTACTGATAGAAAAGAGAGAGTTTAAGCTTTCCATATAGCTGTAATGTTGATGAGTTCAATACCATCAGATATAACTTTTCTGTTTGCATGAGTGTGCTGTCTATGGGAAGTCGCACCTAGATAGTACCTTGCTGGCAAGATGGCCGTCATCTGAATAGGGTCCATTATCAACCATTTGTACATGCTCTGAGTTACAGACCCATAAGGGTCCATCTGGTTTAAAAAACATACCCTGGAATGCTATCGGGAAGGACCCCTGGGGGACCTACTTGTGTGAACCAGTGGTGGTGTAGATAGCAGGGTGTTTAGACAGATGCCGTTGGTTCATTGTTTGCCTGGGTATCTGTGTTTGAGCCACTCCATTGTTCTCTCTGTGTGCTTTACTGTACCAGCTTTGTTTGGCAGTATAGACTCTGCTCTGCTGCATTCTCACGCTATATCAAAGGGACGTTTCACCATTTTTACAAGAAAATCTATGTTAATGGCATTTAGAAGACACCCGTGGACAATACCAGTGCTGGATTACCAGTCTGCCTGGAGCTTTTGAATGGATATATCCGCACAACCCTGAGTTGCATTTGTAGTGAGCCACTGTTGAAAAATAGCATATACAGGTATGTTTGAGAGGGCATTTGGGTGTATGTGGATGTGCGTATGGCTGTGTGTGTGTGTGTGTGTGTGTGTGTGTGTGTGTGTGTGTGTGTGTGTGTGTGTGTGTGTGTGTGTGTGTGTGTGTGTGTGTGTGTGTGTGTGTGTGTGTGTGTGTGTGTGTGTGTGTGTGTGTGTGTGTGTGTGTGTGTGTGTGTGTGTGTGTGTGTGTGTGTGTGTGTGTGTGTGTGTGTGTGTGTATGTGCACGCGTGCGTGCGTGTTCTGTGCGTGGGCTGTTAGCCTAGTAGCCTAGTTATTGAGCAACAGCGCTGCTTCACTGCTTTAGCTCAGATGACGAATGGATTGTTCGCAATGAAGAGATGAAAAGACATGGATGCATGGGGAACTGTGGATGATGCATAATGAGAGTCTTGCGATTGACAAAATCTCTCATAGGCAAATGACATCAGAGAGACATACCTGTCTGTCCACTGTACCAAGGCGTCAGAGAGACATACTGTCTGTCCACTGTATCAAGACATCAGAGACACATACTGTCTGTCCACTGTAAATTGATTTGTTGGGGATTATTACTATGCTTTTCTTTTGTTGTGTTAAGTTATATTGGCTTTAGCAATGTAGCCACATCATGCCAATAAAACTCATTGAATTGAGGGACAGAGAATTGAATAAAGGGACAGAGAGAGAGAGAGAGAGAGAGAGAGAGAGAGAGAGAGAGAGAGAGAGAGAGAGAGAGAGAGAGAGATTCAGTGTTTACACATTGTGTAACCTGTGTCTAATACTGTACACAGCACACTAAAGACCTCAGTGCTGATTATCCACTAAACTAGACTTGACATTCCAGGTCAATAAAACAAAATAAATAAATTGACATTTCAAGAATCTCTGACTAAAACTAAAATTTGCTGTTAAAATCAACACAGACCCTTACAGGATTTCACTACCTGGTGCAGTGTGTATGAACTAATACCAGGTGCCACACATTATGTTTAATGGGGACTGCCCATTGACCCAAAGTCCTATTCGTCCAAACATGCACTCGAAATGGTCTTGTTTTTAGCCCTGTGTCCATTCTGCGACATGCTGGCCGTTATGTTGAGGGTTAGAGATAGGGTTAGTAATTTCAGACCAATGGGAATTCGAAACAACGGCATGTTACCCTATTTCATAAGTCTGATTCATGCCTTATTTCCGTGTTGATATTGCATGCAGAAAATAGCCTAATCTACAAGCTCACAGTGCATCACAATGCGACACGTTGTGAGCTTGTACAACGTAGGTTAGTCTATTTTCGGTACTTCCCAAGTGTTATCAAGCATTAGCTGTATTTGCTCATGGGAGCATTAATGAAAACTGTTATCTGCAGAATTTTAATTTCCGGGTTCCTGGTGTCTGGGGAAAGCGTGTTCAAATCTGGTCATTAGCAGACTATTAGGTGGGCGATCTTTACTAACAATTAAAACAGCCTTCAGTGCTGCTGTAAACCCTCCAGCTGTCTTAATTTAAAGTATTTTTTTCTTTCTTTTTTTGGACGATACAGATTGCATCTATCATTGCTCAGCCAAAACATGTTGGCACAGACTTCCCGTTATTATTAATTTAGCGTCTCATTACTGAATGGATGCTTCTGGGACGTTGATTCATGACCCTCTGTGCTGTCTACTTTATACTCACTCCGTCTACTGTCAGACTGTGCACAATCCATACCTGCCAACAAACACTGCAGATTCCTGCGGAGGTCAGCACATTTTAAAGCCCTTTCCTCTAGGCTGTATGCCCCAAATCCCGATTGGGCATTTATCCTGTTAAATCTTCTGACTCCAGCCATGCACAGCAATGCATGTGCAAAACGACCCCTCAAAGTAAAGATCAAGGTCACAATACTGCATCTGCCGTAGTTAAATATCCAATGTGGGTTATTTGTCCTCTGTTAATGTGTTGCCAAAATGTGTAAATGTGATGACCTACAATGGCTTAATTCAAAGAATTTTACAGCAAGGGTGAAATCAAATTGCAACCACAGCAGATTGCCGCAAGTGATATTAGCTTTAGGCATACGTTTTACTGAGATTGTGGGTTAGGGCTATACTGAGGTTAGGGCTAGTTTTAGTAGCGACCGGTGAAGAACGGACACAACTGTGGTGTCGCGAACGATAGGCTATTGGTCACGACCGATGGTCCATCCATTGTGCTGTCCCTTGAATTTTACCCTTATACATTCGAGTGTAGTGCAATCTATACAGTAATGGTATGTCAGTTGTTTTGATTGTTTGCTTGTATTTGGCTGTTGGGCTTTTAAGGGGGCCACTATAGTTCCACACTCACTCCAGTGGGACCACTATAGTTCCACACTCACTCCAGAGAACCACTATAGTTCCACACTCACTCCAGAGGACCACTATAGTTCCACACTCACTCCAGAGGACCACTATAGTTCCACATTCACTCCAGAGGACCACTATAGTTCCACATTCACTCCAGAGGACCACTATAGTTCCACACTCACTCCAGAGGACCGCTACAGTTCCACACTCACTCCAGAGGACCACTATAGTTCCACATTCACTCCAGAGAGACCGCTATAGTACCACACTCACTCCAGAGGACCACTATAGTTCCACATTCACTCCAGAGGGCCGCAATAGTTCCACACTCACTACAGAGGGGCCACTCTAGTTCCACACTTGCGTGGTGATTTATTGGGGTCCCTGCTCAGTTACTTTACTTTCTGAGTACAGACCCCAATAAGCCACAGTAATGAGGCTGAACTCTCACTTAAATTAGCCAGACATCAGAAATAAGCCATGCAGGATATTCCTTTCTGGGCCTTGGTGGAATAGCCTCCTACTCAGAGCCATGCTTAACCAGGTCTGAGGCGGTGTGTGCCCTTTGTCAGGCTCTGCTGGCTGGATCGTCTCTCCTCCTTGTTGTGGTGCATTTAACCTTTTAATACATGCAGATGTATGCTAATCTATGCTAATTGGACAGGGATAAACATCAGGCGTGAGGGGAGGGGCGGAGGGGTGTATGGGATTCCCAAGAAATGTGTCCTGACCGTGACATTGTCTCATATTGGAGACACTCTGCTCCAATGATTACACACACACACACACACACACACACACACACACACACACACACACACACACACACACACACACACACACACACACACACACACACACACACACACACAGAGGCAGTGAAATAATGAATTGCATAATCGGTTAATTCAGAGCGTAATACAATTTTAGAATAATCAATGTAATGAGGTACTCGTGTAACATTTCTAATAGGGATGTCCCAATACTCTTTTTTTTTTTTTTTTTTTTTTCCCAATTCTCGATCCCAATATTATTTCTGTGTTGGCCAATACTGAGACAGAATATTGATACTATTTTTGTACAATTCAATTCAGTGGGCTTTCTTGGACCGCAGAAAACATACATTTCCGTTGCCAAAGCAAAAAAGCACAACAGTATGACAACAAACTGTAACATTTGAAAGTCTGAATCTTCAATAAATCAGTCTCTACTTACCGAGATCAATCAGCAGTACACTACACACAATGATTCATCTTTAGGATGGTTGTGTTCCATTTGATAGCCCTCTCTTATCACAGCAAATCACAAATCTTGCTGCTATGTTTGCACATTGTTGTACTTCACCCAGCAGATAAGGGTGTTTTGTTGTTAGTCATGTTCTCGAAATCTCTGTGGGTGATTGTAATCTGTGGGAACTATGTGTCTCTGGCGCCTTTGTTCCATGCACAGATGGTAGGAAGTGTAGCTCGGTTTCCACTTCGTTTTGTGTGCCGTGGGTGCATATACAGTAGGCAGTCAATTTACAATGCATTTATTTAGCAGTATGTACAGTATATGTTTTATAAACTACCCCAACATTTTATTTACCCCTGTGTCTGATGGTTGGTTAGGCTGGCATATTCACCATAGTGTCAACGCCTTACCCCTGTGTCTGATCACTGGTTAGGCTGGCATATTCACCATAGTGTCAACCCCCTTACCCCTGTGTCTGATCTGATCAGACACAGGGGTAAGGGGTTGACACTATGGTGAATATGCCAGTCTAACCAGTGATCAGATCACTGGTTAGACTGGCATATTCACCATAGTGTCAACCCCCTTACCCCTGTGTCTGATCACTGGTTAGACTGGCATATTCACCATAGTGTCAACCCCTTACCCCTGTGTCTGATCACTGGTTAGACTGGCATATTCACCATAGTGTCAACCCCTTACCCCTGTGTCTGATCACTGGTTAGACTGGCATATTCACCATAGTGTAAACCTTTACCCTTGTGTCTGATATTTTTGTTTTGTGACAAAACAATCAAGAGATTACTTGAAACTTCTAGTAATGCAGTATAACAAAGGTGTATATACCACCTTCACCACCACCCCACAAAACCATAATCAGTCACAATAGGATGTTCCAGTTATTTTGTGGTGTTTTCACCTGTGGTGCAGGTGGATGGTTTTTGATCTGGAGAGAGAAAAAAATCATTGCAGTTGTTGCCATCTCTCTTTAATATACTGCTTTCTAAAGGTCATGCTTTCTAAAATATACAGGTGCTTTGAATAATGGGCAGTTTGTGACAAACACATAGAGTGACACAGAAGAGAGAGAGATTCCTCTTTCTTCAGTTCTCTCCCCTTTGTAGAAAATGGATTCATAAAAACTGTGTGTGTGCGTGTGCGTGTGTGCGTGTGCGTGTGCGTGTGCGTGTGCGTGTGCGTGTGCGTGTGTGTGTGTGTGTGTGTGTGTGTGTGTGTGTGTGTGTGTGTGTGTGTGTGTGTGTGTGTGTGTGAACCAGTGTAAATTGTGCTCTGGGATATCCACGGTTAAATTGGGCAGCGTCATTAGTCTTTCCTCCAGGCGTATAGAGAGCAGGTGGTGAGGAAAGACATAGCGTGTATGCGTGTGTTTGCATGACTAGGGTGTGTGTGTGTGTGTGTGTGTGTGTGTGTGTGTGTGTGTGTGTGTGTGTGTGTGTGTGTGTGTGTGTGTGTGTGTGTGTGTGTGTGTGTGTGTGTGTGTGTGTGTGTGTGTGTGTGTGTGTGCGTGCGCAGGTTGGGTCCTCCAGCACCATGTGCTGACGCTGAGTGAAGGTCACCTGTCTCTCCTGCTCCAGGCTTCTCTCGTCACGGTCACTCCAAGGTCACTGGATAGTAGCATTTCCTGCTGGTGTTTAGTTTATGTGTACAACTGTACAGTGGCTCAGGAGTAGAGTGACCACATGGGACCAACGCCGTGCCTTGCATGGTTTCCACCATCATCGGTGTGAATGGGTGAATGTAGTGTGTGTAGTATCAACAGTGTTGGGAATATTACATTACCTTGTTAATACATTACGTATTAATTATTACCTTCATTTTAAAGAAATATATTATATTACAATATTACTGTCTGAGCAAGTGCAATATATTAATATTACTATTACATATTACTAATTATTAAAAAAAAAAACGTTTTACAAAATATATAATGAAATATTTAGTATCACTATTAATCAAATATTGCGTAGACCAGTGGCATACCTACAATAAAGCAAGCACACTTGGCTATTTGGCCAAATCCATACTTGAAAAAACGTCACTCCGGAATAAATAGTTTGATGACAAATGATAGAAAATAAGTAATTATTTAACTTCTGCAGTTGTCAATATAATTTCACAAGAACATTTTCAATGAGACAGATTGACAAAGTAATATTGAAAGTAATGCAGAAATGCAGAAAGAAAAGTATAATATATTAGATTGTTTTAGTTAAGTAATATATTTATATTACAAGTTACTGCATTTTGGTAATATATTATGTAATATATTAAGTTACGTAGTGCACATGTCCCAACACTGAGTATCAATGCACCGTTTACCATTCATATTGTGTGTAGTGGTGTAATGATACATTTTAACATTAATTAATTAATTAATCAATTAAGTATTGTGACACATGGGGGACAATATACTGTACGACACATGGGCGATATTGGTTTATTGTAGCGAGAAGATACCATTTAATTATTTGAGCAAATACATTAAATATGTGTGAAACATGTGGATAGTGCAGGATTTTTAAGGGATTATTTTAAATTATGGAAATGAATAAGTACACACTCTGGAAACACTGCAGTGGATATTGTATATGAACACATTATGACAAACCAAGCCAAATGCCTTGGAATGAACACAGAGTGTAGCTATATGGAAATTGAATATTTTTATTTTTTCTTCAATGCACCAATACTAATAAATAACTAATATTGGTAACGATTGTATACAGAATATTTCCATTGCAAAATGATACGATACAAAGTCAACATAACGATATGCTTTGATCAATATTTTTTAAATTATTTATATTAATAATAAGCGTGTGCCGTACTGTGCTGAGTACACAATTACACAGCTACCCAATTCCAGGTTTTCATGTTGTAGTTTTTATCTCTTTATAGCACCGTAGTTCTGCTTATGGAGGCGGATATCACTTGGAGGTCTGTTCTGCATGCAGTGTAGTTAAGGCTGCAACTATGAGTCGATGAATCGTAATCAAATCAAAATCAGTTAGCTGTCAACTAACTTAGACATCGATTAATGGTATACGGCAGCTATTACTGGAGTTATAAGGGGTGTTTTCCCAGTGTTAGTGTAACAAAACTAAACAGGCCATCTCTCTTCCCTCACAAGCTGATGATACAGTAGTTGCACATGTACAGTTGCAACTGCAAACCAAAACACAACACTTAACAATGAGCAAAATATATGGGTTGAATATCTATTTTTAAATGACCTATTTGAGTTCAGAAGAGTACCGTTCCTTTTTAGACTGGCATATCTGTCGCTATTCTTTTATCAAATGTATGCAGTCAGAATAAGCCTAAAAGCACTATACGTTGCTTTTATTCATTTAAGTGATGTGTTGGCGGCTTCATCGCCATGGGCGGCTTCATCGCCACCCATACGATTTTCTGTTACAGGACTTTTATTAGTCAAGTAAAGCATCAATAACAACATCAGTTGTTGTTGAAGTTGCAACAGGCATGCAGCATGCATAAATCTGACTCAGAGAGTTTTCTGTTTTCAATGATGAAATGCTGTTGGTTTAGTGGTGCCACAGCTGTAGTTATTTAGTAGCAGTACTAGTAGTGTTTCAAATTATTTTAAATGTAAGAGCTTTAATTTGAAATATCTTGGGTTGTTGTTGTTAAATGCCATCGTGTGGGGGATTGGTGGGGCAGTCATTTAGGTGCAGGGTAGAGTGATATGGGTCAGTGCTGTGGATGTGTTTGGATGTGTGCTTCAGAAGCACGTGCCTGAGGCGTCTTACAGCCTGGAGGAGGGGAGGGAACATGTGCCGTGTTGCAGATCCTGGTATAATAAAAATACACTGGGCTATCCCAACTCCCCAGGGGACCATGCTGAGCTGGATCCATCCATCCATCCCTCCCTCCCTCTCTCCCCCAAACACGTCCCACCTCCTTTCTCTGTCTCCTTCTCCTCTCCTTCTCTACTCCATCACAATCACTCTCCAAAAACAAGTGGTTTTCAACCAGTGGTCCCTGAGGGGACCACCAGTTGTCCCCGAGGATGTCCTACATGGTCCCCATACAGTTAAATGATGGAGAGTTGTGAACCAAATGGACCCTTTCTAGATTTTTACTCTTGACAGTGTAAAATAATGGGGTTTATTGTTCATTTATTGTTATTAAACACGTGTGTGGCAAGAAAAAAAAATCCAACTGTGGACAAAATCGAACCATATCAAACCATAACCATATCCAACAACAACAAAATATTCTTTAGTTTTATGGTCTGAGAGGCTATAAACCTCATCAAACGGTGGTCTGAATAAATAATGGGCCTTGGTATGAACAGGGTTGAAAAATCACTCTCAATTACTACTCTAAATTTAACACCTCTGAAATAATACTTTTGATCAGCGGCAAATTATATTCCCTGCAGCTTATCATTTATTTATGGCGCGCGTGTGTGCGCGCATGCATGTGTGTGTCAGTGGGTGTGCGTGCATGTGTGTGTCAGGGGGCTGAGCAGCAGCATATGTGTGTATTGTCATGCAAATAGAGAGTCATGCATGAAGACAGTGAAGATTCAAGATATTCTGCTTTTGTCTGCTTTGGCTTCCAGGCGTCAGAATATCTACCCTGAAACCACCATGTGCTCTTGATGATAGGTTTACTTAAGTTGAAACAATAAGCAATATAACAATTCAGGTAACAATATAAGATTTGATTGACTGACATTTTTTTATTAACAGCTTGTAGATTTACACTACAATCCAAGCACAACTCATAATTCCTTTTTCGTCTTCACAGTCGCACAAATCTTTCCTAATACTGGTATGAATGGAAATCATCCTAGCATAGTATGGCTTGCAGAAAAGGAAATTACAAAAAATAAATAAGATATTTTAATTTATATTTATTTGTGAATGTACATACTGTAGCATGCAGCTTCCTAGTCTCAGAAACTCAGACGTTTTTATTTCCAGGGAGAAAAAGAAAACAAGAAATGACGCATCATTTAATTGGCAGCTGCTGTATTATTTCTGCAGAATTGATCTCAAATGAAAGGGGCGTGATCATACCTACTGCTAAATAGTAGTGAAATGAAATGTATAGCCATAGAGACGAGATGGCGCTATAGAGTATAGACAGAGTTATGACAGTTCCATGGAAAGGTGTAATAGCGGCTGCTTGGTAAACCAAACCAAAGTTTGGTTTGGTTTACCAGTTTGGTTTGCTTTACTCGTCCATTCACTCGAGACGTTTATCATCTTTGTAATTATTTGTTCAGTCAGAAATATTTGTGTTGGTTGTCATTATTTGTCACGACCTGGAGTCGGCTTTGTGGTATTTCAATTCATACTTCAATACATACATACAGACAAGTCTACAAGGAAAATGAATGAGAAATTGTCAGACAGAATCAGCGAGGGGGCGGGGCTGCGGCGCTGTATATGGCATTGACAGTAGCTGTCTGTCTGGTTAGCACTCACAAAGAGCTCATGGTCTGTGCACCAACCATCCTGGTCACCAGGGGGCAGCCTGGCACTCCAGAGACGGACTGCTACCGGTATCTCATGACTAATGCTAGGACACACACTGGATGCTGCAATCGCCTCAAACACACTGATAAATGACTGCTCCACCATCCATCTCTGTCTCTCTCTCTCTCCCCCCATGTCTCCTTTTTATGTCTCTCACTTGCTCGCTTGATTGCTCCCTCTCTTACACCTGCTGTCTCTCTCCCTCTCTCTCTCTCTCTCTCTCCCCCCCCCCCCCCCCCCCCCCCCCCTCTCTCTCTCTCTCTCTCTCTCTCTCTCTCTCTCCAGTGTGCCCCCCTCCCCCTACAAGGTGCAGGTTTCCATGGCAACCCCCGGGCATTGCATGCATTTTATGATGGTCTACTATGGCTGAGTGCTATAGCTTCTGACTGTGTGTCTGTGTGTGTGTGTGTGTGTGTGTGTGTGTGTGTGTGTGTGTGTGTGTGTGTGTGTGTGTGTGTGTGTGTGTGTACATTCACGCACACCGCTATGTGTAAGTCGATATAAGCGAGTGATTTAATGATGACCGTATGTCTATGTCTTGTGGTCTCTTTGCTTTTGGAGGCAGCCAGGAAGGAACTGCCTTATTTGGTCGCTGTCGAACAGAATCCTTGCATCTCCATAATTAAAGAGATGGTGACGCAAACTCATGCATATGTATGTAGGTGATCCAGTCTTCTCCATGTATATGGTTATCCAGGGTTTGATGCGGCTTGTCTTGAGTGTTGTACAGGGTATTGATGAGGTCGCATCAACATGTGGAATATCAGAACAGGTCAGCTCCATATACAGTATGGAGATCTAAGGGTGGCAACGAACGAGTGCAGGGTCCTGAGTGTACAGGGTGTGATGAGGTCAGACCAACATACAGTATGTAATGGATTCTGCATAAGCCATCCATATATGGAGATGTAAGGGTAGCAGCTGAGGGTAGTGTCCCAAGTGGACTGAATATGGAATGAATTCCGTATCGGCCATACATGGAGCGTGTCACGTGAGCATGACTGACTGACAGGTTTTGAAGGTTTTCATAGTAAACTACGGTTGCGTTCATCGTTATGGGGTGCACACAGAAAAGCCCCACAAAGAGTGTGTGTGTGTGTATGCGTGCATGCGTGTGTGACACTCATCTGTGTGTGATTGTCACCATTTCATCGATTGGCGCTCGGTGCTAACAGGGTGTACCGATTTCCCCCAGCATCCTCTAAACAGCCAGAACCAATTGAATCTCACGGATGAACGCATCATGGCCTCTCGTGTTATTATTTTTGCCCCATCTCTCTTTCTCTCTCTACTCTCTCTGTTTGCCGGAGAACAAACAGATGCTTTCCGGCACATCTACCAGTTCTCCTCTTGCGGTCAAATGCTCCCCCCACATATTTATACTGTACCCAAAGCCTGGTGTATGCTTCCACACGTGGCAGAAATGAATGAATGAAATCATGTTCCTGACATGCTATTATATGAAATGCTTGTTGCGAACTTGCGACTACAGCTGTAGTCACTCTTAAAGTAGTCACTCTTAAACGGGAATTCCACCCATTTTCAACATTTTAATATATCATTAATATAACATTAGAGATGTTGTGTGGGCATGATAAAAAACGTCCCCCATTCTGTGTTTGCTAGAAATGGAGGTTTCACCATGTTATTGAATGTGCAAATGAGTGTACTGTGCAAATGAAACCAAATGGATCTGTTACGGCTCATAAAGGTTTGTGTCTCTTTCCCTCAGGGCTCCTTTCCAGGGAACTTACACTTGGTTCTGGTGTTGCGTCCCTCCACCTTGTTCCAGAGGACACTGTCAGACTTTCTCTTCAAGTTCAACAAGGATGATTTCAAGATGAAGGTGACTGTATATTATAGCTCCTTAGCCCTAGTTTTGATGGTGGCAAACATGCTCCCATTTTAAGTCCTATTTTGTATTAACAATAACCAACACTCTGCCCATAATGTAGCTACTGGCGATGCATAATCAAAATAAAAATACTTAAATATATATAAAAAAATACTTAATAACATGTTGTATATGTCCCTCAAGCCTATTTCTGGACCATTGTAATGCGCTTTGAGTAAGTAGTGCATAGAAAAGCACTATTAAATTGCAATCCGTTATTATTATTATAGGGCCTAGGGTTGTTTATATTGATCCTCTGTATAATATCAGAATTGGTCAGAATCTATATCATCAGATATGATCCTGCAAGTAATCAGAGATCGCATATTGGTCCTAATATCATAATCGTATACCTAGTAGCTACCTCTCGCAGCGCTCCAAACTCCACCAAGCTATTCTATCACTATTCTGGACCAAAATTAGGCTTTCTCAGCAGAATTCCACGGATAACGTGTTATATTTTGATGAATGACAGCCATATTTAACCCATAAACAAATACAAACATGCTACCTTTATGCTAGTGCGTTGATGCCAGCTGCACCGGCTCCACTGCAGCTGTGTCAACACGTTGCCAGGTTGAGCATGTCCAAAACGGGCATGCCAGGTTTGAAAGTGTCTATCAGCAGCACACAATATGATGAGTTTGCAAAATTTGACGTACAACAAGCTGACAGTAACGGACTGAAAAACGGGTGCCTAATGAAGTCTGCCCCACTTCATTCGACACCCCTTTTCCCCCAACACCTCCTCACTAAAACTCGGCTTTATTTTGTGTTATAAATATTTATTATTTGCGACAGTGTGTTTGTTTACTGGGGGGATATAGGGGGCTGTCACGCTATAGCTCGCATGTTGTGAGTGGAATGTTGCTGACACAGTCACATCAGCTAGTTTGGCTCAGGATACTTCTCAGCACTAAATGGGAGATTTATTTCATATATTTATGGAATTCAAAACTCAAAACAGAGGCCTCTGTGCCTGTTTGTCCTTTCCCTACCTTCCATGAGAATCGACCAAATGTATGTTTAGTTTAGACTAAGGCCTAGATTTTCGTCACCGCTAAACCCCTTATCCCTTAACTTCTTTGCCTTTTTAAAATATAAAAAAAAAACATTTTTCAATAGTTCAAATGGCCAGTCTACATGCTCACAACGTGTCAATAGATTTGCACTTTGAACTATTCCCAAAAGTTTAAAAAAGGGATAAGGGGTTTGGGATAAGGGGTTTAGCATGTAACGAAAATGGAGCCCTAAGTGTGTGTGTGTGTGTGTGTGTGTGTGTGTGTGTGTGTGTGTGTGTGTGTGTGTGTGTGTGTGTGTGTGTGTGTGTGTGTGTGTGTGTGTGTGTGTGTGTGTGTGTGTGTGTGTGTGTGTGTGTGTGTGTGTGTGTGCGGTTTAATGACAGGTGGTTATGCTGAGTTCGGTAACAGAGCTCCATGCTTACATCGACCCTACACAGCTGACCACAGAGCTCGGAGGAACACAGGAATACTCCCATGACACCTGGATCTCACACCGGACTGTAAGCACACACACTTAAAACACCATTAATAGCTGATCCTATAGACCAGGGGTTTTCAACCTTTTTGATACCACCATTTATTCAGCATTTGAGCCACGGACCACCATTTGATGACATTTTAGCCCCACAGACGCCGAAAACTAAGGGTTTATTTGGTTTTGTCCACAATTCCAGGCTGAAAAAAAAAACTGTGTAGACTTCTTAATTAAGTGGTGTTGATTCAGATGATGAATATTTTTTAACTCTTGAGAGCGTAAACATGGTTTCATGTTACATCTGGTTAACCAACCTTCCATTTAGCTGGGGACCACCTGGAATCCTCTCAAGGACCACTGGTGGTCCCCGGACCACCTGTTGAAAACCCCTGCTATAGATCACAGTGCATCACATGGTGATACTTGTTGTCAGGACGTAATTCAAGTAGGACCTAAATGTGAGGAAGTCGGAAACAAACAAACAGACTTTCTTTGTCTCTTCTGTTCTGTATACACATTGCTGTGCGTGTGTGCATGTATGCGTGTGTTTGTCTGTGCACCTTTGTGTGTGTGTGTGCGTCCATGTGGCAGGCGATCGAGGCGTTTGCCCTCATGGTGAAGACCACAGCCCAGACCCTGCAGGCCTTCGGCACAGAGCTGGCCGAGACGGAGCTGCCCAACGACTGCCAGGCCACCACCAGCCTGCTGCACGCACACACCATGAAGAAAGACCACATGAAGGTACTAGTCTACTGTACGCGCACACACACACACACACACACACACACACACACACACACACACACACACACACACACACACACACACACACACACACACACACACACACACACACACACATACACACCATGAAGAAGGACCACATGAAGGTGCCTACTGCACACACACCATCGCACGTGCGCACTGCCTTCCACCTCCATTATAACGGCAGACTAACAGATGCTGACTAGTCTTGGGCAATATACCGGTATTACCATTTATTGTGATATTGGAAATCAATACCGAGTAATATTGTTGGGTCTATGAAGAATACAGAATATCGTCAATAACGATATTATACTGTATTCTATTAAAATATGAGCAATGACACATTTAATTGTAACTATACAAACAATTTTCATGTTACATACATGCCTGATTTGGGCCCTTATTTGGGCTTGGCTTTTTGTATTTCCAACTCCAGTTTTTCCCTATTTAGGCTGCTTGAACAACAGAGCACTCAGTTTCTGACCCCTCAATGTCGCAATTCTGAGAACTAGGTGACTGGTGGAACGTGTCCGACTCTGATTGCACGCCATTGCCATCTAGTGGTCAACACCGGTAATATTGAATATCGAGCTAATTAACACATTATCAATACCGATATTAAAAAATCAACACCGCCCAGTCTTTGTGTTAACAAGGGCCCGATGTCCCATACTATTGTAAATTCGTCTGTTTCTCTTCACGAAGGAAACTTGTGTATGTGTGTAATTCTCAGGAGGACCTGAAGGTGGCGCTGTCCCAGGGAGGTCGTCTGCTGGAGTGCATCAACGAACCTCTGATGAGCGACCCTGAATACAGCATGACCCACGACGAACTGGAGAACCTGGCCACGGTGCAGAGGTATGCAGGGATGTGCACACATAGACATCAATGTGGGGCTCCAGCCCCTGACCCTTTTTCTTGTCTGTGAAACAACTGCCCTTTCCAGCCATGATTGCAGCGTTTACTACATGCTGAAAGAAATGTAAAATGCCGCTCCTTTCTGTGCCATGTCGGAAGGCAATATTTTAGAGCAGGGGTCTTCAACCTTTTTCATACCAGGGCCCACTATTTATTCTGCATTTTATCCACAGACCACCTTTGATGTTGAGTGTAGTCTCTCAGACCCAAAACTAAGGATTTTCAAGTTTGTGCCCACAATTTAGAGAGATAGCTGACAAGATGTTGGTCAAAAATAACAATTCTTCTACATTTTATAAATGTGTACATTTTTGAGCATCAAATAATTCAAATGATTACATCTAATTTAACTTTTGAGAGTGTAAAATGATACACCATTTTACACTCTCAAGAGTAATAGATCTATAAGGGTCCATTTGGTTACCAACTGTCCCTCATTTAGCTGGGGACCTGGAATCCTCTCTTGGACCACAGGTGGTCCCCGGGCCACCTGTTGAAAACCCCTGTTCTAGAGAAATGTTTAAATGGTGTATTTATCCAAGGCCTTTATCCAAGTTGCTTTACATAATGAACTCGCTGCTTCTGGCTCAAATTACGCTTGTAATGTGATTTTTAATGTGAGCTCCATGCCTACTAATAATCTAGTAAATTTCCTCTCCTCTGCACAGACTCCTGGGCCAGCTGGATGAGACAGAGACGGCGTTCGACGATTTCTGGGAGCGCCACCGCACGAAGCTGGAGCAGTGTCTGCAGCTGCGCCATTTTGAACGGGACTTCAGAGAGGTGAGGGGCATTGTGGGAGAGTTCTCCTGGCGACGATAAAGTCACTTGTTCAGGCTCAGGGCGGGGGGTCTCTGTGGGGGTCTTTGTTGCTCTATACCAGGGTTCCCCAATTAATTTTCCTCAAGGGCCATATCTTAGCGAGAGTACCAGGCCGGGGGCCGAGTCCGGAAATTTGGGGGTTTATTTGTTTTATTTTTTTATTAATTAATAAAAGGGATCTTTCACTTACAAAAATGTTTGATCATTTAAACATCTACTTAGGCTTTTGTGAACACCCCAGGCACAGTTTTTATATTGATATTCATTTCAGCTGCCCTGGCCAGACTGAATTGCGAAGTGACATTTCAGATGCAGGGAACGGAGCAAATCAGACTGGGACCAGTGTAAATCAATGCCAGAGCCCTACAAATCTTCTCTTGTGAAGATAGGTGTATCTTTTCTAATGGGGGTCTGTGGTCTCATTAGTGTCAATTGAAACAGTGAAAGAACCGCCCATAAGGCGTGACAAATCCGTTGTGTGCTGTTGTTGCTACGGCTGAAAGTGAAAACTTCTGCGTGTGTGTTTTCACGTTGTTGGCAGGTTCGAGCCCAGCTGGACGTGGCGTCAGAGAGGTTGTCAGGGTTCTCTGAGGTCAGCATAAGCCCCGCCCACGCTGAGCACGTCCTGCGAGAACTCAGCAGCCACGAGGAGAAGGCCTACGTAAGACACACACACACACACACACACACACACACACACACACACACACACACACACACACACACACACACACACACACACACACACACACACACAGACCAGCGGTACATTGCACATGGACAACTGCACTAATTTACATATTAAACACACAAGCGTGTGATGTGTTGCACTGCATGAGGCAAATGGTGATCACACCAGATACTGACTGGCCCCCAATAAAGCAAAAAATAAAATGCACATTTCAGGCTGCCATTTTATTGTGGACAGTCTAAGGCACTACTCCTGATGTCAGATCTGCATCTTGATGTGGCACACCTGTGAGGTGGGATGGATTATCTCAGCACAGTAGAAGCGCTCACTTCACACATTTGTAAACAATGTTTGAGAGAAATGGTAATATTGTGTATCTGGAATGAATTTTAGGTCTTTAAGTCCATCTCATGAAAAATGGAAGCAAAAAGTGTTGGTGTTGCGTTTATATTGTTGTTGAGTATAATAGGACAAAAACGGCAGGATACTCCCCCCCAAACGGCAGTGTAGCATGATATATAGCGAAGCATATTTGTATTAGTTTTACAGGTGCACTATGCACATAGACGCAAGGACACACACAGTGCTATTAAACAGATCATCCATCTCCGTGACACTACTGACGTTGCTGTCTTTGTGCTGAAGATCACGTGAAACAGTTTGTCCTGCAAAAAGAGCACACCACACACAAATGTCACGCACACACATGTTATTGCAGTGCTCTCTCTCTCCCTCTCTCTCTCTCTCTCTCTCTCTCTTTCTCTCTCTCTCTCTCTCTCATGGCATGTCTTTGGCGTATATCCTTGAAGGCGTAAATGTTAATGACATAATCAATGTTAGGTCCCATCCCCCACTTAACTGGGATGAAAGTGCTCATGCACCACTAGCTGTGTGCAGGCCGGGGGGGAGGCTGTTACTAAAGCCATGTGCTCTCCACCATATTTCAAATTCCATCCCGTGTTATTAGCTAATGCATACATACTGTACATGATACCTGGGTAACTGGCGGCCTGTGATTCCATATCCCAGGGTCCCCCACCTTCACTTAATCCAGCCCTCGGGTTAATATAAGAATATTGCTATAATATTTATTTCATCTGTTAGAATTCCAAACATGAAACATTTCATCCAGGTGAGTTCAACACTAGTTAGGAGAATAAACTCCCTGGAAGAGGATATTCTTTTGTCACAACTATCCTGATCTTTTTAACCACTGTAACATTGTTTTAAAAAGTAAATGTCACACATATTTTTCCACTGCATACGGCAGGCGTTGTTGATGTGTTTTGAAGGTATGGTTCCAACAATGAACCAGTATTTAATGTAATGTTAATTATATTTTCATTTGAATGAATGAGCCTGGTGTGCAATGTGCAACATGCGATGAGTTTTTAGACACTCAAAACGTAAGGGCTTATGGCGTGTTCAAACATTTAAATCGACCCCTGGCCTTAAACAGTTTCTCTGCATATTTTTTTATTTCAGGAGGTGTTGGACCGCGCCCTGTCCTTGGCGGGGGAAGGCGACGCGCTCATAGACAACTCCCACTACGCTGAGGACTCCATCAGGCCCAAGTGCTGTGAGCTGAGAGCCGTGTGTGAGAGCATCACCTCCACACTGACCACCAAGAAGAACCTGCTGCTCAGAGCCATGGAGCTCCACCATGCTCTGGACAAGGTAGGATTAAGAAGAACCTTCTGTTCACTGTCCATGGAGCTGCACCATGCTCTGGAGACGATGCTGTCAAGGGACGGAGGGAGAGACAGCAAAATCTATTTGCAACCGAGACGTAAATGAGTCCTGACCGTTAATAGTGGTCGCTGTCGCTGACCGATAACCATTGGTTGCGACCGTTACTATCAGTCAGGACTCATTTGTGGTCATGCGCTTTTTTCACCGATCGCTACGAAACCTAAGTCTAACCTTAGCCCTGAACATAACCTCAGTAAAACCTATGCCTAATGCTAACCTTAACCCCCAACCGAGACGATACCTGCCGCGACGGATAGGCTACCTGCTGTAACTGATAGGATATCTGCTGTGGCAGATACAGAAATAGGTTGGGGGAGAGGGGAACTTGGTATTTATTGTCATGATTTGCCAGCCTAAGTAGCTTTACTGGCAGTTTACAGTTCCTTAAATATATACTTTCTGAAACGTCTACCGGTGAAAAAAGGGAACTTCTCTCCCGGTGCCACTCACTTGTGTATTTGACCAAAATGAAGAATCCAACCCATTTTCTTTTTCCTTTCTTCTCTCTCTCATTCTCCCTCCCTCAGGCGTCCAGGTGGTGTGAGGAGGGGATCTTCCTCCTGGCCTGTCAGCCGGTGGACCGCTGTCAGTCCCAGGACGGGGCGGAGGCGGCGCTGCAGGAGCTGGAGAAGTACCTGGACACCAGCAGCCTGCACACGCTGAGCGACAACGCTGCCATCTGCTGTCAGTACCAGGCGGTGCTCACCCCTCAGCTCAGAGTGAGTAGTAGTAGGACTACTGAAGATCCTCGACTGGGAAGGATTCTTCGGGCTCTATTTTCATTACATGCTAAACCCCTTATCCCTTTTTTACTATTTTTTAAAACTTTTGGGAATAGTTGCGCCAGTCGTGCCAATCTATTGACACGTCGTGAGCATGTAGACTGGCCATTTTGACTATTGAAAATGTTTTTTTTAATAGTTTAAAAAGGCAAAGAAGTTAAGGGATTAGGGGTTTAGCGGTGAAGAGAATCTAGGCCTTCATGTATTACATGTCAAAGAAGAGCATTACCTGCAAAGGTAACAGGGAGGCCATGGGACCCAATGCAAAATGTTGGCAGTACTTGATATGCAAAGGGATGAAACTTCTTTTGATGTAAACACGCTCCCTCTCTCTCTCTCTCTCTCTCTCTCTCTCTCTCTCTCTCTCTCTCTCTCTCTCTCTCTCTCTCTCTCTCTCTCTCTCTCTCTCTCTCTCTCTCTCTCTCTCTCTCTCTCTCTCTCTCTCTCTCTCTCTCTCTCTCTCACGCTCCCTCTCTCTCTCTCTCTCTTTCAGGACCAGGTGGAGAAGGTGTTTCAGAAGCAGGCTTCTGTCCAGGAGATGTTTGAGAAGAGAAGGGTCAGTCTGAAGAAGCTGGCGGCCAAGCAGACCAGGCCCGTTCAGCCTGTGGCGCCCAGACCTGAGGTCAAATCGCCACAGGCCTCCCCCGGTAAGAGACCCTGGGGTCAAATCACCACAGGCCAGTAAAGATGACTAGTAGTTGGGCCTCAAAGTCAACAAAATGAGAGAAAGAGTTTTTTAGAGAAGTATTCAAACCCGTTGAACTATCTAAGGCACACCATGATATAATATTTTTAGCTCTAATCTCTAGCACTGGGCTACGAGCGTAGAAATGTGATCAAAGGATTAATGTATGTACAGTATGAATCATGGAGAGGAGGGAGGGGGAGAGAGAGAGAGAGAGAGAAGAGGGATGGCCATGTATTGAAACATGGGTTGCTGCTGCTGAATTAAATGGAAAGGAAAATGAAATGAAAAGTATAAACCATGCAATGTTTCTCTGTCCTGCAGAACAAAGGAGGAAAGCCAGGGCACTGTCTGAGGACAACGTGCTGAACGGAATATGCAAAAAGGTCTGTGTTGTCCGTCAACAATGTGCAACTTTTTCACTCACTTATGGACTCATTTATCGCATTTGAGATGAACAACATACAGTATAACTAATACATCAGTATAAGTGATGCATTAGGGGTCAGGACAAAGGATTAATTTGTGGCGACGGGGGCTTAGGCGTAGCGCAGCTGGATGATAACCACTAACCACAAGGTTGCCAGTTCAAATCCAGGCTGCCCCCCACAATTAGTGTCAGCGTGTCCCTGAGCAAGACACTGAACCCCTAATTGCCCCCGATGTGCTGGTTGGTACCTTGCATGGTTTCTTCCGCCATTAGTGTGTGAAATGGTTAATGGGATCTACAATCAATGTAAAGTGCCTTGGATAAAGGTCCATTACATAGATTGCACAAAATGCACAATTTGCCATTTAGGACAAATACTATAGGCCTATCCAATGGTGACGTCAGGATAGATTATGGATTGAGACTTCATCTTCTTCTTCATCTCACTCTACTGCTTTCTGCTCTTATGTTTAACATGTCAGCAGCACTCGCATAAATCACTGGTTTTCAACCTTTTTCATCCCAGGGCCCACCAATTATCCAGCATTTGAGCCACGGACCACCATTTGAGGACATTTTAGCCCCACAGACCCCAAAACTAAAGATTTCCTTTGCTTCTGTCCATGACCATTAATCTTCTAGTTGTGTAGATTTAGGACTAATTCACATGATGAATATTTTAACTCTTGAGAGTGTAAAAATGAAACCAAATGGACCCGCAAGGGTCCATTTGGTTTCATTTTTACGTTCTCAAGAGTTACATCTGGTTAAACAACTTAGCTGGGGACCACCCGGAACCCTCTCAAGGACCACTGGTGGTCCCCGGACCACTTGTTGAAAACCCCTGGCATAAATGGCTGTGTAACTTGTTATCACCTCCAGGTGGAGGCGTCCTTACACAATGGTTCCACCCGACATGCTTCTCTGTCTGAAGAGGAGGACAGCCTGGCGGTGCTTCGTGGGTGAGGTTTCAGAGAATATAGCCGGGGGGAACCAGCCACCCAGCATTTGAGAGGACCTGCAATGTCATGACATACTTTTTATTTGTGTCTTTTGTATACATTACCATAGATAGACAACCAATATAAGGCACATTGGCTCCACTGTCTCTCTCTAGTTCGTCCACAGACGAGTCCTGCTCCAATTAGCTCGCACTGAACACAGTCAATTAATGCCAACACCATTGTAAATTCGATCTCAACCTTTTTTTTTGCTTAGGTTAAAAGTCACATTGTTTTTGCTGTCCCAAAGTAAAACAGCATGAAACACATTTCAAAATATGCATATGCATATTTATATGTGTGTGTGTGTGTGTGTGTGTGTGTGTGTGTGTGTGTGTGTGTGTGTGTGTGTGTGTGTGTGTGTGTGTGTGTGTGTGTGTGTGTACACACAATACAATCGCCTTGCTCATCCTCAGGTTGATTAATAAGCTACACACTCCAATGTCAACTTTGACAGTAATAAAATATGGAGACAATTGATCAAGCAGTGAGGTTAATTATGCAGTCTGTATGTTCTCCACATGCCTAACACCTTATTATTGTTATTCTATCAATTGTATATAGTGTACCTTTAAATTTGCAGACTTTTTTGTTTTCTAAACAAAAAAAAATCTTTTTATTTCAGCCATGTCATGAATGAGCTGTTGGACACAGAAAGAGCTTACGTGGAAGAACTGCTGTGTGTGCTGGAGGTGAGTTATGACTGCAACAGTTCTCTCTGATACACGCCTTTGTTTATGGCGCAGAACGGAGACATTTAAATGATTACGTCGACTGCACAGAACAGAGAATGGCACAAAGATGCATAAGTAGTTGTTTGATGTGCGTCATCAAAAGTGTAGCAGAACGCTTGTGGCTCTGAATCTAAATCCCTGATCTCAATTCTAACCGAAACCTGTGTTTTTGATGGCCCGTCGTTAGAAGAAATCATACCTTGGGTGGGCAGCGATCCTTCCACAAATATTTTGATTAGATCCCAAAGAAGGGAGTCCTGTGTCTCCTTGAGATGGGACACTCAGTGCAGCGCTACAAGACTTGTAGATCTGCGATTTTTCAACAGATAATGTAGAACATGCTTAAAAGGGGAATCCCCCATCCTGACGGGGTTAAAGGTATATTCTGTGCTGTGCTTCAGGGCTACGCAGCAGAGATGGACAACCCCGCCATGACTCAGCTCATCCCCAGCGCCCTGCTCAACAAGAAAGACATCTTGTTTGGCAACATGCCAGAAATCTACCAGTTTCACAAGAGGTAAAGATAGGACACACCGCCCAGGCCTTCAGTCACCTTGCTGGCAGTCTGTCTGTCTGTCAGACACAGAGAGAGAGGGAGAAACACAGACTATCCTCTGTTGCACTGATCTGAACTGTCATTTTAGAGGCAGTTCAAAAGAATTGGCTTGATTTTCTTCTTTCTGCGGCGCAAAATATGTTCATGTTCCTCACATTATAACAATATGCATACTGCTTACATGGCTGAGGGAACATGGGGTGCTGGGGGGGCTGGAGCACCTGCTCCCCTCAAACACAGCACCCCCTCAGACAGGAGCTACAAGCACCCCCTCCACCAGGCACAGCACGCCCCAAAACAGGAGGATAAAAATAACATAAAAGAAAAAATATATAATATCAATAATAATAAAACATGTCACTTTATTATAATGGAGACTAAAATAAAATATGCATTTTTGGTGGTGTGTTTGTTTTTATATTCATCATTACCTCTGCTCGGCTGCTGACGCTGTTTCCGGCTATTTACGGCTATTTTCGGTTACCTTTCCTTTACGCACGGTGCGCGGTTTGAATCCACCGGTCAGCTGGGCCTAACAGTGAGTGTTGTGTTGTCAGTCAGCATGGCTCAGAAGCGGATAAGTGATTTCTTTGGTGGGCCCAAGCCCAAAACAAAATTGTTCGTCCCAGCAGCAGCAATGTACAGGGGACGAGTGCTAACTTTGTTGAAAGGGATGATAATGTCGTGGAGTTGTCGGAGGGAGAGGAGGAGGAGGTCGAGCAGCACCAGTGCTGTTCAGCAGGGGATGAGGGAATTCATCGCCGTCACCCCGGAGCGCAAGAGCACCTTTGGAGTATAACGTAGGCTAAAGCCTTTACTATTTAACTATAATATTTCTCACTAATATTTACGAATATGGGAAATATGCGAGAAATAATATAGTATTAACTAATTACTATGGCCGCCGTGCCAACTGAACTGCTGCCTGCTGCTGAAATTTAACGTGAGATATTATGTATTGTGTTCTGTTCGATTCTGACGGGGAGGGCTGTGTGACGATGATGATGATGATGATGATGATGATGATGATGATGATGATGATGATGATGATGATGATGATGATGATGTGAACACACGGGTTGCCGAACCCAAGCGCGCTGCGCTGTCAACTTGTTGCTGTTGGGACTTGGGACTTATAAAAATATACCTCCTACTGGACCTCAGCTCCTCTGTTTAGCCTATAATTTATATTTTTTGCGCCTTGCTAAATCTCATGTGGACTAAATAGGCATATGCCCGTTTATGATGGGTTTGCAACTGTTTGAGTTTGTGTTGCTGTTGAGCGTTTGTTGTGATTATATATCCTGCGTGAGGATTCTGTAGGCCTATTCATTCAGCCTATATGTTCAAAACAAGTGATTTATGTAGGCCAGGCCTAATAAATATGCTATTTCACATTATAGGCATCTTGTTCATAACTTGTGTGTGGAGAGGGAAATTAAAGAGTACGTTAACACGCAAAAATGCGCGTGCATGAAACGCGTGCACGCGCATTTTTGCGCACCCCCGCTTCCATGCTCAGCCCCTGCTACTGTAAAATAGTTCCCGCGGCCATGACTGCTTAAGAAAAGTGTGTGTTAACTTCTTACCGTAGTCAAGAAATGTATTCGGCCAGAGTTTAAATAGCTACAATTGTCAGTAGAATACAGTGAAACATAAACTGTGTTTAGTTCCTTGTGTTTTCATTACCTCTCAAGTTCAATATTCAAGGTTGTACTTTATTGTTACGTCTCGTCTGGAGAGATACATGAGAGTAATACTTATGTTCCGCTTCATTACAGACACTTCAGCAGCATAGACGGCATAACATTTAAAACAACAAAAAGTTAAATTTAGTTTAAGATGATGCAATTGAGGCTATGTTCCATATACTGTACTATACAAGTAGTAAAGTACTGCCTGTGTCTCTGTTTAGTGATTTTGTGTCTATCTGTCTGTCTCTGTCTGCAGGACGTTTCTAAAGGAGTTGGAGTCGTACACAGACTGTCCAGAGCTGGTGGGACGATGCTTCTTAGAGCGGGTACACACACATTTTTTTTTACTTATTAACTAACTCTGCTTGCATTTACATAGGAATTTGGTCTGCGTACATACAGGCAGGCTGAGGTCTTCTCCATCGTGGTGTATTGATTAGATTGCACCCTAGTGATCCCAAAGGACATTTTTAAGGTATATGTTTAGTGCGAAAAGGTTTTTGCAATACAGAAGGATCAGTATACATTCCACACATCACTGTCTGGGCTATATCTGTGTATCTATACATATAGCCATCAAATGGGTTTTGTCTGTGTTTATCTGTCCATCTATCCCCGACTTATTGATCCCTTCCTCCTTTGGCTTGTTATCTATCGATCTACATGCTCTCTCTGTAGAAGTTAGTAGAGTTTCCTGGCATACTGCCAGAACTTGTGTTTAAGTGTCTGTGTGTGTATGTCTATCTACTGGGTGAGGAACAGATCTATGAAGCCTACTGCCAGAGCATTAAATGTGACAAGATTTGACTACAGTGGCTGCCATTGGAGTTTTACTTTATTTTTTATTTTCATGTCATGTGAAAACAGGGAATCGTAGCTTCAAATTAACACTGTCTGTTCAGTTTGACCCACCAGTTTAGGAGATATAATGACTTATAGAGTAATGTCTTGCAGAAAACAGCAAGTTGAGAAAATAGGCTTGAAAAGTTCACATCTGCGGACTCTAACTTTACACCTATCAGTTACAGGCGTTAATTACAACATACTAATCCGAATCTGATCCGACAACCCAAACCCCTAACCTTAACCATAACCGCAAGCACGGAGCAGTGCATATCGCATTTTCGCATTGCATGTTTCTCCGCATCAGACTTTTTGTTGTGTTGGATCTGTGTGTGCACCACGCCCCTTTCTCCATGTCTAATTATTTGTCCTCCTGTGCAATCAACACATTTTGGATACACAATTAAAAAATATATATATATTCTCCTTGGAGGCTGGACGATGTAAAATCTGGGTCACATGTTTTGTGCCAGAACATGTGTTCTGTTTCAAACCTGCTCACCGCCAGATGGTGCGGTATTTTCAACACCTGGATAATACATCGCCCGCAAAATTGTTACTTGTGAGCTACCAATATATGTGTACAGGCCACAGGGATCAACCTCGTCTTCGCTGGGATTTTGCAGAGTGCCGATCAACTCTGCTGGTCAGCCGGTATTCATAGAACCTTAGTTATGTGCATAACTCCCTGTTTTGTGTCTCTGTGTGTCTCTCTGTCTAGATGGGGGAGCTGCAGATCTATGAAGCTTACTGTCAGAACAAACCTCGCTCTGAGAGCCTCTGGAGGCAGTGCTCTGATTGTGCCTTCTTCCAGGTCAAACATACTCTCCTTCTTTTTGTTTAAACCAGGGGTTTTCAATCCTTTTTCATCTCAGGGACCACCATTTATTCAGGATTTGAGCCACGGACCACCATTTGATAATATTTTAGCCTAAAACTAAAGAATTCTTTTTTTTTCCCAAAACTTTATTTTTGAATTTTCATATACCGGTAATCATATGTATGTACAACCAAAACAATCCCTTCCCCCCACCCCCCTCCCTCCCTAGGCTTAAAGAAAACACAAAAAACAAAAACGAAAAACTAAAGAATTCTTTTGGTTTTGTTCACAATTCCAGGCTGGATTTTGCAAACAAAACAGCGTGGACTTAAATAAAAAAATAAATAAATTAAATTAAATAATGCTAATTCAGATGAATATTTTAACTCTTGAAAGTGTGAAAATGAAACCAAATAGACCCGCAAGGGTCCATTTGGTTTCATTTTTACGTTCTCAAGAGTTACATCTGGTTAACCAACTTAGCCTGGGGACCACCTGGAACCTTCTCAGGGACCACTGGTGGTCCCCGGACCACCTGTTGAATACCCCTGGTTTAAACCACCCATATGCAGCCACTACATTTCACTTACCTCCTGCTCCAAGATCACATACCCACACACTCAGTGGTCGAGGATAATGAACAACCTCATGTCAATGATGATGGAATCATGCTTAAAGGCGATAAGAAACCATTTACAACAGCACTTAACACTTGACATGACCTTTTTAGTGTCTTAGTCATTCCAGTCCCATTCATGCTGAAACGTGGTGCAACGTCAGAGTAATTAATTCGCCCTTTTAAATGTCACTGTGCCATTTATTACTATTATACCTGGTGCTTTTACATGTTGTAAAATCTTACTTCTACTAAGTGTTGGAGCTTTCATGTGTTTCTATGGGTCACAATAGGAATGCCAGAAAAAACTGGAACATAAACTTGGCTTGGACTCCTACCTCCTCAAACCAGTCCAGAGAATCACCAAGTACCAGCTACTGCTCAGGGTAGGGATGTGTGTGTACACACAGTACACAATACAACACTCATACACAAATACACATTCATGAGGGTGACCAGATCCAAGCTTTTCATTTGAGGGACGAAAGTGGCATTGCATGTGTGGGACAATGTGGAGAAATGTTACATGACGACTTAGCAAATTATTAACTTCTTGTTGTCATATTCAAAAAAATAATTCAGTATTTCAATTCAACTATCGCAAGCTTTCAGCTTGTAGATCAGCTATTTTTGATTCGACAGTACCTGCAATTTGTCCCCTCTAGAGTGAGTATATAGTAGTAGTGACACCAGGGGAATACTTCTCTGTTTATACAGACTTAAAATCTATACATCTACAGCAGCAAAAGAGACATTTGAACACTGATGGCTGTAAGTCACAAAGTGGGATAGACAGGGGCTCAATTTGTGAGACAACTGAAAAGTCTTTTAAATAGACTGTCCCAGGTGAAAGAGGGACATCTGGTCACCCTAACACTCGTAAAGTTTTCTATCTGATTCTGTGTACACTGAAACATTCTTCAGTGATGTGTGGACGATGATGACTCAGTCTCCGCTACGGTATTTTGTTCATGTTGCATTTTTTCCCCCTCAGGAGTTACTGAAATACAGCCGTGGTTGTGATGGCTGTGATGACCTGCAGAAGGCGCTGTCCTCCATCCTGGGCATCCTGAAGGCTGTCAATGACTCCATGCACTTCATCGCCATCACAGGATATGAGGTCAGAGGAGCAGGATAGGAGGTTGTATCTCTTTTGTACTAGGTCTCCAGAGCCGTTATAAGTTGTCTTATAACAGCTTATAACTCCAGGAGAGTTGTTATAAGAGTTAAATTATTGTTTAAAAGGATCCCTGGTTAATAAGGCAAATCTGCATTACTTCATTTACAAGACATCTACACAATTAGTAGCCTGGAACAAGCCTCATTTGCCATTGCTGGATTCAACTTCTGAATGTTACCGGCACCTGAGTCTGGACAGGGACTGCTTGACTTGAATTTCCCTGACATCACCTGTTGCGTAGCGCCATTGTTTCTGATTTGATTTTGTTTCAAAAAGGTAAGCTTTTTTCCCAAACAAAGCCATGCCCACTCGTGGAGACAGCCTCCTTTCCAGACGGCGTTCCGTCTCTACCAGAGCGGGCGCTATGAGCACTGAACAGTCCCTTTGCATGCGGGATTCATAGAACCGTAGTTACATACGTAACTCAACATATCTGGTCCTCAGAACTGTCTCTTGTGTGATTTCCCTCTGCAGGGCAACCTGTCAGAGCTGGGCCGCCTGTTGATGCAGGGCTCCTTCAGCGTGTGGACGGAGCACAAGAAGGGCCATGCCAAGGTGAAGGACCTGGCCCGATTCAAGCCCATGCAGAGGCACCTGTTCCTGCATGAGAAGGCCCTGCTCTTCTGCAAGAGGAGGGAGGAGAACGGGGAGGGATACGAGAAGGCCCCGTCGTACAGCTTCAAACACTCGCTCAACGTGAGTCCACGCCACACGGCACGGTTGGCTGGGGGGGTAAAAACGTACTCAAATGTTTTACTGCTGTGGTTCCCAAAGGTTTTCATGTCAAAGACCCCCCAAAATGATGCTGTTTAGCCTGTGGAACGCTCCAGAAAAGATTTTACAGCTATAGGGTGTCCCAGTTTGGCCTGAATGAGCCCCCCGCCCCTCCTCCATTTGTACACAATTAACTCTGAGTGTGTACAAATGGAACCAAATGGATGTTTTACTAAACTCGACAGCCCCACCTGGTGTCAGAATAGTGTAGTACAGGACTGTCCCAGCCACTTATTATCTATGGAGTTTTGACATGGAAACCAGACAATCAGGAAGTAAATATTTTGCTATCTAACAGGTGCCGCAAATGTTATTTGATTCACTCAAAGTGCATGTTTTGTAACCCGGGGGTCGGATCTCATGATCAAGATGTAATGGTATCCCTCCGGGTCAGATGCGGAGAACAAATTTCACTGTGGTAATGTGTGCAACAAACCGTACGACTTTGATCAATACGGTACATCGCTCCAATTACAATCTTCTTGGAAGACCACCTTCCAAAGTTTGCGCCAGACCAGCCCGTCTTTAGGCTGCATTTTTATGTTTGTATACTTTTCTTTTTGTGTTCAGATGAGTGCTGTGGGGATCACAGAGAACGCCAAAGGAGACAACAAGAAGTTTGAGATCTGGTGCAACTCTAGAGAGGAGGTCTTTATCGTGCAGGTAATGAAACCGTCTAATAATCATCTAATTCTAGGGCAGTGGTTCTCTTAACCAATGGTCCTCGAGAGGTTTCAGGTGGTCCTTATGTAGCTAAATGTTTGTAGGTCTGTAGGTTTGTAAGTCTGTAACCAAATGGACACACTTATAAATCTTTAACTCTTGGGAGCGTAAAAATTTAACAAAATGCACCCCTGGGAACATCTCAAAGAACATTAATGCACTCAAGGAACATTAACGTAGTGTGTGTGTGTGTGTGTGTGTGTGTGTGTGTGTGTGTGTGTGTGTGTGTGTGTGTGTGTGTGTGTGTGTGTGTGTGTGTGTGTGTGCGCACGCGTGCGCGCACCTTTCGTCTCCTCTCCAGGCTCCAACTCCAGAGATCAAATCATCATGGGTGAATGAGATCCGCAAGGTCCTGACAGAGCAACTAAAAGCTTGTAGAGGTAACACACACACACACACGCACACTGCCAGATTTCCTTTTTCTCTCTGACTGTCCACGTACACCATGTAGTCACACACACACAACCACTTCGCTTTTTTTTATTGTGCATTAATAGAAGCCAGACAGCAGAGGCCATCAGAAACATCGTCACCCAGTCCCAGCAGCAATAACACCTCCATCTCTCTCAGGTGGGTCTGTCTGACATCTCTCTCTGTACGATAGGTCATGGTTTCTTTGTCATCTCTTGAAAGCTTATCTAAATACAGGCAGCTCAACTATGCACAGCACCTCTAGGTTACCGTGTTCGTCCTCCTTATTTGAACTGTTTCCCTTTCCCTTGGTTGTTCCTCTCCTCTCCATCAGTCCATTCCGTTGTAACGCTCAGAAGAACCAGAGGAAACAGGAGGAAAAGAAGACAGAACAAAACGCAACAACCGAAGCTAACCCCTCTTCCTCGCCTAAACACAAAGGTAAATAACAGGCTGATTCAAAGCACTGTCGACTCTGTCAAAAATGTAGTTCAGTAACTATCGTTCTTTGTTGAGGAAAACTGAGTGGAAACGAAATGTTAAACTAAGCTACGATGACTAAAACCAGGACTAAATATATTGACAGTTTTGTCAAACAAAAATTGTAGGATGTAACTAGTAGATGACAAACCTACGTCATTTACCCTTGTTGCAAGCTACAGTAATAAAAGCCGACCTTACAAGCTCACAATGCATCCCGCTGCAGTGTGTTGTTAGCTTGTAGAACTGATCTTTTTTGGCAAAGTGTAAAATCAGTCATTACGACAGCATCGGCAAAATGTATGTTCAAATAATTTTACAAATGATATTTATGATATTTAGGTGAGTCAAAAAATAAACCACTTTCAAACAGACATCCAAATACTAATATACCAATACTGGAAAGGTAATCGTTTCTTGACCCACGGTTGTACCCAAACTGAAGGGAGTATTGCCTTTTTTATTACAAAAATGCAAACATTTGGGCTAAAACTCATCAAAACTAAGTGGTAAATGTGCCCAGCCAGGTCTATTCTTTGTTCCTTACCGCCCTTTTCTTTCCCTTGGTCGGACTTTCTTTTATTTTTGAATTCTTGGGCTAATCTTCTATCCTCTTCTCTGTATCCCCTCCACTTCCATGCCTCTTCCTCTCCACTTTAATCTGTCTTTCCCTCGGTCTCTGTCTTGCTCTCCGTCTCTCTGTCTTTCATCCATTCCATGGCACTCGTTTCTAGATGAGCCGGCAGTGACCAGTCCGACCACTGACCGCTCCTCAGTGGCTAAAAAGCGCTTTACTTTACAGGGCTTCAGCAATCTCAAGAGCCAGAAAGGTAACCAACAATAGTACCAGCCCATGGGAGTCATTACTGTCTGTACATTGTAACCCCGGTTAGCGTGGAGACGAGTTAAAAGTTAAAATCTGTCATTCATGCATACAGCCTACAGGGACGTGCACACATAGACATCAAACGGGTATTCAGCCCCTTTACTGGTCTAAAGTACTGGCTTATCCTGTTGTATCTTGATCGTGGTTTCCTTCTGTCCCTGCATTTGTAATCTTTCGTACCTTCTCTTCCACTCTTTTTGTTTCTTCTTTGCCCGTTCTGCTTCTCTGCTTTGGGTGGGGTTCAGGCTCAACAACCCTGAGCCCTGACCACAACGCCAAGCGACACTTGGTCAAGAGTGACCCCACACCGTTTGGGTTTAAAGGTATACCGTAGCTACAGTAGATCACAACTAAGTAGCTCCATTTCCAGGTGACTCCATTAGCCATACATTCATTTCCATCTTGCTCTCGCTGCAGTGTTTTCATTTGTCTGTAATCCTTGTGCATGCATGCACAAGGATTAAGCTTATGGTACCTTATGTTACACACAGCTGGCATATGTGTTATTTTTGTCCGTGTGAGTCTGAGAACACTGGAAAGACAGACATTTATTAGAATATTTTCATTGAGCGACAGTGTATTGTATTGTAACCAGCTCGCAACCTCGATTTTCACTGACTTCCTGGTATTATAACTTAAATGTCTCTTTCCGGAGTGTGAACTTCGTGCCCAGATCTGACTGAAGCCAACATTTTAGTTGACTGACTGACTGATCATGACTGACGTATTAACCAAACTGACTTCACGGCTCCTGTTTCTCCTCATCACCCAGAGCCTCGTTGCCATGTCTCTCTAAGCAGAGCAAGGTGGATGAGCACCTCTAGCCTGCTACAGAGCAGGAGGCAAGGTATACATACAGCCAACCCTCCAGCACCGTTTGCTTTGTGCTGTGCTGTGCTGTGCTTAGTCACATTAATTGTTGATTTGATTTGATTAGAGGTGATGTACAGTATATTACCGTATATATACTGTATCTACAGTAATATACTGCCTATTCTCCCACAATTCTGTGCAATTTTCTTGAATGCTGTCTCTACCCTTGCTGGTGTGGTGTGCTTTGGGGGTGCTGTGGTGTTAAGCTACCAGAAACAGACCAGAAATAGTTATTGTCTGCAAGTACAGACTCTCTGTTGAGCCGAAGCACATTTGTTTCTCAAAGTGGACTACTGCTAATGAAATAAAGAAACGTTACATAAGTTTATACAAGAGATATTCCCTTTTTCCATTCATCTTCAAGATTATGCATTCATCAGCTACTGAGACTATCCATCAGCTTGTCTCCCATAGTCCCTGCTCAACACTTTATGGATTCCAGATTGAGTTCTCTTCAAAGGAAGAAAGGCGACCTGACATGCTTTGGTTAACCTTTCGTCATGGTTGTAAGATTTAGGACTTGATCAGAAGGTTCCTATATATCTCCTGGTAGTTAGAGCTGCATGGTGTCATCTTTGACTGTGACCAGATCACAATACGCAGTAAATAACTGACCCTCATCTTTCTTATTGCTTAATGCTCTGATCATCAACTCTCTGGGTTTGAATTGAGTGTGGTGGCTGTTCACAGAATTTATCATCTATGCGTAATTGCGTGTCAGTAAAAGGTCACCATTAATGGTTTCATGACATTCATTTTCATTCTTTATTTTTTATTTCTTTTTTTTTGTAGAATCCATCTGCTCTTCATATGTAAAGAGTGATTTTGGATTAATCATCATTCCATCGTTCCATGCTTCCTTCCTTCACCAAAATCATCCTCTCATCTTCCATCATCTCAAACCCTCTCTGGTTCATTTCAACTTGAACCTTTTCTTTCTTCTCTCTCTCTCTCTCTCTCTCTCTCTCTCTCTCTCTCTCTACCTCGGTTGTCCCAGGGTGGAACAAAGCATCTCTATCAGTGGACGCGTCGGAAGACCACGATGTCTACTCCAGTGGCGAGGACCCCATGAACTCTGACCCCGAGGACGAGGCTGGAAAGAAGCTGGTGAGCGAGCGATGACCAGGCTTTATGGCTGGTGGTCCCTGTGCAGCTAAATGATGTTGGTCTTTATCTTAAAGGACCACTTCACCACTGATTGCATTACTTGCATTTGTTTGTTTTTTTGCTCATCACATGACTTCAGCAAATAGATAGAAATTTAGATGTTGTGTCTTTAATTCAACCTTGACTTCCATGACCTCTCTGACCCTCTTCAGTCTCCTGGGAAGTACACAGTGGTGTCCGACTGTGAGAAGAACAGTCCTCAGGAGTTGGCGGTGAAGAGTGGAGACGTGGTCCAGCTCATCAAGGAGGGAGATGATGGACAATGGTAGATACAGCCTTGAGTCTCACTCACACCATAACACCTTACACATTAAAACACCCCCAGTTCAATCTGAAAGGAAAGGGTACACGTGGTACCAAATGGCCCTTCATTCATAACCCTTGCAACCAGGGTTATGAATGAGGCTAGTAAATGTTGCATTTAGTATATTTAGTAAATGGCGCATTGATATATAAGTCGGGTTAGTAACACAATATAACAATGGATCAATACAAAAGTTATGAATATGGAGGTCGTAGTCTTCAATAAATCAAATTTCTATATGCCTAGATCAATCAACGTAAGGTGTAAGAGTACAATACAATGTTTATTCTTCAGGGTGGTTGTGTTCCATTTGATATCCTTCTTTTATCGCAGCACATCATAAATCTTGCTGCTGTGTTTGCACATTGTTGTACTTCGCCCAGCAGATATGGGAGATGGATGACGGATAGATCACAGTTCACAGAAGTGATCACACAAGTGCTTGGAAGCCGCCTGGTGGTGAAGTGAATGAAGTCTCTGTATGCTTCTTCCATTGTTTTCCAGGTTTGTGAAGAACCTGCGGAACAGCAAGGAAGGATGGGTAGCAGCAGCCAACCTCCTCAGTCTCATTTCAGAGTCCAAGTCCAACCAGTCCCTCAGCAGCTCAGGTGGGTGTCCATGAACCGCTAGAACCAGTCCTCAGTCTAATCTGAATGTTCATCTCAGGGGTGGACAACTTTGACAATGGATATTCACAGGTATATCCTATATTTATTTCCACACAGAGGACCCCTGTACTTCCACACTCACTCCAGAGGACTGCTATAGTTCCACACACCCTCTAGAGGAAGCGTTATTGTTCCACACTCACTTCAGAGGACCACTGTAGTTCCACACTCACTCTAAAGGGCCAATATAGTTCCACACTCAATCCAGAGGACCGCTACAGTTCCACACTCACTCCAGAGAACCATGCACATTGCATATTTCTGTCGTAGCAAAAATAGCCGATCTACAAACTCACAACTACACTTAAGGTATATTAGGGTTGTCGGTCTAATAATATCCACTCCCATTCCTCTGTTTGTCCTGTAGATGGCAGCGTCTCAGGGAACATCAGCACCTCGTCCAGCTGCAGTGAGACTTACACCAGCTTCTCTGACATCAAACCCTGAAAATATCCCCGGGACTAACACCAGATCTAAATGTAAACCCTCTCTGACCTGGGACTGTCCAGATCTAAATGTAAACAAACCCTGGCCTGGTTGCCTGGTCACCACCGGTTTTCGGACCTAAATATTTCAAAACCGGTACTTATAAACCTTCGACTTGGAGGGGAGACGCAGAACTCGACCACTCACCGGCCAACCGAAAACGACCACAGAAAGGTTTGAAGGGATTGATCGACCTCTTCTTTCTTCCACCTAAACAGGTGGTAGGCGTATATAACTGCTAGCGGGTCGCTGAACGAACATGTCTCCTGGTAATTATTATTAATTACATACACATCTGGCACAATAACAGGGCTTTACACTTTACAAAGGTAACAGGAAGGCTCGGCCCAAATAATACTCAGCCCTGAGTATAGACAGAGTTATGCCGTCGCAAACTTTGTTCACTTAATGGGATCAGTCCAATGGCGGCTTTATCAAGTTATGTTTCACCATGTTAAGGATTTTTCTTTTGGGAGCTTTTTTCTGAGAGTGTACAAATTTAACCAATTGGACCCAATAGTGTCCACTTGGTTTACATTTGTGTACACTCAGGAAAACTTTCCGAGTCCGAGTATTACTTGGGCGGGTCTTCATGTAATCTTTACAAACACCACATCCTGTGTAACCTATGCAGCGCGTAACGCCCTTTATTGAGCTGCCGAACTTTGTCGACGCTGTGCGCCCACAAGTAGGCTATTTAAATGGCTTACCTTACACACCAGCAGAGCGCGCAAAGAAGTACCCTCCGACTTCTGCAACGTTAACGTCAACTTCGACATGTTGATGTCGGCAAATCGGTCGACAACCACCGAGGACACGCCTACATACTGTACCATACACGCCATGCATGCGCAGTCGGCCTTGTAATTAACTCAAATCGTGCAGCGGTTTGCGTTAACTGATCAAGGCTGTTTTTTTTAGCGTGAATCATCATGTTCAAGAATGTTCATCAAGAATGTTCTCAGCAGTGTCAGACATTCATCCATCCATCCATCCATCCATGCACTGTGATAATACCCTGCAGCTGGCTGCAATATATAAATATATGACGAATCGTTTGATTTGGGAAGCGTGCCCACCTTGAGTGTCTCAGAGGGGGTTGCAGATATTTGGATTTGGGGTTGATTGGTTGGGGAAGGGGGCACGCTACCTCAAAAAAGCCTTGTCACTTTTCTTTTTTCCCTTCGACACGACACACCCAACTTTGGTTAAGCGGGGTGTGTTAAGTGTTGTTGCTGTAGTTATCTGTCGACCAATGAGCTGCGGGTCTGCTCAACCCAATAGCCAATGAGCTTTTTTGGGGGGTCTGTGTCATGCTATTTTTGTTTGTTTGTTTATTTTTTCATATCCAGCGACTCCAGTCGCTTTATAAATAAAATGGTGGTTGCTACTTTTAATTTAAAAATAAATCAGACCTCAGTCTAAAGAAGTGAGTGGCGCACCAGCACCCCCTGTTGAACACCACCTAATGGTCAGACATGCCTATGACAGCTATACACTTACTGTACAAGTGGATAGAGAGGTGGCATAATTCCTCCTTTAGTTCAGACAGTTCCCAGGACTGCTCGGTGTCTGTGTGCATGCATGCATGCCATGCAGTACACGCATAATGCACAAACATGCAATATGAATCAGTGTGTATCCATAGGCACATTCTTTGCATGTTGTGTGTTTTCTGCCCTGCCGCGTCTCACTTATTTGCCAACGCCCTAGTAGTTTGTTTGCGTGGATTGACATTTTTACTCCCATGAAGTGCACGCGGCTGGCTGGCTCACCTATCTTTATAGTGCACGCACACAAGCGGAACAATGGCAGCCTTTGTCCTGTCAATATAGTTACAAGCAGAACCATAGAGTAAGAAAGAGTTATGACATTGAAGGGGGGGGTGCAGAAAACAGCCTGGTCACGTGGTTCATGTACTTGCACGAGACCATCTCCAATGCATTCTGTAAACTTCCAGTTGTCCCTATTTGAAGCCTTCAAATAGAGACAAACCTGTGTAGAGCGGCCATTGGAGTGGTCCCGTGAAGTGAACATAGTTGTCGTAACCCTGTCTATCTCTATGGCTCTGCAGACAACACACGCCCACAGCATGTGACATGACTGCTTCGCCTAACACAGGGCTACTACTACCATGCAAAAAAACAAAAACAAAAACAATCCTTTTATTGGAGACAATAAACAACTATGGAAAAGTTGTGAGGTGCGCATGAGGAGTGAATGAGTCATCTGCAGTGTTGCTTGCCCTCTAAAAGAACCAGGATGTGGATAGAAATACACACATGCACACGCACACACACACACACAAGCCCTGAAACCAAGCTGAGCTTGGTGTCAAAGGCTGAATAGAAATTGATTGATATACCAATTCAACTGTCACTTTCTCTACACTGGGAGTTTGTATTCATCACACTCACAGCACCAACAGACATGGCAGAAAACTGGTGAACCTCTCTCTTCCTCTCTGTAACATATGCACACAGTGGTGAATTTATACTGCTATCAATGCTGAATGAATGTCAGTTCTTTTCACAAGTCTTTTTTAAGGAAAAAAAAAAAGAAACAAACCTTGCGTCTCTCTCTGCTGTATAACCGAGGTGCACTGTAAAAAGAAATCAATACTTGTCCTGTTTCTTGACTGATTCTGAATGCTGATGATACGTGTACTGTATTAGTAGATATGTGACCACTCCAGTTTACTACTATCGTTCAACAACAACGCCAGGCAGGACCACAGTTAAACAGCAATCCTTGCAAAGCAGTGGTTCCCAAACTTTATCCATGTCAAGGACCCCCAAGATGACACTAATTAGCCTCACAGAACCCCATTTGGAAAGATATTCCAGGGACCCCCATAAAGGGCCTTTCACACAGGGCGTGATAAATTATCATCATCTCCGCATTATCACGGGGATTCCAGCGTGCCACGCAGTGCCGACAGATGAGAATTGCGTAGCTTGAAATAAAAGCACACCAGAATCAACGCCTAAAATCAAACGCCTAAAATCAGACACTGGTGTGTGCACGAAATGAGCTCAAACAAACGCAACAAACAACACGGGACACCGTGCTTTGACCCACCAAAACTTGAAAATGAATTAGAGGTGCATTTTATCCTTCCCCATGTGATTTTGACAGCTCAAGCAGTGACGACCCATTTTAAGCCTATTGTAAAAGGACTGTTAATTTGACTGAGTGTGCGGAGTTGCAGACCCTTAAGGGTCCATTATGGCTCCAATCAGTTTAGCTGAGGACCCCCTGGAACTCCCTCAAGCCCCCTGGACTTTGGGAACTACTGTACTGTTATAAAGGACAATACTCAAGGCAACAGTTTATAATATCGTCCCTCAGCACATGCATCTGAATGTGTTTGAAAACAACGTGCAGTAGTGTTAGACGCAGTAACGGTGCCAGTTATGGTGTTGGGCTTACTTATGACACATTTTCCGCACGTGTCCTCAGGGATGATGATGACCAATTACATTAAAATACTGAAATGGAAAATGGCTGAAAAGGGCCTACCTATCAATGAGATGCAGCAGGCATGTTTTAGTTGCCTGTCTCGATTGTGTCCGGATCAAGGCAATCCAAGACTAGTCAAATCTCAATATCAGGGTGGGGCAGGGGGTCCCCATTTCAACTGTGATTATTTTGGGGGTCCCAGCCTGAAAGGGTTGATAGCCTGGATAGAAGAGAAAAGGTGTAACCTTTTGGTTTAAAAACAAGCTGTGGGCTATAAATCTGAATGTTTTTTTTTTTCTGATCAATGTTGTTGGTTAAACTGGTGTACGATCAAACGTAACTATTGTACAGATGTGTCACACACTATTACCTCACACTTTTTTATTTTCCTTTCAAATCACGCATTTCTGAAGAGAAACATATTTTTTGTGAGTTTCTTTTCTTTGTGTATACTGTTATGTCTCTATGTGGTTTATCCCCCCACTATTCGTGGCATGTTCTTCACAGCCGTACTATTACGCCGTACTCCAGACCAAAAGACACCACCTGCATCCCTTAGTCAACCCCCTCTCAGCACAGCAAAGTACTTGATGCAGTGGAATTTTGTCACAGATGTCCCCTGTCCCGCCAACGGCTACTACAATGGGGCGATATTAGCTACTATTTTTGTGAAACATACATGTTCCGCTAGGACTTTGTTGCATATCAAGATATCTCATGAAAGACTAGAATACATACATATTCTGTAGATGCATACATCTACAGAATAATATACTCCCATTGTAGTAGCTGTGGGAACAGGTTGGAGCGTCCAATTAGAACTTGAATAAAGGGACGTCTGTGACAAAACTCCACTGCATCAGATACTTTACCATGCGTTTTGGTCTGGAGACCTCCTTTTTAAAATCTCACATGACGTGAATCTCCCCCGAAAAGGAATATATTTTATACAGCACCCCTACAAAAAAGCCCTGCTGCCCCCCTTGATGTTGCTGATTTTGGGCACTAAATTATTGTCAGCAGCGTAGATTCACGATAACCCAATAAAGTTGAAATATTTGTATTTTTTAAATTAAATTCGGGCGGGTTTGGAACGAGGAGGGTCGCATTGAGTTTTCATGTTATATGCAGCACATTGCAGCAAAACTACTGTCTTTATTTTCCTATATTGTACCTACTGAGTATTGTGTTGATATGAAGAGATATTATTATAATGAGAATGAGATATGCCTACATATCTGTATATTTATGTAAATATGTACTGTAATTCTGAATTGTATGTATTATGATGATGATGATGATGATGATGATGACAAGCAGCTTTAATAAAGTCTGACATGGTCTCCTTTAAAAAAAATAGAAGCTTTGTCTTGGCTTGCACTTTTAAGGCAGTTTTTTTTCTCACAATCCCACGATTTTGCAAACCATTTTTCCCACCCGGGGCCAATTACCTACTGTGAGCCACAGACCACAATTTGATGACATTTAGGACCTTGCAGACCCCAAACTAACGAATAGTTTGTCAGTGTCACGAGGTCCATTTGAGTACCAACTCTCCGTCATTTAGCCTGGGACCACCTGGAAGCCGCTCAAGGAACACTGGTGGAGCTGGGACCACTTAACTGCTATTTTAAAAGATTACATCAAACATGTATATATTTGATGTACAGTAATGTATGGGATATTTTGCCTGGCTATGAAGGCTGTCAGGCTACTGATAGTCCAGCTATGACAGATTCAAATTAGGATCAAATTGGTTGCCTTAATTAATTTCCAAATAGTTTTAAAATTGATGTGGCTTTCATCACCCTTAGCCTACTTCACTTGGAGTTAAATTATAGGCTGTTATGCTGTGATGTTAAGCAACCAGTTAATTAGCCCAAGAATGGCAGTTATGTAATACTAATATCAGAGCCATTCTAGAGCAACTAATTATTTTTCAGCCAACTGCAAAATAGTTTCAGATAGGCTATATATAATGCAGTGGTTCCCAAACATCTCCATGTAAAAGACCCCCAAATTTGTCACTAAATAGCACTTAGGCTAGACCTTCGATCACATTCAATTGTCATCACTATGGCCCCCGCCCCCCATTTAATGGCATTTCTATATCTCTGGGACCCCAAATTGTAAAATCACTGTTCATTTGTGTGCCAATGGAACCAAATAACCTGTGAGGTCACTTTCAGAGTCCAACCCATAATGGTACGTCCATTTGGTTCCAAACTAGCTGAGAACCTTGTGAAACTCCAATCCATCAAGGACCCCTAGCTGGCCTGGGTAACCACTGCTATAATTTATTCTTTGCTAAAATAAATAAATAAACAAGATGATAAAATAAATATACATAAATATAATAATGAATACACAAACTAAACTGATGTTTATTAACATGAGTATTTCAGAATGTTAAATTCTTCCCTTTAAACTTCTTCCCACAAAAAGATATATAGACTATATATAATATTTTTATATATATGAGTCATCATAAAGGCTAAAGATAATCTATATAATATAGATTATCTTTAGCCTTTATGATGACTCATATAGGCTAAAGATAATCTATATATCTTTTTGTGTTCAATTCACCATTATTAATTAATCATTTCACATCCCGGAAACGTGTTCCAGACCCATGTGACCACCAATCCTCCAATGAGCGTCGCCCATTTCTCTCAGCCATGATTCAGCCCTGGTAGGGGGAGGGACGCGTTCCAACACTGTGTCCTTTCTAGTTGCTTTCGCCTCTCTCTTGACGCTCCACAACAATCGGTCAGTGTTACTACACTGGGTGTAGTCACAGATACAGTGCGCAGTGTGCATTAACGGATGGACTTTCGGATTGCATCAGAAACAGAGACGGTTTTGCGCAAGGAGAGAGAGACAGTCAGAGAGAGGGGAGGAGGTGGTGTCTGTTTGGGAGGACTGACAGCGCCCTGTATCTCTGTTAGCACAGTGTTTTCACACAGTAGTGGGACGGATCCCTCCCTGCTCGTCTAGCTCTGTATTACGAGCTATGATAATATCACATTCTGTGTACTTCCTGTTTGGGAGCGAGCTAGGATAAGACCTTCAGAATAAAGAGCCTTCATAGTAAAACAAGTGGAGTTCCAAAGGACCACTTCATTTTTCAACGTATCTATATAGGCAGTTCAGAAACCCGTCCTAGTCCAATCACATCGAAACCGCAGGCTTTCTATTCCTGAAAACTTGCAATGCAAAAATGGAAGTCATCTTTCTCCCGATAATAAAAATATAAATATAATTTTGGTTGTTTAAAAAAAAGTGCCGAATGATGATGTGATTGGAATTATTTATTACCACATAAGCTACATTAGTGAGGACATAGAGTAGCAAGATCTTTGAAAAGTGGTGAAGTGATCCTTTAATTAATCATTCGTTTTTGTTGAATTCAGCGGTCCCTTTTATTCTGAAGGGCTCGCGGCCACCGGATGTCGTATCCTCCTAGCTCCCTTATCGTGGCTTACTAGACACTGGTATTGGAAGCTATGGACCAAATGGCTTCTTGTTTCTGACTGACAGACACACCACTGACTGACCATCCACATCCACACACACATACCGTGGTAGTTCAACCAAACTAATACAACTCCACTCAGTCCTGGTGGCTCTGTGCGTGCTGGGCTGACCCAACACATATACACATACATACACATACATACAGTACTATACTGACACATACAGCAGCTGGGTTAAGGTACTACGACTCAGGAGGCGACACTCACTGCAAGACAGCACGGGGAAAGGAAGGAAGGAAGTGGTCAAGATCGAGTACAGATCAAAGATCAAAATAATCTCCTCACACAGTAAGTATTACCATCATTATTACTATATGATTCGACA
>CM076988.1:18023669-18106169 GCA_039105355.1 Benthosema pterotum
ACTTAAACAAGTTGCTTCGGTGGAAAAACATTCGTAGCCTATATTGAACACAGATGGCACACGGCGGTGCCAATAAATAAAATCATGACTTACCAGAGGCTGTGACCACCAGTTGACTACAACACCTCTCCAAAATTCCTCTGGAAATGCCCATCCAATTCGTTGTCAAAACTTCCCAAACTGTTTAGCCCATATAGTTCACCTCAGCTAGTTTGATATTTGTTCACGGGCATTTTCTATCATCTCGATGATGCTCAATGTTCCTCCGTAGCACTAGCAATACAGTGAAAGAAAGACAGCGCGGGCAATCTACAGTAGAGGTCTTCACGGGTCTCAAAAATGACATCCGAAATCCGAAATAAATCCGTGCAATATCACCGATTCCGAACTGTTCCGAAAATATTTTCAAATAAATAAATTTGATCCGAGTCGATCCGTGGCATGGTTTTCCGGTTCCGAACTGTTCCGAGATTTTCCCCAAATTGCTTCGCCGAGCCCGACCGAAGTCGGATTATTTTTGACCGTCCGACAGACCCGCCTTGACCAAATCCCTCCCCCGCCTTGCCTACGTTTGATGAACCTGTAGATCAGTTATATTTCGCATGCGACGCTGCCTCGGCTCGCTAACACTGTTCCGCGCTGCCAGTCTACTCTACACTCTACAGGTACGTGCACACACAGAGATTAAAAAGGGGCCTGCAGCCCCAGCTCTTTCGCATGTCTAAAACACAGAAGTGCCCTCATACGGGAGGATGCCCCTGCCCCCTTATGTAACACGCTGTCTACACGGACACCACAGCACAGACTGTCGCCCCTATCATACATGTCAGTGCATGTCCAGAAGCGCACTCGCAGAGTGACAAAGATACAATCATACACACACTTGGTTGATAGAATATTTTATTATCATTAAAAAGGCAAAAAACGTAGAGAAAGAATACGTCTCACTGTAGTCTCGGGTCTTGTCGGATTTTCTCGGGTAATGCACATAATGATTGACAGGTCCGACTTCCGACGGAGATACGTCCGATTCCGAACCAGTCCGAGTGACTGTGATAAAACACACCACCGGAACCGTCGGGTCTCGGACGGACTCGGATTTTTTCGGGTTCGGACCCCCCGTGAAGACCTCTAATCTACAGTAGCTGCAGACTTCAACGTCATGGCAAAGGTCTCTGGTAGAGCATAGCTGTGTTTTTCAACCCTGGGGTCGGGACCCCAGGACTTCAACTTGGGGTCCCCTGAAATGACTAGCTGTGAATAAAAAGACTACTGTAAGCCCAGAAAATATTCACACCATTGAAGTGGAACGTTTCTCATGTATCACCGTTTCACACCTACCCAATATTCTAACGCACACGGAAGCGGCAGTCCACCCGGAGTCACGACATTGAGGAGTCAGAAACTGAGCGCTTGAGCGCTGTTCAAATGGCCTGAATAGGGACAAACTGCAGTTGAAGTCAATGTAGAAGAATCGCCATTGGTCTACTAGCTCTATGAGTAAACGTAACTCAGTCTATACTCTAAAGCTCCGTCTCCTTTTTTCCCCATGGCCCTCCCCCTAACTCCGATTGTTTTTGCCATGGCCCTCCCCCCACCTCATTTTTTTTCATCATGGCCCTCCCCCCCCTACGCACCAGCCCCCCCCCCCCCCCCCCCCGGTAAATTACGAACAGTCCCTTAGACTGGCATATTCACCATAGTGTCAACCCCTTACTCCTGTGTCTGATCACTGGTTAGACTGGCATATTCACCATAGTGTCAACCCCTTACCCCTGTGTCTGATCACTGGTTAGACTGGCATATTCACCATAGTGTCAACCCCTTACCCCTGTGTCTGATCACTGGTTAGACTGGCATATTCACCATAGTGTCAACCCCTTACCCCTGTGTCTGATCACTGGTTAGACTGGCATATTCACCATAGTACTGTCAACCCCTTACCCCTGTGTCTGATCACTGGTTAGACTGGCATATTCACCATAGTGTCAACCCCTTACCCCTGTGTCTGATCACTGGTTAGACTGGCATATTCACCATAGTGTCAACCCCTTACCCCTGTGTCTGATCACTAGTTAGACTGGCATATTCACCATAGTACTGTCAACCCCTTACCCCTGTGTCTGATCACTGGTTAGACTGGCATATTTGCCGATACCAATACGACCAACTAAGGGCAGATGGTGATTCAGTGTCGGACCAGCATAAGGGTCCTTTTGATTTCATTTTACTACCACCTGGAACCCCCACAAGGACCCCTGGTTGAAAACCACAGTGTTAAATGTAGGTAAAGGTAGATTGTGGTATTGGCACATGGTGGTATTTCTCAATAGTAAGTCAAAGTCACAGGCTTGTCTAATTAGTTTTAGGTTATGTATTCAGGAACAGGTGTGTCCTCTTATCTATCTTGTTTTGTTACACTTGTACTTGAAGTGCTCCTGGTTGTATTTATTGATATGACGTGTTCTCCAAATGTCCATATGTCTGGTTTGAGTAATAACAAATAATATGCACGGTTTATGTTCATGTGTGTTTATTAAAGGATACCTATAGAGACACATGAATGGGGCTTAAATTGTGGAAATGTTGTATCTATCCATAAACATTGCCTCCCTATCCATCAACAAAAATGCACTGGTTGCATTGATCGCATGTAATAGCCTGGACAAAGATGATCTATGTATGAAGATGGGCCAACTTCATTGGCGCCACTAGAGGTGAAATGGACTACAAATCCTACAAATAAGTCTGTCTCCTGAAGTAGGGTTAGTTGTCTCCTATGTATGAGAGACCCCTATGTGTCGTTGGTCAAACTGCAGATGGTCAGAAAGACTGAGGGACTGCACCTCACGCCTCTCAATAACAAAGTGGATTTTTCTTCTGATTTGTAGGCTACTGCTAAACTAAGCCATTTTAAGTATGGATATCTTGTAAATATTGTGTATAGCAAGTTGCCCCCTCTCTTGCTATTGGCCTCTTGGGCTCCGAAAAGGGTTGAAAACCACTGCTTTATTTCACTCCATCAGTGTCTCTCTCTCTCTCTCTCTCTCTCTCTCTCTCTCTCTCTCTCTCTCTCTCTCTCTCCTCTCTCTCATGACTTATGGATGACTTCATTGCAGTCAGCCAGCATCTCCTCCTAGCTCATGTTATAAGACAAAAACAGTTCACAACATCATCTTAAGCCCTGGCTGGATGGTCCTGTTTCAACACTCCAATTACACAGCAGGCTATATGCAAATTCCACATTCTTGCATTGTTTTGCAAAGACGTCTGCCTCCGCATTCCAGACATTCTACCGGTAGTACTATATACTATAATCTATGTACTATAATCTAATAATACTATAATCTATATATATAACATTCATTTTATCACTATTATCTCTGTATCAGTAGTGTTGTATTGCGTTTTTGTTTAGTGTGAACCTTTGTATATAGACAGAGGTTCAAAACTTTTTGAAGCTGATCCTTCATATAGACCAATTATTTGTTCACAAACATTGGGACTGGGTGATGGGTGGTGATGTTTCCTGTAATCCCCAAAGCTGTTCATTATCCAACTCCCTGACTGTGTTTATTGTTTAGTGACGTGCACCCTATAGGAGACATTTATACTTCATCGTCTAACAGTATTGCACAGAGAAAAGCTGATATACAAGCTCACGTCATGTCACAGACGTGATTGCCTGTGAGCTTGGAGGTCTGCAATCTCTGCATGCACAGCAACATCGCAGGACGGAGCATGCATTATACTGTACTTGTTGGGCTGCAGGTGCACATTCACTCGTGATCATCATGAGCGCAGCTCCCGTTCTTATGGCAGCGACTGGAGGAGTGCTTTTGAGGACAACTCTTTTAAATTGCTATTATTGTTCACACACAGCTGAAACCAAGGATTATACATTTTAAGGGCGAGAGATCACAGTTACAAATCCTAGTCAGTCTTCCTTCACAGTGAGAGAAAAACTGCATCTGAAAGTTTGATTGTGCATTTTGTTTTTACATGTGAGTGCAGTGAGATCTTTTCCATGGCATGATATGAGAGGCAGGGTTGTACTACAGGCACTCTGCACATGCAGACTTGGGTGTAACTAGTAATAATATTATTACTTTTCTCTGTAACAAGTTAAAGTAATATAATTATTATTATATTTTATTATTGCAGTCAGATGTACAAATACATCTAGTGTCAGTTGTGACAATGAAACCAAGAAAGATATTGTGTATGTCCTCCTTATATTAGGATTATAAAGATTTGTAAAGTGGGTGACTCTTCTTCTGACTAAAAGATTGTGGTGTTGTTCTCATATATGTTCTTAATACTTTTTTGCAGGTGGGGTGGTGCAAAAGTAATATGTTGCACATTACTGTTGAGTCCAAGTAATAAGTAATTATTAACAACAATGTTTATCAGATAGATTATGATTTCAAAAATAATGTTCCAGTTATCTTGAAGAGGACCAGTGTCAAATTTGTGTTGTGAGTTGTGTTCGACTGCCTGTCCGGTTCGGAGATGACAACCCTTTTTTTTTCTTTTTCTGTTTACATAACCAACCACTTTTCATATTTAAGCTCATGCCCGGGGTTCAAAGGTCAACGCTCATGTTAGCGCATGTTAATCCATGAGAAATCTGCTTATATGGGTGAAATATGGACCCGTTCCCTCGCCATACTGTCAGGTGCTTAAGGGCACCAGCCGGTCTCATGGGCTGCCTCCTGCTCATAGTGTATATAAGTCTGATTCATTCATTACTTGGCAGTGTGCTGAATACCGTATAGATTTATGTGAGGAGCACGGGTTGACATCCATATATCGCGTGACTAAGTACAGCATAAATCGGTAAGGTTTCTGAGCTCAACGTACGGTGGATGGATGGACGAATGAGTGAATGATTTTTTTTTTTCATTAACAGCTTGGAGATTTACAGTACAATTCAAGTACAACTCAATACCCTTACTTGGGTGGACAGCACTATGCATTGCTACATACGCAGTAAGCGCAAGTAATGCGATCGGCTCACATCCGTCAGCCGCCATGCATCATCATAAGTGTCATTTTCAGGAGGGTAATTGCTCTCTGGGCGCTCTCTCTGCTCGCACATGAGTAGGCCATGGCCAAGTTGGCACTCTACTGAGCGCAGTTCCACCTTGCAATAGCAGCCACCATGTGCATTTCATTAAGACATTTAGAGACAAACAAATACTCACTTCTGTAAAGCCAGAAGCAGGAAATCATAGTGGAGGTAAAAGGAAAAAACATATACTGTATATACAGTGAGGGGGAAAAAAGGAGTTGGTGGGGGAATCATATTTTTGCGGAGGCCAGTTTCAAATTGCAGCCGTCCGTAGGTGCCCTTTGAGAGTGTTTTTTAAGGACTCAGGGGATTCGCATCATGTCTTAATGACTGTTGGACACTAGGCTTATTTGTTCCATTATTTGTTGTTGTTATTTTGGAGGCATATAAGGATAGAAGCGAAAGGACTTAAGTCCCTTGTTTGTGCCGAATCTGTGTTGCACAAGGTTAGTTGCACTGTTGTAGGAGTGGACCTCATTGACATTAAGGAGGTATTTGGACAGGTACATGGTTGTTTTAGTAGTCAAATCTTGTGTACCAGACCCATTGCAAGTTGTTGTACCTCTGTCATCTACCCTAAAGCAACGCACAGACAGACAGACACACAGACAGGTCCTCTTCCAGACGGCTCAATGCCTGCAAACAAAGCACTAGGCAGTGCAAGAGCATTTCTTCTGAGCATGTTTCCCAAACAATGGGGTTAGGTTAGGGGTCATGGGTAACAAGTAAATACTGGTATTGCTTTCTTTTTTTTGTTTGTGGTTCAATGGCTGTGATTTGTTGTGGCTTCCCTCCCGTTCCATGCAGTTTAGCTCATAACATTAGCAGCTGTGGTTGCTTGGAGCTGCGGTCGTAGTGTGGCTGCGGTGTGGAAGTCATCCCTTCCACCACGCTGCATGTGTCATATAGTTCAGGAGGCCGGCAATCATACGAAGCGATTGGCTGGCGGTGTTTCTGGCTGCATAATGCCCATTGGCTTATGTGGCATTTCAGGGTATGGGGTTATTGGTGTAGTGCAGGCGGCGTGAGGCAGGAGTACTCTACTACGTTGCTTACATTGAAGAGATTTCTTTAATTACTCAGGTAACAGGTTTTATCTGACAAAGAGGCACTCGCCTAAAAAACGAACAAACAAACAAACAGCTAATCTCCGCCACTGTTAATCAGGTCGATGCCAAAGCGATGAACCTTTGCCCCACATTTTCCAGAATGGCCTTTTTATATTACACCACCAGGAGGCCGGCTTTTGAAAAAGTCATTTTTGGATATTGCATGCTCATCCAGATTCTGTCCCCAAATCCTGCAAAGCATTTCCATTATCTCTATAGTCATGTGCTCAAGACAGATCTGCCCCAATATTTCATAGCCCATCCTAATTGGCTTTTCAATTGTGCTTTCAAAGTTTGCAGAATTGGCTCGTTTCGAACAAAAGACCTCATACAAAAAACAGCATGCAATTTACATAAAATCTTTCACACACTTTCCTGCTAGGCAGATGATATATCACACTCTTATCACATTGGCCTGTTAAAGCGCCACCAACGGGTGGATTTTTGCAAAACATGGAACAGAAGTACTCAAATCATTCATTTGCCATTAAAGGTGTGAGAAGGACATTGGCCTATAATAGCGGCACCAGGTGGCCACAGCTTGTCCTGGTTGTGCCCAGAAGGGCACGTTTTCGCATGTTGTCATTGTATCTGTGTCAGATGTGAGGTTTAGTATTGTGTTTTGGTACAAGTCACTGCAGGTCACCGGTTGGACCTTCACCACGTTGTTGAGAGCTCTGTGTGCTCTGCACGGCGACAAGCCTGTCTGTTTTTGTTTTGTTTTTGTTTTGTTTTGTTCATTAGATTCCTGCCCGGGTCACTGCTGCTGGGCAGCAGAACATTTTGAGTTCCTGTTTCTGAAAACAATGATCTTATAAAAGCTAACACACATCATATCACTGTCCTTAACCCAATACGACCTGGGGAAGGAAGGATCGGTATCATTTAAGATTCGAGGATTCAACATTATTCAAAGTTAATAGAGGCAACTTTAGTGTTTACAGACACTGTGTTTGTAAACAGAATCTAACTCCACCTCACATTCACTCTATTGGCTCATTATGAAACTGCTAGAGACCTGCTGTGCTGTGATTGGGCTAAAACGCTGCCCCCCAATTCACAACTTAGCACCTTTTACTGAGCCAGACAAATGTTTTGTTTTCAACAACAAACTTATGGACCTGCAGGATGAAGCAAGTGTCTGTCTGCAGGGAAACAGCTGCAGCATCAAAGTAGAAGCAACATAGAGGGGAAAAAGGCAAAAAAATAAAAATAAAAATAATAATATATATATAATATATATATATATATATATATATATATATATATATATATATATATATATATATATATATATATATATATATATATATATATATATTAGGGGTGTTGAATGATTAAAATTTTTAATCAAATTAATCACACCTTCAAAATTAATTTAATCATGATTAATCACCATTCGGACTATTTCGGACAATATGCCATGTTTTCCTGTGTATTGTTGCGGAAATGGAAAGACAGCAGGGCTATTCAACTAAATTGTTCAGGAGTCCGCATTGCCAAAAACCCAAGGGGCCCGGGGGCCAGACTGCCACAGAGACTACTCTCTACCATGACACATGTGTACACACATAGCCACATTTTTTAAAGTATTTCACTTTTAAAATGCTCCATTTATAAGAAAAGTGCAATGTGCATCTGGTCTTTCTAACATGCATCATATTTGAACCAAATCAAAATACACGTTTATAGTGCAGCTTATGAAAAGGTTGTTCATATCTGCACAACAGCAGCAAATCACAACATCTAAGGCACACTTATTGTGCTCTCTCTTTAATTCTCAAAAGGCTTCCAACAGGGGACAGGACTAGCCTACACACAGGCAACTAATGACAGTGATGGCACATCTTTGACTGGCCAGTGGCCATACAATAGGGCCCACCACGTTCATTTCATCAAGACAGACAAATACAAATATTCACTAATGCAACGCCAAAAGCAGAAAATCATAGTAGAGGTAAACAGGGAAAGAAATAGAAATCTACCTCCTGCAGCCAGCATGCACTCGACTCTTCATCATCTCTGGGTGTTTTTTTCTTCTTGACAATAATCTCAGAGTAAGACAATAATCCATGCAACAGTGGCGTCTCTTACCATCGGATTATTTTGCGACAGCATTGACTTGGTTACAGAGCAAATACGTCTGCCTGCGCTCCCTATGGAGTTTCAATTTAGCCATTATTTCTCGGTCCACTCGTTATTAAACTGGCGATTTTCTGAATCAACTTTTCTTCTCAGTTTCGATGGCGACGCGGCTAAACAAACACACCATTCATTCATTCGTTCATTCATTCATTCATTCATTCACACCACAATAGTTGGGAGTGATCCGAAAGAGCTCCGTGTTTGGTTTGTTTACATCTCACTTCACGTGGAGGAAGTAGACCTCCTCTGGAAGGGAAGTGGAAGGGACCATAGAGACTAGTGACAGACTAGCGACATTGAGGGGTCACAGAACAGAGCGTGCGCTGCTATTCAGTTAGCTGTACTCATGCTCAGTGGAAATGAAGAGCAGCCGCCATTAGACCATTCCATGGAAGTGAACGGAGATGTCAGGCCACCAGTTTAGTAGCCCTGATATACTCGCTCGAGCCCATAGACTCCAATGCATTCCGCAACTTTGTCCCTATTTGTTGTCCCCCTTTAATAGAGTCGCCAGCGAGTGGAATCACATCCGAGACAGAGCGTGCGCACGCACGTGCGTGCGCGCGCGAATTGCGTTAAAAAATTTGACGCAAATAACGTAGAAATTTAATCAACGCCGTTAACGCGTTAAAAATCAACACCATTAATATATATATATATATATATATATATATATATATATATATATATATATATATATATATATATATATATAGCTATATACATGTATCTATTTTGATTTTTGTCAAAAATGTTGCCTCTATTACCTTTAAAACTTTGAATATTACAAAACAGCAGATATACACAACATTTACAATCAATTAGTAGCTCAGTCACTGCCACTTTAGGTCTATGTTATTTCTACCATATAATGCAGGGGTTTTCAACCTTTTTGATGCCAGGGCCCACCATTTATTTAGAATTTGAGCCACGGACCACCACTTGAGGACATTTTAGCCCCACAGACCCGAAAACTAAAGATTTATTTTGATTTGTCCATCTTCTAGTAATGTAGACTTGGGCTAATTCAGGTGATGACTATATTATAACTCTTGAGAGCGTAAAAATTAAACCAAATGGACCCGCAAGGGTCCATTTGGTTTAATTTTTACGTTCTCAAGAGTTACATCTGGTTAACCAACTTAGCTGGGAACCACCTGGAACCCTCTCAGGGACCACTGGTGGTCCCCGGACCACCTGTTGAAAACCCCTGATATAATGCATTCAGATATATATATATTCTAAAGTTTAGTTTTAACCCAGTAATACACTGCCTGGATGCAAGAATGAGATTAAAAACAGATTATCTCTGTAATCAAGTCACTTGGGGGCGGGCTCCATTTTTGTTACCATCTAAATCCCTTATGCTAAACCCCTAATCATTTTTTTTTTTACTATTTTGAAAAACCTTTTGGAATAGTTCAACATGCCAATCTATTTACACATTGTGAGCTAGCAGACTGGCCATTTAAACTTTTGAAAAATGTTTCTTTTAATAGTTTTGAAAGGCAAAGAAGTTAAGGGATAAAGGGGTTAGCGGTGACGAAAATCTAGGCCTTAGTTTCTATTGGCTTTTATTGATAGTGGATATGTCATCACGCAGCACGTTTTTTGATTAGATGGTGTGGCCATATAATGACCACAGATGTAGTCTATAAGTGTGAAAAAGTATTTTTCAATTTACTGGACCTTTAAAGACTAAGATGTGACAATTATATTTTATTCAACTCACAGGACGAAAATGTAGTCTCTGGTAACTGGTGCATTATATATTGCTTTATATATTATTAAGTGCCATTATCCAACCTGTTTTACATAGCCTGTGCACTATATCACATGTAGAAATACAATTGGCTACACATCAGAAACGTTGTTTAAAGTTGCTATTGCTTAGAGCAGTTCCATCATTCATGTGTAATGGTTATATTGAGGAAACTGTAAAAAAAATGAAAAAATGTAGCTTGACTGCAATCCTTTGAAACTACGGAAGCTACATGCAATATACAAGATGATCTACAAACTCTCAGCTCAAAAATCTTCAGAGTGTGAGAAACTACTGATTTTTGAATGCGTTTGTAGAATTGGTATTAGAGGTTTAGAAGGTTGCCCACAGACATAAATGAATATGGGGGGCTGCAGTAGTAACTGAGCTCACACACACACACACACACACACACACACACACACACACACACACACACACACACACACACACACACACACACACACACACACACACGCTGCTTAGTGTATGTGTGTGTGTGTGTGTGTGTGTGTGTGTGTGTGTGTGTGTGTGCGTGTGCGCGTGCGCGTGCGGGCGCTGTGACATGTGTGAGGTTTAGTTTTCATAAAGGCCATGCAGGCAAACCGGTTGCAAAGTTTATAGCTTACTAGGAGCATTCATCTGGGGACGCAACATTCATTACATAACCTCTGGAAATATACTAGCACTGAGAAGCCTACAACGACTTCATATCTGGAGCATATAGTTATGCCTAGAGCCTTGTAGTGGGAGAGTTAGGATATTCGTGTACCCGGAAGCAGAGCAGGATATTCGTGTACCCGGAAGCAGAGCGGAGAAGCCAGGTCACGTGACGATACAGGGCCTCTTTGAGTCCTATCTGAGCATAACGCTCATAATAAGTCTATGATAACTCTCACTACTCCTGCGGTCTCACGAGACGTATACCGTATCGCAAGACTTTGCTGGTCCCTATTAAATCCCATTCATTTCATCAACTTCCGGCTTGAGAATGGACTCACAGGGCCCCTCCATGCTTCTCCAGCAGCGCGAGCACCCTGCCGCATAGGAGTGAACGGGAATATCCTAACTCTCCCACTAGAAGGCTCTGGTTATGCCAAGGTTGAAGACGGTGTTGGCTTTGACAGTAAAATTAGATGTTCGTCACCTAGTTGGTCTCTTGACTACCGGTAGTTTCACCTTGGATGTTTTATCATTAGTCTTGTTTTAGCCAACTAAATATCACAGTTGATTTATGAGAAGTCTACACAATTAGAGAATTAGAGATTAGAGAATGGAGAAGAATTATTGTTAATTTGATCAACATTTGCCTGTTATTTCTGCTAAAGTGTTCTAATGGGCCAAATGGCTGATTAGTGCTTTTCTTCTGCACTCGTTTGTGGTTGTATTCACTAGAGAGAAAATGGAGAGAGAAACCATAATGGATCATGTGAGACAAAAGTCTCAAAGTTATCTTTAAATCTATATGACCTCACAACTAGGAGGTTGTCCAGGTCACACACACAACAGGCCATTTCAACCACTTATCCATAGTCGGGTCGTGGGTCAACCAGAGAGCTCCAGACTTCCCTCTCCCAACTAACTACAGCTGTGTCACCACTAAACAGAAAACTCTTGGAGTCAGACCTTTAGCTTTATACATGCTGCATGTCTGTTGCAACTTCAACAACAACTGATGTTATTATTGATGCTTACACTTGCCCAATAAAAGTCCTGTAACCTTAAATGGTATGGGTGCAACTTCATCGCCCGTGTCGCGAAGTGACACAGGCGATGAAGCCACCCACATACCATTTTCTCCTACCCCCCCAATTGAGAAATGTTACATCCGCCCCTGTCATGCCTCCAATAATAATAATAATTCCATAACATGCATTATGGAATTCTGTTATGTACGCTCAAAGTCAATGTTACCCCAGTTTATATTTGTTACAATAATGCAATAATCCTCCAAAAATATACACTATATAATAACATAATACAAAAGGGAAAAAATGCCTCGCTGTCTATGAGTCAGCATGACTATAAGTGTTATGAAACCTCAAAAGACTTATGTATACCGATTTATAGCCTTTCAAAATACCTCAAATTGTCCAAACAAGACCAAACAACCTTTTTATTATTAAGACATAATGACAAAGATGTAAACTATAAGTAAAACATTGAAATACTGAAAGAAAGTTCTTTGGGGATGAGTCTGGAGAGGTTTTGAAATGTGTCAGGAGGGGACAGCTTTACTGAATATGTACAACATCCTTGTACATACAGTATGCATAATCAATAATAAAAAAAGATATGTGCAAAGGTTTGATTCTTGTTGACATACCGATGTTCATCAACAAGAATCTGTGAGAGATTCTGCTTCAAAAACAGTTCATGTTCTCTTTAGTACCAGTTTAGTTCACACTACTTCTGTTGTCTCAGGGATTGGAGTTACATTTCAAGTGCTCTGAGTCTCTGACCAGCGACCACAATACAGCGCTATGGTTTTTATCTTTTCACGCCAGTGTGTTCACAAGTCCAGGCATGTCTAATCTTGCTGATCTCCTAACATATTGGTGATTCCCTCTTATCAGTTAGTGGAAACACTGATTCTGCAGGAGCTAGAAGTGTTTTTCAACTCTATGTATTTATTCAGCCTTTGATGCTTTCAACCACACGGACCTCCATTTGACGATGGTTTAGAATAATGTTGGATAGGGCGTTACACAATTATATGCTGTATCAACAATATGGAAATTCGCCTAATTGGCCTATACCTAGGTTTAAAATAGCATTTTAACTAATAGCCAATATCAATACAATATATGCTTATTTAGTTTTTGTTGTATTTATTCCCTCCTTTTGTGCCAGGGAAGCTATACAGCAAGTAGACTACAGATGACCAACATAGAATCTACAGCTAGTAGACTACAGATGACCAACACACCAACATAGAATCTACAGCTAGTAGACAACAGATGACCAACACACCAACATAGAATCTACAGCTAGTAGACTACAGATGACCAACACACCAACATAGAATCTACAGCTAGTAGACAACAGATGACCAACACACCAACATAGAATCTACAGCTAGTAGACTACAGATGACCAACACACCAACATAGAATCTACAGCTAGTAGACTACAGATGACCAACACACCAACACAGAATCTACAGCTAGTAGACTACAGATGACCAACACACCAACATAGAATCTACAGCTAGTAGACTACAGATGACCAACACACCAACATAGAATCTACAGCTAGTATAGACTACAGATGACCAACACACCAACATAGAATCTACAGCTAGTATAGACTACAGATGACCAACACACCAACATAGAATCTACAGCTAGTAGACTACAGATGACCAACACACCAACATAGAATCTACAGCTAGTAGACTACAGATGACCAACACACCAACATAGAATCTACAGCTAGTAGACTACAGATGACCAACACACCAACATAGAATCTACAGCTAGTAGACTACAGATGAACACACCAACATAGAATCTACAGCTAGTAGACTACAGATGACCAACACACCAACATAGAATCTACAGCTAGTAGACTACAGATGACCAACACACCAACATAGAATCTACAGCTAGTAGACTACAGATGACCAACACACCAACATAGAATCTACAGCTAGTAGACTACAGATGACCAACACACCAACATAGACACATGTGGTGTAGGTGGTGGGGCACTTGTATGAGATAGGAGATACATAAAAAAAGAATATTCTCCCTGTGATGTGGCCCTAAGCCACCGCTTATGTTGCTTATGCCTAGAACCAGCCCTGGGGGAGAGAGAGAGAGAGAGAGAGAGGAGGGAGAGAGGGAGAAAAGAGAGAGACTTGTCTTGCATTCCTTGCTGAGGATTAGCAGTCACAAGTTCTGCAGTAGGTCTGCCCCTGGCCCTGCTGCAGTGCATTCTGGGAAAGCTTCAGCTGCATTTGAATGTTCTCTAAAACCTTCTATCGTCCTTCCTTCCTCCCTCGCCTTGTGTATTTACAGTAACGGCTAGTACACACACGCACACACACGTAGTGACAATTAAACCACTGAGAGTCAGTCAGTGCATTTAGTTGTTCTACATTTTCCCCACATAGATCCTGGGAAAACGCATCGTTGTGTGAAATTGGTAATCCTCAAGACGTCACATGTTTATTTTTCAAGAAGATGATGTCACATGTTAAAAGAAATGCATGGTCACCACCATGCAGGCAGTGTGTGTGTATATGTGTGTGTGCGTGCGTGCGTGCGCGTGTGCACTGTGCATGTGTGACTAAACACATTTATGAAGACAGGTTTGGCTGTTTTTCGCCCAAGGAATGTTTTCTGAGAAGAAAAATAATGCTTGGAATGGATTCAGCAGCTTGGAAACCCCCTAGTTGGACATCACCTGCTATATAAAGCATGATGACATTTTCACTAAATATTGTTACTGTATGGTCACATAATTTGCCAATTAAGAAAATTACAACATATAATGCAAGTTAGCATCCGGCAGTTTCTAGTTTCTACGTGCTGGTGACGAGGGACGTGCGGAGAGTGTTAAGAGGGGCAGGGGCTGAAGTCCTGTAAAAGGGCACCTTTGGACCAAAATAGCTCAAACAGCATATCTCAAAAGCTCTCCAAGAATCGCAGAGCATTAGGAGCACGTAGATCAGCAATTCCCGGGAGTCACGCAGCATTCTTTAGCTAGTGAAGATGCAGGGACGAGGATTTCTAAACAAATTCATTCAACTTCGGGGTACTGGAAAAAATAGCATCTGAATGTTGCTACCTTCTGGCCTGGCAATTGCATTTGTGGTCTGGAAAGGGCAGTTACCAGTATTTCCCATTAATGGGTAAAAGGGCAGGGGCTGAAACCCGCATTGGCTGTCTATGTGTGCATGTCCCTGCTGTGGAGACCCCTACTCAACATTTGTAACTTAAAACCCTGGTGTACTCAACAGGTCTGGGTTCATAATGGGGCTCTATGGGCTGGTAAGCAGACTAACAGACAGTGTAGCTTGTTTTCAGATCGCAGTGCTCTAGCAGCGGTTATAATCCAGTAGCTCAGACAGACATGAGGGGGGCGAGCCCATTTTAAGGATTTAAAAGTGAAAAGGAGAACTTTAGGCGACACAGTCCAATACACACCTGCGTCTGGGAAGGGGATATAGGCAGGTGTAAATTTAAAGCAGAATAAATGTCCCAAAGTACAGCCTGCACACTGTCTGCACTTGCAAAAACTTTAATCCTTCTCCAAGCATCCAGATGCTTGGAGAAGGATTACATTTTTTGCAGCTCCATGCGACCAAAATGTCTCTTAAGTTTTTGCAAGTTCAAAAGGAGAGCTTTAAAATCAAACCTACTCAGACATACAACAATGCAGACATAGAGACACACACACACACACACACACACACACACAGAGACACACACACACACACACACACACACACACACACACACGGTCACTCATTGGAATGTCCATCGCTGGTGATGCTGGGGCTTCCAGGCAGTCCCATCATCATCATCATCATGGGTATGAGTTTCAGTGTGTGAGTTTGGTAGTTGGTCTCGAGCTGACTTTGGAATGTGTGTCTGTGGTGCTAGAGGAATCTGGAGTGACACACACACACACACACACACACACACACACACACACACGCAGTAGCGGTCGCGCTCAGCTGATGTTTGAGTGAGTTATCAAACCGATGCATGAATTTGTCAGCGGTAGTCTGGCACTCTGCTGCCACCCGGGGCGAGGTTGCTAAACGCCCATCAAGGGCGTCTTAACTGCTATTATATAATGTATTATCATGATTATGTTTTGATTTTTAAAAATGGAGGAAATCTCCAGTGAGCGAGTTAGACACTGACTGTGGTTCTGTCCAGGGGTGTGCAGAAAGTGTTATACACAGGCAAGGGGATGAAATTCCACAACAAGATACTTTTGGAAGAATACAAACCGATCTACACCCAGTAAGCATGGTGACGAGTTTGATTGTGCCCAGATCAAGGTAATCCAAGACTAGTCAGATCTGTCCCAGAATATCACCTGATTTCAACCAGCAGAAATCCTGCCCATTAAAGACGGACATCCCTGTATGAATCAGTCAGCTTAGCTATAGCTTTATTATTTAAATTGACGAAGAAATCCTGGACTAGACGTAAAGATCGAGATGGGTTGTGATCTGTCCTGAACGTCACTGGAGAATGATGTCCTCCAATGACCGTGACGTTCAAGACGTTCATATCCCAGCCCATATGGGAGATGATCTTCACGTCATTTCCAGGACGCCTTCACCTGTTGAAATAATGAAGCTTATTCTGGGCCAAGATCAGACTAGTTATGATTGATGTTTAAGTTGGTCTGGCCTCAATCTCACTCTCTCTGAATCATCCATACCATACCAGGGACGCTCTCCTATTACAAGATTTGTGTTGGTTGAAATCAGGTGATATTCTGGGCCAGATTTGATTAGTCTTGCATTTCCTTAATCTGGCCACAATCAAGACGTCACTTATTAATTAATATGTTTGATGAGCAAGCTCTCATGAGAGCTTGTAGGTGAAAAAAGCAAAATTACAGCTATGGCATGAAAAATAGTATAGCATAGTAAATGCTGTGTTTTACAGACCGGTAAAAGGGGCAGGGGGCTGAAGAAGCCCCCCTTCTATGTGCACAGGCCTGAACTGGCACTATATTGACACGTTCCAGGGAGTAATGCTTTGTCACACACCAAAGCTGCCGATTCAGGCTGTCAGCCGACAACGTATTGACTCTGTGCCCTCTTTTCTTCCTCCAGGTCCTGCGTGAGTGAGGGAGCGTGTGTGTGTGAGTGTGTGCATGCGTGTGTGTGCGTACAGCAGCCACCACCATCATGCCGCTGTTTGGTAAATCCCACAAGAGCCCGGCGGACATCGTCCGCACGCTGAAGGAGAACCTGGCCATCCTGATCAAACAGGACAAGAAGACCGACAAGGTAGAGTAGAGGATGGAGGGAGTTCCACTCACTGGAGACTGCTATAATTCCACACTCAATCCAGAGGGCCGCTATAGTTCCACACTCACTCCAGAGGGCTGCTATAGTTCCATAAAATTGAAAAGGATTTTTAAAGTCAGTAGATCCATACGTTTTCAACAGCAGATTTATTGGTCTATTTCTATTGGTCTATGTCATGGGAACACTTAGAGAAACATTTCACTTTCAAAAAACTTTTGGTCATTCTATCATCTACTATAGCTCATGTGAACACCCCAGGTGTTTCATTCATTTAGCTGCCCCGACCCCTTCTTATACAAAAGACTTGGTGTTTCTGATTATTTATTATGGTTAAAATGGAGTTTTAGGTTCTAATGGGTTTGTGTAGGAAGGAGGCGGGGCAGCTAAAATGAACATCAAATATCTAAATACTGAATGGAGTTACTTAAACTGTGGGGTGTTCACATAAAGCCAACTTGAGAGTGAAATATCCCTTTAACATGTCTCTTTTGGGCTCTTTTGTGTCTCTTGAGCTAAAAGGATTCGGGAACCACTGAGACCAGACAATCTCATACTTGGTGTGTGCATGTGCACGTGTGTTTGTGTGCGCACGTGTCCAGGGCCCCAGAGTGACAGCACTCTGTGAAAGTAAGAGAGCCGAACAACCTGGTCCTGTCATCTACTGACACCTCCCTGTCAAGACCTGTCCTCTCACTGTGTGTGTGTGTGTGTGTGTCTCTCTCTCTCTCACATACACACACACACACACACACACACACACACACACACACACACACACACACACACACACACACACACACACACTAGGCCAGGTCCTTGATCTTTGTGTTGTTATTGTGAGGTTCGTCTTGGTGCTGTGGAGCTTCACAGGGACATGCAGAGAGTGTTAGAGGGGCAGGGGCTGAAATCCCGTAAAGGGGCACTTTTGGACATACTGGAGAAGAAAAATAGCACACTCCCACAGCTTGAGATTGTAGATCAGCTGTTCTCGAGATGCATCCCAGCTCTCTTTAGCTCAGTTGGAGTTGGCAATTATTTTTCCCAACGGGCAAATTCGGCTTTAATCCGTCATGGCATGGAAAGGAGAGTCATTTGCATTTCTTTCACCATGTAGTAAATGTTGCGTTCGTGGTGTGGAAAGGGCGGTTGTTTTGCTATGTGTGCACGTCCATGTGTTATGAAATCCTGGCAGGGTCTGTGTTTTCAGTCGTTAAGCTGCTTCTTCCTAATAGGTCCATCTCTTCTCCACCCATAATATTATGCCTGAATGAACGAATGAACAAATCTTCTAGTAAGTCAACTTTTCCATGCTGAAGAACTCACTGATGCCAGTTTTCCACTTGACCACTATGGTTGGATTATTCGTTTTTTATTTATTTATTTTTTTGTATGTGGATCCTTTCATATTGGAAAGTGAAAGCACAGTTGAATTAGTACTGCCAGTAGTGTTCAATATGAAAAATCACACCAATGTGAAGTGAGTGATACTGCCCAATTGAAACGCTTGTTGCCACAAATTCACGTCATATTTGGCAGACATTTTACCTAATTTCTCCATCAACATTGTCAGTGGCAAATATGACGTGGCAGGTACATTTTCACATTGTCAGTAAATAACAGCTATTTTAGGACATGTGTGCAACATGTCTCCTGTTTTATTTTTAGTATTGCACAGTGACAACTAAGGTCTCTGTAATGTTTGTTATACTAACAAAACAAAAAAGAAAACCTGAAGCCCCCTGAAGTGACACCTCTACAATTAAAATCGTACATAGGCTATAGCTAATCTATAGGCCAGATGCCGGAAAAAAAGGCAAAATTTCATAATAGTCACATACCGATATGCCAATTATGAAAATTGCTCAACATAATATGTCATGAGCATAATATGTTGAGCAATGTGTTGCTCACTGTCAGCTGCAGTGAACAGGCAGCAACATGGATTAGGAGCAACCACAAGGCAATATAAAACAAAAAAATATATAATAAAAGAGTTAATAGTTTCTGCATGGTCATGAGAAAGGAGGTGGAGTTAAGTTAACGATGGAGGCAAAGCCAAGTGAGAGAAGGCGGAGTTAAAGGGGAATTCCACCCATTTTCAATATTTTTCTGAGTGCGTACAAATGTGAACCAAATGAACCCTAACGGGTTCATTTGGTTCCATTTGTACTCTCTCAGAAAAAAGAAGCGTCTAAAGAAATCCAATAACATGGTGAAATACATCTTGATGATGTCATCAAGATGTGTTTCACCATGTTTTCTTCAGACCTCCATTTCTTGGAAACACAGAATGGGGGAACTTTTTTTTTTATTATGTCCACCCAACACCTCAAAGGAATATTAATGACATATTAAAATGTTGAAAATGAGTGGAATTCCCCTTTAACTTAAGGATGCACCTTTTCTCTGTGTGTTGTCCTGCAGGCGTCAGAGGAGGTGTCCAAGTGCCTGGTGTCCATGAAGGAGATCCTGTACGGCAGTAATGACAAGGAGCCTCACACAGAGACGGTGGCCCAGCTGGCCCAGGAGCTCTACAACAGTGGTCTGCTCATAACGCTGGTGGAGAACCTGCAAGTCGTTGATTTTGAGGTAAAGCAGGGATGCCCACACCTTTTTGACTTGAGAGCTACTTACAAAATGACCGGCTCAACAAGATCCACACATCAAACATGTGATTATTCCATTACTGAAAATCCATTTCAAGGCTCCCTAGAAAGTTTGAGCTTTGAAATAGTTGGTGATGGTGTTACGTACTGTTATAGTGTTTAAGAATAATGCACTTAAAATGAAAAATAGAGGGAGAGAAATGGAAGGGTTTTCTTGTACTGTATATGCTACTACTAATGTTTGAAAACAGAATTTGGGGTTTGAGTTGACAGTTTGTAATGTTGAGTTTAGTCTCCTGCACCCAAAACTAAGAACTTTCACATTTTTGTCCACAACTGGGAAAGAGAACTGGCAAAACATTGGTCAAAATTACAATTATTATCCATTTTCTAATTGCGTACTCTTGAGAGCGTAACTCTTGAGAGTGTAAAATGAAACCTGTTTCATTTTACACTCATGTTTCTGACACCCATGTTCCTATCAGTGGTGCACCTTTTTTTCATGTCAAGGACCCCAAATACTTCATAGTAGACATGTCATCACTCAGCATGTTTTCATTTTCAGGAAGTAATTAAAATCCCTTTTAAAAATCTATTTATTTATTCAGTTATTGTTAATATTATTATGACCACGGATGTGTTCTAAAAGCATGAGAAACGTATTTTATCTTTTCACTGTGACTATTTTTCCCAACCCTAAAACATGGCCACCAGGTATTATTATGTGAGGAGAGAGTATTTTTGCTTTTTTTTTTATCGTTAAACTAATAATGATCACAAAAAAGGGGTTCCCGTCCTGAATGGTGATTTGCGTTTTTCCTTGTTTTCCAATAATGTCAGATCATAGGTGTTCATCTTACATGTGTAAAGATCGTATTAGTATTATAATATAGTTCTATGCCTGTTGTTTGAGCCTAGCTTAGGTTGGACTTGATATGGCAACACTGCCCCCTCTTGTCATTAATTGTATCAGTTGGTAAAAGCCATGAAGTAAGTTAAAGTCCTATCTGATTGACAGCCCTTACATCCAAAACAACATTAAACTCACAAACAATGCAGCTGTATGTTTAATTACCCTCTTTCTATCTGCAAAGTTTTTGTTTCATAAAAATTCACCAACATTATAGGGATCCTCAAAAATCATGCAAGTGCATACTTTCTATTAAAAATATGTATGTATGTCTGTGTGTTTAGGGAAAGAAAGACGTATGCCAGATCTTCAACAACATCCTGAGGAGGCAGATCGGAACCAGGAGTCCCACCGTGGAATACTTCTGCTCCCATCAGGAGATCCTCTTCATACTGCAGAAAGGGTAAGAATACACACAGCCATTTTGGCAAAAAAAAGTCCCCACAACCATTTTATCTTATGCATTCAAGGGGATCCATAGGTCAGAATTTATAAAAACTTAAAAAACACAGAAGAAAACCTTCTATAAAAAGCATGAACAAATAAAACTTGTCTCTGGAACACCAGTGGTTCCACAGCTTAGATAGCCTCGACACCCAGGCTTTTATTTTCGTCTGCATTACACGAAAACGGAAAGCCTGGACTAATTTTTTACAGCAGTGGAGGGGCGGTAGGGGAGGGCCGGGGATGACGACACGTTGGTGAGATCAAATCAGATCAGCTCATCTGCCGTGGAAATATCACGGCACCCCGCCCCCCCAGGCCAAAATCATTTCAGGTTAGGCCAGGCTACAGCTTAGATGACAGCCTGGCAGAGCTCTTAGCAAGGTTGGAAAGTGCCCCAATGATACTATTTACAGAATCTATTGACCTGGACATAAAGCTATACTGTACTGTACATCACTTTATCGAGGTTAACAGATTTCGTGCCGTTGAAATAGATCTACGTCGCCGGTTATCATTATGAAATACTGTATAGTTATGACCGATGCTTCTTAGGTTGATCTACGTCACTCTACGTCGCTTACCGTCGTTGGTTTGATACGATCCCCATGATAATAGCAGCATGCAGCGACCGCATATTCCATTGACGGACCATAATAAGGGACGGACCAACCCGGAAACCGGAAGTGTGTGTCGCCAACTAACTTGTCCGTCGGGAAACATGGACCGAAATATGAAATATGACTTTTAGATGAAAATCGCAGGCACTGGCTACCTCAAAAAATATGAAAAAGGGCTGGCACTGGCTCGAGTGTTAAGAGGTGTAACTGTAGTGTTGTGAACGTGTCATCAGGTGTCCTGTGCTCTTCTCTCCGTCAGGTACGAGACGCCTCAGGTGGCGTTGAACTGTGGCATCATGCTGAGGGAGTGCATTCGCCACGAACCTCTGGCCAAGATCGTCCTGCACTCTGAACACTTCCACTGCTTCTTCAACTACGTGGAGATGTCCACCTTCGACATCGCCTCCGACGCCTTCGCCACCTTCAAGGTTAGCCGGGGGAAAAAAACGCACAATTTTTTGAAATCCGTTCGGTCAATATTTAGTACTGTTTTAAGTGTTTTTTACCCTATATTTAGTATATTTACTGTACATAGGGGTAGAGCGCAAGTACTGTGGTCGGTTGTGGGCTGAGAAGGCGGACCACAAATCTGTCCAGTGATCAGCTGGAGTGTTCAAAATATATAGTGATCAGGAGTGCTTGTGCGTAAGGGTTGGGTGTTCTTGAGTTCTGCTCGCGCACAAGTTGACACTCGACTGCAGTTCTAGTTGCTGAGAATGGACATTATGTTTCATGTTGTCAAAAACACAAAAAAGTGGACTATTCTTAGAACCAACGTCTGTTTTTCTCTCCTCAAGGACCTTCTGACCAGACACAAAGTGATGGTGGCAGAGTACCTAGAGCAGAACTACGATGCGGTGAGTTCCTCCACAAAAACACCAGTGATGATCACATAGCAGACAGTTTGATAGTTTGCATCCTGCTCGGCACTGGGATTGAATGAAATCGACTTTGAAACCAACCAGAGCCGTTCTAGGCGATGTTTTCCAATGTCGTTTTTGTGCAGAGCTACAGTATAATCGGTAAAGAGCATACATATACTGTACATCTGTCCAGATGGGAGAGTATAGCGTGTAGATTCAACAAGCGTTCTGCCCACAGGATTGTTTTGTATGTTGTGTGCGATTGAGGCGAGCTTCTCCTTCACTGTCATTGCAGATCTTCGCAGACTATGAGAAGCTGTTGCACTCTGAGAACTACGTCACAAAGAGGCAGTCTCTGAAGGTAAGACTGTAGGCAGACCTTCAGCATCCTCTCCTCTTCTACAACTGACTGCACTGATTTTTCCATTCTTGATCCGATCCCAACCCAACGATTTCTGTATTGGTCGATTACTGAATACCGCTACCAGTGTTGTGATCTTGCCTTGTGCTTGTAGCATACTCCTCACTCAAATATTCACCATAGTGTCACCCCCCTGTGTCTGATCACTGGTCAGACTGGCATACAAAGTTGATTTTCTCCTGATTAGTCTTGCTAAAAGAAGCCATTTTAATGGCTATATTGTAAATGTGTGCCTGGTGATGATTGGGTCCAGTATTTAGTCCAGTGTCCATGGAGTCAGGGAATGGATCATAAGTTGTGTTCATGTTCATTCTAAGATTGGAAAAGAATAGACTCCAACATTCTTCCAGTCTCCTAATATTGTCCAGCCCCCTTCACACAGTAAAGTAAGTTGGCCCCTCTTGGGCTGAACCCACAGGTGAAAGAACTTTACAGACAACAGCGACACCTGCTGACCAAAAGGCTACCTTACATTTACTATGGGCGAAATGTTGTGTACTGCAACTTTTATTTGGAGCTACTGCTGTGTGTGCATAGACTTTTTTCTTTCTTTATCTTTATGTCACTTAGTTTGTCTTGCACCAGTGTTTACTGGGTGTGTACATCATAGCTCTATCTAGTTAACAGCTAGACAACCTTAGGCCTACATTGGCACAGGGGAGGGTGATATCACTCACTGGCACACTTGCATAAGTAGGAGGAGGAGGATCCTGACAATTTTATTCATTTTTATTTTAATATCGCTTCACTTCGCCAAGGCAAAATATATTTTTCTCATGTAGAAGTTCAGGGCCAGCGCCAGGCTAGAATTACAGCAGTCTCAACCAATAGCACGGCAGCAGGCTAGCCAACAGAACGAAAGTTACGTTGTAACTACGGTTCTGTGTCATTGCACCGAATACGTCCTCCGTGCATGCGCGAATGACATATTCAGTGCTTAAAACACCGCCCTCTGGCGATCAGGAGGGATTAAACAGAATCAGATTTTGCATCATCCTATACGTTAACCTTATCTGTCTTTTTTCCTGCGTGCTTTTTGCCATCAGTTGCTGGGAGAGCTGCTGCTGGACCGACACAACTTCACCGTGATGACGCGCTACATCAGCAAGCCAGAGAACCTCAAGCTGATGATGAACCTGCTCAGGGATAAGAGTCCTAACATCCAGTTTGAGGCGTTCCACGTCTTCAAGGTACAGTGCACACATACTGCCATAGGCCATGTTTGGCTCTCGCTGCAGGGGGCGGGCACTTGGATTCATAGAGATCTGTCACTCTTGAGTGTGTTATGCTCTCAAGAACGCCGTCCGAATTATGTAATTTTCAGGAGTCTACACAATTAGAAAATGTAGAAGAATTATTTTGACCAAATTAACCCATTTCAGACGGAGTCCACATGTGTACCTTTACCTTTAAGGACGGGAGTCCATTTTGGATTTTTACCCTTCAGGCCGGAGTCCAAATCTGGACTCTGGGTAGAGTCCAGATTTGATAGAGTTTGATAGTCAGGATTTTATTTTTAGGTTTTAATGGCTTTTTTCTAGGCGGACTTAGGCCTGAATGGGTTAAACTCGACATCAAATGGTGGTTCTCTGTGGCTAAAATGCAGAATATGTAGTGGGCCCTGATATGGAAATGGCTGAAAACCACTGCTATAGAATATAAGCCACTATAGATAAATACATCTGACTTATTTACTCATTTTTAGACCTATATGTGTTTCATGTCAATGTCAGTCAGGTAATGGTGCAAGTACTCATCAATAATTTGGTATAAAGTTAAAATTGAATGATGTTACAACTCAAAAAAGTTTTTTTTACCCAACTTTTTTTGGCCACCAGGCCTCCCTAAAATTGCCAAAGTGTACTGCACACACAGACATGAGCCCTGTTTACACCACACCTGTCCCCCTGCGTACATGCTAGTACATGTTATTTTACTACGTTGTACTTACGTTGTAGAATATATGTAGAAGACAGTTGTAGAAACATAATTGCCTTCATTTGGGGCATTAACAAAGGTCAGCAAACTAGACACAGAGACACATGTCTCTTATGCAGTGAAATCACCAGAGTTTCATTTCTCACCAAAGACTTCAATACGATGAAATAATATGGATCACCGTGGTTATTGTAAACTAAGCTCATGTATAATGTTACCTCCTGTAACTTCACCACACTTTATTTGACACCGTCGATCGCAGATGGACAAATTACAAATGACGCACTGTTTTTGTTGTTCTTGTAAAGCTGCATCGTGTTAAAGCATATACTATATATGCAATAAGTCTCAGAATTTTATTGCATTACTTTCTTCTTTTTCTTCTTTATCTTAGACCATTCCATTATTAGATAATTTCCTGAAAATCTAGTAAAAAAAAAAAATCTAGTATCTATGACAGTGGCCCTTTATAAATAATAGTCCAGCACCACCTTCACATTTGACTCCACCACTCCTCCCTTTTTCCTTAATCAGAGGCAGCTCAGCAAGGCTCTTCCTGATTGCTTAACAAATAGTCCCGCCGGGACTATTTGTCAGCCAATGACAAACATTATAGGGATTTCTTTGGAGGGCTCCTGCAGCCCCTAGAATTGTCAAAAAGACTACATTTATTTTGGCCATAAAAATTACATATAGTAATTTTATGGCATATATTTAAGTAAGTGATTAACTTTTTTAATCGCCCACGCAGGTTTTCGTGGCCAATCCCAACAAGACTCAACCAATCGTTGACATCCTTCTCAAGAATCAGACTAAATTAATCGAATTCCTGAGCAACTTCCAGAAGGATCGCACCGACGACGAGCAGTTCAACGACGAGAAAACCTATCTAATCAAACAGATCAGGGATCTGAAGAAACCAGCGTCCTAGGGGGAAAAATAAATAATAATCTAAACTCCCAGTCCCTGTGCCCCATAACTTTTTATCGCTAGGAATTAGAGGGAAAAAAATACCAATTAATTAACCCTTATTACTTAAAACGGTTATCCTATTGAAAACAATTACTTACTTAAATAGTGTAATTTGTATTTTTTTCCCTCTTAAAAACAAACAAAAAAGTGCAAAGAATAGTTCCCAATCACTGATCTGTCTTTTGTGTATTTTTTCTTTTCTTTTTTCATAAATGTATATCTGTAGCATTTAGTGCCACAACAAATGAGGTTGGAGGCAACGTATTTGCTCTCTTGGGAGAACCAATGATCAAAATGCTCCACAATGGTCAATATTTGTACTTTTGATTTCATCTAGATCAGGGATGTCAAAATCAAATACACAGTGCCAAAATAGAAAAATATATTGGTACAAATCGAGGGCCGGCTTGTGTTCTAACACATGGCACAGGTCACAAGCAAAAGCAGTAATTCTCCTTCAAAAAATTGAAGATGAATGCAAAGTTGAACCTGCTTGCATTAAAATAGTGGAAATGCATTATTAAAGCTCAGTTTCCTGTTCTGTGATCCCCACCCGGCACTGCTTTCATAGTAAAAATTGAAAGAAGCAATTAGTTGCATTCATTTCTTATCTTGGTGTGGGTAATATACTGGAGGCCAGTTCTAATAAATATTGAATATACAGTAGCATCAATATATGTCACCAACCTTCTCTGTGCTTAGCGCTCAATTACATTTGGAAATAGAGTATACAGAATATTGGCTATATATTTTAAGAGGTTGTTAACCAAAACAAAACAGAAAGAAGTATCAGTATCTGAACAAGTGGAAAAAATAATTTGGCATCCTGCTCACGAATCAGACGAAATTAACTGAATTTTGCAGTAATTTCCAGAAGGACCACACTGCTGGCACACTGGCAGCACACCTAAGTAACGATTGAAATTAATGTCAATGCATGCAACTTTTATTTCCGCAATAACTGCTGTGTCTTCCAACGATAATAATCTGTATATGTTTTCATCTCTCCTTAATTATACTGCGTTGGTAAGAAACCGTAATGAAGCAGCCATCTAAGATTCTGGTTGTGGTTTTGTATAGAAGTAAAACCAATATAGTTGCCATGGGAGTTCTACAACTGTTGCCCATTATTGGAGCCTCCAAACCAACCGTTTTGATCATTGGGTTTCTTTGCTGGTCGCTGGTAGCACTTTCTGTGTGATTTTGAAGTTTAAACAATGGCGGTTAATCCTACAATTTGACTTTTTTTTTTGCGGCTTTGATGGTATTTTGTGTGTTTTGTTAAATAGTGTTTTTCATTTTTTGTTATGATGAAAAGTTCCGTATATATATGCTTTGTACAAACTGATGAGTGCCATTGCAAATAAGCAAATCAATAGAAGGTTCTTTTTTTAAGAAAAAGGTTTGAAGGTGAGGCAACGGATGTCCTTTATCCTATATTAGAATGCCCTTAATTCCACACCCCCATTTTTGCGCACATTGAGCACATGTTCTGTGTGCTGTTTGGGCCTCACAGACCATGACTAGGGGTCATCGATATGTTGGCCATACTGTATATTCCATTTATGCCACACACACACAAAATGTATGTGGAATAATATTACAACACAAACACTAAACTAAATTACCACAACAGGTCTGTCATTCTGAGAGCAAATGAAACATTATTGAGAAGCACTAGTGCTATTTGGACCATTATTAGGAAATAATTTCCATATATATTCTGAAGAAAACCGTCCTGGAGATTGACTTTCAGTGAAGTGGGTGTAATGCTCAATAAGAAAGAATTATAGTAGTGTATAAAACATCAAATTAGCGCTGGGACTTCATACAAAATATTCTAATTATTGTGAAGCATTAATCGCATATCAATATTTGAACTTAGAAGTTTTTTTTTCCAAATCCAAATTTCCTATCATCCACTACTGGGCCAAGCAAAGCATTCTGATTGGCTTCTTATTTCAATTCGTGCACCAGTATGATCGGTACGCCTGAAACTCGTCCAGTGAAAATGGTTCTGTGGTGCGAAATCTATAGCCAATTAAAATGAGTTCATTCTTTTTGAATCACGTTATATTCTCTGTAATTAATGACTCTCAAAATTAATCAGTTAAAGTCCCAGTCTTACAGAAAATCAAAATAATTCCCACGGACGAGACCAGCTATATATTCCATAGACACATTTGTTTCGTGTGCGGACATGTTGGTGATCTCTGGTCACACATCACTCACTTTTTCCCTCTGTATTTTCAGATCACGTGCAAACCTTCTAGTGTATTACAATGAAGCTCTGTTTTTTTTGTCTTGATTTTGAATCACAGTTTGGTATTGATGTGTAAAGCTGAAACTGAATATTCAGAGGTGCCTTTTACTTTATGGTTCGTGGTATTCATTTACCATTTCTTCTCATTCTTTTGTATTTTCAGTATCTTTCTCTCGGGGGGAGCTTAATTATTATTTTAATGAAAATATGCTCTGGAACAGAACATATTTGGCGTGATTAAGCAGTGAACCTTAAACTCACTATATTTGAGTTATTGCTGTTGAAGGAATGGTTTATTTGTTAAACTTAAAGGGATATCTCACTTTCATTTCATCATCTACCCAGTGTCATGTTTTTAAGTTACTTGACTCAATATTTAGATATTTGATATTACTTTTAGCTGCCCTGCCACCTTTCTATACAAACTCAATTTTAACCATCGAAAAAATTTAAACACCTGTCATTCTTAAAATAAATGAAAACAGTACATATAAATTCACTCCCTCCTCATGTATCAGAGGGGTAATATCGGTCACCAGAAGAAGTCACCAGAAGAAGTTTTAATTAATCTAAAGTCTACAATGGGTTTGCATAGGAAGAGGACGGGGAAGCTAAAATTAATATCAAATATCTAAATACCGAATCAAGACACTAAAAAAACAGTCTGAGATGTTCACATGAGCCTGAGACGACAATTAAATTACCAAAAGGGTTTTTAAGTGAAATATCCCTTTAATTGCAGCCGATTCAGCGTACACATATAGTTAGGGCATTTTATCAGATGTTTGACCATTCTGGGAACTAAATCATTACCGATAAATGTGTATCTAATGGTGTCTAATATACATGAAAGATTGAAGTTCAACTCCGGTGGGAAACCTCATAAAAAACAACTAAAGTCAGGGTACTAGTCACAGCCTATATAAGGCAAAATGTGCCAAAATGTGAAGGCAAAAAACATGCAAAATGTCATCATGCTTTACATAGCATGTGATATGTCTAATTGGGTGGGGGGGTGATGCTGATTACATTCCAAGCATGTTTTCTGAGGAAAAACTAATGCTTGGAATTGATTCAGCATCATGAAAACCCCCTAGTTAGACATATCACATGCTACACATAAAGCATGGTAAAATTTCGCATGATTTGCATTCTATAGCTTGTGACTAGTCCCTCAACTTTGACCTGATTTTATGAGGTTTCCCACAGCAGTTGAATTTCTACATTTTACTTCATGTTATTAGATGCCATTAGAAACACATGGTGAAGAGGTTTCTTGGTATTAAATGATTTAGTTCCCAGATTGCCCTAACTTGCCCTAACTAACACCAATTTTCCGTTCTCAGTTGTCTTAGTTTATATAGCCAACGTAGCCCTCTCTGCTAACGATAGTACAACCTACACCAGCTGCTGATGCTTTAGCATGAGGCCAAATCTCCAAAACAGAAAGAAGTCGTGGAAAAAAGACTAAAGTTCAGCTGTAACCGGATAAAAGTTGCTGAAATTCTAGCTGTGAAAAATGTGTATTCAATGAGTCATGATTAAAAGACAAACAAACACACTACCATAAGATGTGTCTGCTTTGTAATTGAATTTCTCACCATACCAATATAATCCATCATTTAGTGGCTTAAAAACACATCATTCACGTTACATACCGGTAATCGTTTTGCCAACAAGACGATAAACGTTCATCCCAGTTCTTCATGTCCCAAATTTTAATGGAGCGTTCAGTGATTTGGGGAAAAATAAAACTGGTCCATCCTGGTAACAAGATATGCACATGCACACTCTCTACATTTTTTTTTAGTCTTTAAGCTCTGAATCACAACATGATGCAGGCTCAGAAATGTTTGTTTCTCCTGTTTACAGTTATTAGGTATTTTGTATACTAATGAATGATTCATTAATTATATAAATTTAGGTTATTTATGCTGTAAATTGAATTGTATTTCTGTGGTTTAGGTGCAACCAGAGCCATCTAACACGCTCACGCTCCTGGGGAGGGGAATAGTGAATAGTTTAGTCGAATGAATACATTCTAATGTCATAAAAAACGGCACGAACAACCATTTTTATTATTCTATTAATTACTATACTTTTGTAGAAAATAATCAGTGCATACAAATGAGAGAAGACATGTCACAGGTAATTTCCGGGTGCTTTGTTTGCATTTTTGTTTGCAATTTCCGGGTGCTTTGTTTGCATTTATTGAAAGAGGAGAATAGTAGTTTTTCAATAGCAATTCAGTTCAAAGGGAGAAATAGCGCCTCATTCACAAAGCGACACTTCCGTGAACGTCACTCTCGCGGTATTCCCACGAGACTGTTACTCTGTTCTATTGGGAAGTCGGCAGAAATGCATTGGACTCAGGCAACAGCCAAGCTTTAATGACTTTAAATCCCTGTATTTTAGGTTGTGTTTTAAATAATAGCACATCAGACACATCACAGAGACTGTCGTTGTTACTGTAAAATAATTTGAATCGACTGTCATTTTGCATACATATGTAAATAGCTCTTATTTGCGCCACTCTCCTTTAAACACTGTGTTTCTGACTCCAGCCTCCACTATAGTTTGTCACTTCTATGTTCTTAGGGACAACTGACCATGTGTCAGCGTACCCCTTCAATGGTGCAACTCTACCTCTAGATGGCTCTGGGTGCAACTAGTCCAAAACCACAGCCCTGTTGCTGTTGGCTGAGCAGGAGTTAATTAGGCTGATTGAGAACATGCAGGCTCACTAGTTTTTGTTTCAGGCTCAGAAATGCTCGAAAATTTGTTCTCCTGTTACTTTTGACATGTGTCAGTAAGTAAATATTTGGTTATGCACCTGTCCTTAGTAATGATATCATATTAGTTTGACTGCTTACAGGTGTAGATCTGTATGCTATATTTAGTAATCTGCTGGCAGGGAAATTTAAAAGTATGAGAAGAATGTAATACAGTGTAGAGTACCTACTTTGCATCCCTGTAAGAGAAAAATAATCACAATTATCATGAGCGTACAATGTGTTTCAAATGTGTGATATATGTGATTATTTGTTTCTCCTGTTACTTTAGACATTTGGAAACTAGTTGGAAAGACTAGTTGGAAAAACTAGTTAAAAACTTTTGGTCATCTAAAACTAAGAATAATTGAATGTAGTTGTCAACCTACTCCATTTCTAGCCTCCCTCAGGTAACAATCACATAACTCCACCTCTGTTAACTCCTCCCACTTTTCTGCCATGGTAACTGATCATTGCTCCACCCTCTCTATTCCCAGAAGTGTGGCTGCCATGTTCTCACAGGTGATTCAATGTCTGATTAGGCTAACTAGACCAATTAAAGGCCTAATCAATGTAGCCTAATCAGACATTGAATCAGCTGTGAGGTTCTAAACATAGCTACAGATAAGACCAATGAATATATGCCTGTTTGCATGCATCATAACTCATACCCCTCTCTCCCTTTCCTTGCAGTAACTCTGTTCTCTAGTTTCAGGTTCAAGACGGGGTCTCATATTGGACATATGGTATGTCCTCAGACATCTCTCTTCAGACCTCAAGCCACCCCCCCCCCCCCCCCCACAAGCCAAACTCTCCGGGTCTGGCGACCCCCCTGAAGTCTTGACCCCCCCCCCCCTCCCTGAAGTCTTGACCCCCCCTTCCTCAAGCCAAACCCTGAAGTCTTGACCCCCCCCCCTCCCTGAAGTCTTGCCCCCCCTTCCTCAAGCCAAACCCTGAAGTCTTGACCCCCCCCCCCCCCCCTCCCTGAAGTCTTGACCCCCCCCCCCCCCCCCCCCCCCCCAAGCCAAACTCTCAGGGTCTGGCGACCACCCTGAAGTCTTGACCCCCCCCCCCCCCCCCCCCCCTGAAGTCTTGCCCCCCCCTTCCTCAAGCCAAACCCTGAAGTCTTGACCCCCCCCCCTCCCTGAAGTCTTGCCCCCCCCCCCCCCCCCCCCCCCCCAAGCCAAACTCTCCGGGTCTGGCAACCCCCCTGAAGTCTTGACCCCCCCTTCCTCAAGCCAAACTCTGAAGTCTTGATCCCCCCCCCCAAGCCAAACTATCAGCCAGGGTCTGGCAACCCCCCTGAAGTCTTGACCCCCATCTTCCTCAAGCCAAACTCTGAAGTCTTGACCCCCCCCTTCCTCAAGCTAAACTCAAGCTAAACTCTCAGGGTCTGGCAACCCCCCTGAAGTCTTGACCACCATCCAGACCATCCAACCCATGTTTATTTCTCATCCATGCCATTCATGCATTTAATCCTATCTGCCTTTTAATGTTCCTTCTTTTCTAAATAAAGTGTCAAACGGTGTTTATTTGAATGTGTCTGTTACTAGTGAATGACATTATAACTAGTATGCAAAGTGATTACATTAAGTCAAAGTCAAACTAAACATCTTGTTTGCCCAATGAAAAAGTAAATGTGGGTATCAGTAACCCACATTTGCTTTTTTACTCTGTCATTCCTAACTCTCAGTGGAGTCATCATGAACCCTGATCATCAGGGGGTATATCAGTAGTTTCACTCAATCCATCAGGGGTAGAGCTGGTTTCTGAGGATTTTCTCCTTTTGACCCATAACCTCCCCCTTCAACCTTAAATATTACCTCCGAATTCTAATAAGTGTGAAAGGCCCAGTGGTGCAAGAGAAAAGCACAGGTCTCTCAAGCCGAACGTTGGCGGTTTGAATCTTGCTCAGGGTAGACCTTCATTTACTTGTTTTTTTTGGAGAAGAGTGGTGAGCTCCGGCCGCCTCCCCGGGGAGGCCAGGCCAGCTCCCCGGGCCGCCTCCCAGCCTGCCTCCCCGAGGAGGCGGCACCTCCGAACCTGCCTCTCCCCGGGTCGCTTTTGGTTCAAGAGGGAGGAGCTACACCTCCAAGGGGAGGATCTTTTTATAGACCCCACCTCCTAGGTGGGGTTGAATTTGCATATTAATGTCTGGGGGGAAGGAGTTTTTAAATAAAGGTTATTTTTTGAATTTCTAAGCTTGATTGGCAGTGGTGGTTTGATGCCTTTTACTTTGCCCTGAGTGACTTTTTAGTCATTTTATTTGGGTTTTGTATTTGTGTTTTTATATTGAGTTTTGAACGCAGACCCTGTGTGAGTTTTGAACCTAGACCCTTCAGCTATTTTTAGTTTTCAAGACCCTGACTTTAAGACTGCGCCACGCTGGCACAGACCTTTTGAAAGTGACAGACAAATGGCAGAAAACACTTCACTGGTCTTGAACCGTCAACCTTCTGGTATAGAAGGCATGAACACATCCTCTGTGCTACAGAGACATGAAGAATGTTGCATGGAAGTTATTGTTGACCTTTTAGAATTTAGATGAGCAGCGAAAGTTGAAACATTTCACTAAGTTTGAACCAACAACCATAACAGAGGTGTTAGAGGAGCACTACGGAGTATATACATCTGACAGTGGTGGCTGAGTGGGTAGAGAGGCTGCCTCACATGCAGAAGGTTCCTGGTTTGAATCAGGCTCTAGGAAATATGTGTAAATACCTGTCCTTCTCATATATAAGTGGTGAATAAAAGTTCCATTCATCTGCATGCAGACATTTAAAGCATTTGTTCATTTATTTAACACAAACAGTGCTCATTAATCAACAGTTTACAAATTGTGTAAATGGGGCAGAGATAGCCAAATATAATTTACATCAGCACCCCTGCGCAAGCTCTTAAATAATGAATACAATAATGAATACAAAAGTACATACAGCACATTATGATACAAAAACAAAAGTCCAGAATGTAGTCTAGTGTGTAGGAGACAGAACCATGGAGAGAACAGACAATCACTCCTGATTACAGACAGCAAGCTCTTAAAAAATAGTAATGAATACAAAAATACATAGAGCACATTACGATACAATTACAATACAAAAGTCCAGAATGTTGTCTAGTGTGTATTAGACAGAACCATGGAGAGAACTAATAATTACTCCTGATTACAGATTTGATTTTTTTTAGCCACATCTTCAGGTTGGTTTTAAAAGTATAATTGGGAGTGTCTCAACTGTCATGGGGAGACGGTTATCCTATTTATATGTTTAAAAAAAAAAACATGTTTTTTGATTAATTTCCCCAATTCAAATGGCTTTGTTGGCATCAGAATACAGTACATATCTACATTGACAAAGCGTTGACGTACGAATCGCCAACATTTACATTGGCATAGACATATTCATGACCCGTCTATGCCAATGTAGCAATTGGAAATGTCACAAAAAAAATAGTCCACCTGCCATTGTTACACCATCAAGGCCTTAAGTATTCTAGTCTAGGATATTTTAAAATGCTTTGCCATAAACATGCAGGCCTGAATACATTTCATTAATGTTTTCATTAAGCCCATTTATTCTTTCATTGAATAACATAAAAAAAACTTTAAAAGGTTTGCATCACCAGAGAAGTTTCTACGAAGTTCTATTCAAAAGTAAATTTTGAATGGAGTACCGGTAAACTACATATTCAAAACCTCAAACACTTCATGCCATAAGAGTGCATTGTAAGGGTATCGTCCTTACCCTAACCCTCATCTAACAAAGACAATATAAAGCTAAACAGGGTAATTGTAAGGCAAGAGAACTTGTTCAAATTGAACTGTGCAATGATGTATAGATTGGTCAAGGATTAGTTGTAGATTGTTGTAGAAAGAAATGACACGACAAACTAAACAGAACAAAAATCATTACTGTAATGATGATACAATCTAAATAAAACTGACTTACTATTCAGTACAAGGGGCTTCAAACAATACTTTTCTTAAAATCGATTTACAATGTATATACTAGATTGTATCATCATTACATGGTAGTCCACTTATTTTTATTGGAGACAATACTTACATCACCCACCCACATTCAAAAACAAAGCAAGTATTAAACAAGTTAGCAAAAAAAAACGTTCAAAAAAAACACAAGTGGTTATTTATGCACCAAAGCCATTCAAAACATATATAGTACAATACAGTAGAATCGGCTCGAGACAACTGAAGAGCTTTACAGACACGTCAAGCTTTGTGTGGTATATTTTCTACCATAATTGTGCACTATACAACTAACTAAATGGGAGAGCAATCAGACGGGCAGATAGGTTTCTCAGTTCTTAGTTCGTTTCTCTGAACAAATTTCTTACAATCAGGTGTAAACAAAACATGCACTACGTACCAGGACATATGTCCACACTACCAGAAAAATACAATGAAAGGAAAAAAAAATATCTTAATAGTTTGGGAATACAGTACTGTCAGTTTAAGACAGTAGGAACCATTTTAGAAAGTCAAATATGTCAGATGTCAAATACAGTGCACTGTCACCTTTGAGCAAACATTGAATATGTACATTAGCAAATGAGTAAATCCAGGCAATAGATGAAGCACTTTGCTTAAAAAGAAATCCCTTAAAAATAGACTGGAATATTCAGGAATTCAATACAGACCAAATTTTAGTGGTATGGCACAGCATTAATCCACAGTTACAAAGTCTATAAAGGGGCAGCTGTATGCAGACTGAATCACATGATACACTTACAACGCACTGACAGTAGGTCAATCTGCTGACAGAAATATAAATGATAGATCCTGCAATATTTGGTATGGATAACAGAATAGAGACAACATAGACAGGGCTAGGCCAGAGTTAAAATAATTAGGGACAAATATGACGATAATGGACATGACCAACTTGAAATTGTAAACAAGATTGTTTAACCGTCAGATGGAACCAATAAATATTATTCCTATAAAACATGTCCGTCTCATAGATGAGGCATAGCTTGTCCACAGGTCATTGAGTGATGTGGTACACAGCAATTGACATATTGGAGATTATGACTTTCAAATGTACATGTTTCATTTCTTGATTGTACTGAGCTTTGGCAACATAAATGCATGTATTCTTATGCCAATAAAGCACTTTGAATTGACACTGAATTGAGTGAATTCACATCATATGTCTTCTACAAATCAGCTTTCACCAACATTGGAAGGTGGTGCGGTTAGTAGGTGGTATTAGTAGGGGGAGAAGAAAGTGATATTAGGAGGTGGTTTAAAAGAAGTTGGTAAAAGCATTTATAGAAGACATGATACTGTGAATTAATTCACTTGAGCTGGTACTTTAGTGACATAAGAGTACTGACATATACGTATAAAAGGAACGTCAATTTCCACCATAATGTCACATGCCGCATGTCTCCACTATTATGTCAGATCATAATAAAGTGGTATAATAGTGTTAAAGATAAAATACAGTGCAGTGGTGTACTATGATATGGTAGCAGCAGTCCGTGGTCATGCTTTGTTAGGTGGCCGGGTCCACAGTCGCACTCTTCCTAGGCTCTATGAAGAGGCCTGGTCCAGCTGGGGGTCCATAGTACATGAAGTCCATGGTACTGCAGAGTGGGATGATGCCAGGTGATAAGAATTAACAGAATACTGAAAGACCTCATAACAATTATGAAAATGCAAAAATATAATTGTTCCAGTGAAATCATCTTCAGTGTTCTAGGGATAAAATACAGTGTAGATGTGTAGCCTTGCTGCCTACCATGTTATGCTAGCAGTCCATGGTTATGCTAGAGTCCTGGTCCACTCTTGATGGGCAGCTGGGGGTCCATGGAACTGCAGAGTGGGAGACATAATCTCCGGGGAGTGTCTCCCCGGATGATGAGTTAGTGACAGGACTTACTGGACTGTGAATCTGTACAACAACAATCACAGTGATGGAAAATTAACCCACACAGCCAAGGGCTGGAGAAAAGGGAGCAGTGCATGGAAGACGCAGAGTTCTCCAGTAAATATATTGATTGTTAGAGAGAACACACTTAAAGCAGAAATAAAGCATTTATGTAAAAGTGGTATGATGTTTGGGTACTGGTGATTTGTGTGTGTGTGTGTGTGTGTGTGTGTGTGTGTGTGTGTGTGTGTGTGTGTGTGTGTGTGTGTGTGTGTGTGTGTGTGTGTGTGTGTGTGTGTGTGTGTGTGTGTGTGTGTGTTGTAGTAGTAGTATGTATAGTGTGTCATAGTTTTGTTCAGTTTTCTGTTTAATTTTGTTAATACCTGTCAGTTTAAAAAGTTTATATTATAGTTTATATTATAAATGTCTGAAAGTCATATACATATTGATAGAAATGATAACTAAGGGTATGAGTATGAGTCTGATTTCAGTTAGTTTTAGTTCGTTTTGAGAACACACAATGCAGTTATAGTTTAGTGATATCTTTTTATTTGTAGTTTTTATTTAGTTTCAATTAACGGATATATATTTTTTAAAAATTAGTTATCGTTTTTTAGTTAGTTTTAGTTAACTATAAAAAGCCTAGGGTGTTACAGTTGTTACACTCTACTGTTTGTCCTTTTGTCCATGTCTTGAGGCACTGAGTGGAGAATGCTATTTCATCCCTGTATATCTCCACATACACTGGTGTGACAAATAAAACATCTTGAACCACGAACAATTCAATAAGATACTGCACTTTTTCACCCTCAGGCATGTATTTTGTAAACAAGTGGAATGACTTAAGTACTGACACATTTCCATTGCTGACGCGAGGCAAAGGCCAGTTCTGGGTTGGTATGGGTGTTCCACTGTATAGAGAGGAAGCTTCTTCTGGTTAAATCAATATGTCTGTTGGTGTCAATGGCCCATGGGCTCCATTTGATGTTTGGCTCATACAGTATATCTTCTGTCGATCAGCTTTGACCAAGATGGAAGGAGGTGCTGTTAGGAGGTGGTGTTAGCAGGATGTGTTTGTTAGAAAGGAAGTGGTGTTAGTAGAAGTTGGTGGGAGCTGATCTTCAGTAGACATAATAATTGCTGGTACTTGGCAATTCCAAACACAAGGTTTGGACTTACAGCCAGTACTGTCGTTTGACCCAAAAGAGACCCCAAGCTTCTCTGCACAATGGAACACCCCTACCAACCCAGAGCTGGCATGTGCTGCCTGTCAGCAATGGAAATGCGTCAATACCTCAATCATGCCACTTGAGCTGTTCATAAAAGAAGACTCATGTACATGCTGAAAGTTGGGAAAAGTGCATTATCTTGAATTGTTTTGGAAGAGATGGGTAATGGGTCAATGATGAGCTCATATATTATCGCTCATTAAATCAGACTGAATGGCTGTTTATGGACATGATGCCAGATCAATCCTGTGTTTTTTAACAACAGCTAGCAAGACGATGCCAATGGTGAGTAGCGTTATGACTTAATCTATCATTATGACTGTAAAGAGAGTAACTGCTGACGAGCAAAGGCAAGGGGAAGAGTGTAACTATTGTTTGGTATCGTTTAATTGCCGGCCATCATCGGCAATGGCGTTTTATCTGATCTTTTATCTCTTATCTGACCTTGCGCAACTCTGGGCAGGGCATGTTGGAGTCCCTAACCGATACCGAAGTGTTGGGTGGAGGCGAGGTTGAAAACCAGGACTGTGTTCCTAGTGGAATTACTCATACTAGGAACACAATAAGAAGAAACAATCAAATGTGTGAAGCAGTTAATTAACAGTACCATGAAGTTTATGTGTGGGATTTATCTTTAACATTCAAAGTGTGGCTTGCAGCTACACCATCCTGAACACACTCTTAGGTGCTCTTGAAGGTATGTGAGTGTGCAATGTGTGAGAGTGGGTGAGTGTTGTTGTATGGGGTTGTGAAAGGTAAAAGGGAGGGGGAGATGGGTAGAGGTGGGTGGTGGAACTGCTTCCAGTGGAAGAGCCTTCCCCCGATCCGGGTTGCAAACGTGAGGCGCCCCTGCAGAGCCTAAAGGATGCAGTGAACATTAAGTCATCACTCTGCCCTCTCAGAGGGTGCGCCACAAACGCTACCTGTGATCCGAAAACCCTAGCAGAACATGTGGACTTCGAGTGAATTGACACCGTGCTCTTCCCTCCGGCCAGAGAAAGGCAAACTGACAACGAGAGGGCGTCGGACCCCCCGCACCTGCCCCCGAGCAAGCACGTGGGTCCCCCACCCACCTTAGTGGGCAGAAGATCCACGGACGGCACGTCGGACCGAATAACGAGGAAGCCGCCGCACCCCATTGGCAACCCTTCTGGGCAAAGTTCCAGTTCACCACCATCCTAGACAGACTCCCCGGTGCCCCGAACACGGACCACCTGAGTGGTCCGCGCCGTGAGCACCAGTGGAGCGGCCCGTCAGCCCGTTCGACGGACCCTTAGACCCCTGGGTGCAACCGCACGTCCCGGCCCGCGTCCCTATTGGGACGGCGATTAGCGCACCGTCCTGGTGGTATGATGTTGTAACTTGTTACGGCTTCCAAAGAAGACTCGTGACATCTGGAGAGTAAGCCACTACCCACGCCCGTGGTACGTCCGGTCGGTCGGTATCCACCAGGACACACAGTGCCCGGTGCAGAGCCGGTTCAGACCGGTCGGTCGGTATCCACCAGGACACATAGTGCCCGGTGCAGAGCCGGTTCCGACCGGTCGGTCGGTATCCACCAGGACACGTAGTGCCCGGTGCAGAGCCGGTTCCGACATAGGCCAATGGGCTAGGGTGACCCTCTCGTCTGTATTTAAGGGGACGGAGCAATGCTACGACACCCCAGCTGCAGAGACTAGGTCTCTGATTGAGAAGTTAACCGCCTTAACGACCGGCCGCCGCTCCGTCGGGACGGGCCGCGCAGCACAAGCCCAGGGGTTCAATTTCCGTAGCGAGCCCCGGGTAGCCGAAGCTCCCGCAGGACTACGCCCGCCCGTCAATTCCTGTACGTTTCCACCCACCGAAGTGGGAACCCAGAGAGATCCGAACAAGGAGCACAAGGCAGATCGATCAGATAAAAAATAAAAGAACCTGGCAACGGCAGGTTTTCGTCACTCCTGACAATAACTAAAATGACTTCAGCACCTCTTTTTCAGGACTAAGACTAAAACTTACAAGCTAAAATAGCCTTTTCAGGATGTTGACTAAAACTATCATGAATAGAAATGACTGAAATGAACAAGCCTTTCATCCAAAAGATTAAGACTGACTAAATCTAAAAAATCCCTGCCAAAAACAACATTGGTGTTGCTTTTGTGAGGAAAAATAAGCAACCAGGTCTAACATCAGAATACCAACTGCACCTTAAATATACTGTGCCTAGTTACACTCAATGAAGTCTGAGTTACACTCAGACTTCATTAAAGTAGTTTAAATACATGTTTTCATTTCATTTCTTTTACTAACATGGGACTAAAGCATAGGTGTGGCCCGCGGGCCAAATTTGGCCCGCCGTGTAATTTCTTTTGGCCCTTGCGGCAATATCAAATTAACATTTGAGCTATTATACAGCCGTGGTGCCGCTGTAACACCACATTCAGTGCTAATACTACAAATCCCATTTTGCTGTCTGCTGTGTAATATATTTACCTCAGAAGGCTGCAAATAGAAAAGACACAAAAACTAACGAAAAAACATCAATGGCATATTAAAATTTAAATAAAAAAATTATTTAAATTTTAATATGCCATTGATGTTTTTTCGTTAGTTTTTTGAAAGTTGATTTAGCACTTTTAAGTTATACAAGCGTTGCTTGTTCCATATTCAGTGTTAAAGCAAATCAGGGTAGCAAACTGAGCAATAATTAACATTTTATTCATACACTTTCTCTTACTACTTCAAGGCTTGAATGTGATTCATTGATTCATTTATTATTTCATTTTCAAATTTATTATTAGCCTGTGGACAAAAGTTTATATTAATATTTACCTCAAAATTTGACCTCAATTTTGCATGTCACTATAAAGTTCAATATTCAACGCAAAACTTGTTTGGGTCCCTATTAAAAGGTTAATTTGTTCAACCTTGGCCCGTGGCCTTGTTCAGTTTTAAATTTTGGCCCCCTCTGTATTAGAGTTTTACACCCCTGGACTAAAGGTTTTGATTTTCCACAGCCTAAAACTGAGTAAAACCTCTTTGAGTTCCCGTCGACTAAAACTAGACTAAAACTATCAAGGGTAGAAATGAAACATGTGACTAAAATGAATAGGCATTTCGTCCAAAAGACTAAGACTGAGTAATTCTAAAAAATGCCTGCCAAAAACAACACTGATGATACCTGATGCTAAGTGAAGACTTACTTCAGACTGACTTATTTCCTCCCATTGGAAATCCATCCTCCTGACACCGACTCTTGCTTGGTGCTGTCGGATGTCCATCTCACTTAGGTCTTCTCTGGCTGTCTGTCTCGACAGGAGGCCTGAAAAAATAAAATGAAGTACCTCCTAATGTAACTAAAACCTACTTTGCCATGTTACAGATTTTCAAGGGATGCTAGTCCCTTCTATAAATATCTATTGTACCCAAATGTCTCAAGATTTGCCCTAGGCTATATTACATTTAGAGTGGGATTCACCTTTTAGATCAAATACAGTTTAGTGCTGTTTCCTACCATGGTAGCAGTCCATGGTAACACTCATGCAGGCAGCTGGGGATCCATAACACAAGTCCATAGAACTGCAGAGAGGGAGACAAAGGATCTCCGGGGAATATCACCCCAGATGATGAGTTAGTTTACTGCACAGTGTTAAGAGTGCTCATTCTGTGGTTCGGTAATTTATAAGATTACCAGTATATAAATAATCATCTCATAAGAATTGTGGTCCAAAAATAAACAAAACATCTTGAGATCATTGTCAGGGAGGTCTCTCTGTATCATTCAAAGTGAAAAAGTAACTAATTCACAAGCAGTAATATTAAAGTCAGTTGATTCATCATATCCTATGAGTGTAGTGGCCAGAATGATTTGCTTATATTTCAGTTTTGACTATGGTCAGGCTCCAGCCGCCAAAATAAAGAATTAATGTCTGGCGCTTGCCTTGAAAGTGGTATGGTGCTTGGGAGCAGGCTATTCCACTATGACACAAGCCGCTTAGCCGCTTCGACCTCTATCCATGGATTGAATAGAGCATAATCACGAGTAATCACACGATCGAATACCAACGAGTAGACGCAGATAACAGATACCCGCCAGGCAACTAGATATTTTGTATTCATTGCATCGGTGGATCCCGGCTACTACTAGTAGAGCAGGGCCAAGGAAGTTTTACTGAGGGTTAGGTTAGGTAACGTTTAGGCATAAGTTTACTGAGGTTAAGTTTAGGGTTGGGTTTGTGGTATAAGACTTCAATGTTTTGTATCTTACAACATTATGTATGAATACAATACAGAGAATGTTTGCATTCACCATCTTTGTTGAAGGAGAGTCTATGTCTGAGATAACTAATTATCTTTCATAGTGGTTTAAACCCTGTGGAAATGTTGTATTAAGTTTTAAAATCCATTGTTTTTCTGCAAACTTCCTCTCTCCCTCTGTCCAATAGAGTTTTGCATGCTAATTTAAAATTGCTTTGTTGTTAACAGATGCGACTGAATCTGAATCTGAAGTTGAGATTTTACTATACCTCTGTAGGTGTGTGGTGGGTGGAAAGATGTATTATGTAGAAGTGCATGTGTGTCTGTTTTTTAAAGTAAACTTTAAGATCCAGTTTCCCACTTGTTGTGTTAAAGTTTGGTCCTTTGAAAACTGTAACATCAAGGAAATCGATTTCTTCTATGCTTGTCGCATATTTGATTGTAATTGATCTATGGTGTGTGTTTAATATATTAATGAATTCTTGGAACTCCTTAAGGGTTAGGGTTAGACGGTGCTTAATGCCGTTACTAACCCTAAACATAACTTCAGTAAAACTATGCTTCTATCTTCGATTCTAAGTATATACCCCCCAGTAGAGGCCTAGCAATGGAACAGCAACTGGAGTGGTTACAAAAACAGGAAATATCAAGGCAATGTTGCAGCCAAATCAGACATATGTCATCTGCAGAGTAACTTCGACCAACATGGGAGGAGGTGGTGTTAGTAGGTGGTGTCAGGAGGTGCTATTAGAAGGTGATATAAGGAGGTGCCATTAGAAGATGTTGGTGGAAGCTGATCTGCAGCAGACAATATGATAATGTGAATTGTTTATTTTTTGTTCTTTCCATTTCCTCCTTTTGTGCCAGGGAAACTACACAGCTTCAACACAAGAAATAAACATTCTGAATCTACAGTACACCTTTGCAGACTACATATAACCAACACACCAACATAGAATCTACAACTAGTAGACTACAGATAACCAACACACCAACATAGAATCTACAGCTAGTAGACTACAGATAACCAACACACCAACATAGAATCTACAACTAGTAGACTACAGATAACCAACACACCAACATAGAATCTACAGTTAGTAGACTACAGATAACCTGTTGGGTTATCTGTAGTCTACAGTACCGGTACTAGCTACAGCTACAGAATCTACAGCTAGTAGACTACAGACGACCAACACACCAACATAGAATCTACAGCTAGTGGACTACAGAAGACCAACACACCACAGCTACTGTAGTAGACTACAGATGACCAACACCAGAGTTGTTCTTGTCGGCCATTTTTTAAATTTAGTCTCAGTTTAGTTCAGTTTCGATCACTGTTAGTTTTTATAATAAACTTATAACTCATATTTTTAGTCACACTTTAGTACACACTTTAGTCTCAAACTTTACGAACACCTAAATGTATTTTTGTAGTTTTAGTCAACTACAACCATTTACAACGTATTTTTTTTCTATCCGCATCTAATTATTATTATCTATTTTTTTTTTTTTTCACATTTTCTGTCCTCCTTTTGATGAAAAACAACTGTAAAGATTACATCCCAGGAATGCAATGTGTTTTGATAGCATCTGCAAATGTATTTGGAACCATAACAAGTCACAGACATATTGATGATTTAACAATTTATTGCGAGCAAATAGAACAGATCATATAGAAGTATTTTTTTTAAAAAGTGACTTGTCTTCACTCTAGTCTACTGGATTTCTTGTCCACTAGTAATTATTTTTTTTTCCCTCCCTACTATAGAGTGCAGTGACCATATAAGGAGTTACTCCCTGTCCCCAGTGACCCCTGGGGTAAAAAAAAAACCCGGTTTTACATTGGGCTTGGGAGAAAAACCTTCATCTAATCATTGATTATTTAAGGATGGGAAGCAAAGGCCCCCATGGTGGAGTCCATAGTGTTTCATGGAAGGAAACGGACATGCGCAATGGAGACCTACCAGCCTTGGTCTCCATTGTGCATGTCCGTTTCCTCAGGATGAGAGGGGGGCCTCGCTGTTGGCCTGTTGCACCCCCACTGTAGTGTGTGTGCATGTGCACATCTTGTTACCAGGGGACCGGAGGGTTTTCCAAATCACTAAACGCTCCTTTAATTATTAATAATAATAATTTGGGAGGGACAATCGTTAGCTCCACACACCACATAGGGTTCCCTTTTCACTTGAGCATCTGTCGCTCTAAATGACTAAAGACAATGTTTATGTAACAATGCAATATTTTATGAGATAATGGCTACACAACCATCCTAACAAAGCTATGGTATTGCTGTGTGTTTGTGTGTACAACCCATACAACAACATGCAGTGGAGGAGGATAAACTTACACACCAATAAAGAGCCAGTCCAGTCCCAACAGAAGAGGAAAGCTGTGTGCAGCTGCAGCAGGGCAGACCCAGTCTTCAACAAGTTACTGTAACAGAGGGAGAGAAAACTATTAAAATACACCAGCAGAAAACAACTCAAATGTCTACAGTAAATGCTCTACAAAACAATAAATAGAGACCGGTCCCTTTAACACCCAGTTATATATACAATGGGGGAAATAAGTATTTGACACGCTGATGATTTTGTAAGTTTTCATGGTTAGAATGAAATGAGCACTGTCATTTTTATGGTACTTTTATTTGAACAAATAGAGGCAGAATATCAACAAAAATGTCCACAAGAAACCATTTTTTAAAGGTTATGAATTAATTTGCGTTAGATCTGGTGAAATAAGTATTGGACACCCAAGCACAGTCTGACTTCGTACTTGGTGGAGAAACCTTTGTGGGCAAGCACAGTAGTCAGAAGTTTCTTGTAGTTGGTCACCAAGTTTGCGCACATCTCAGGAGGGGTTTTGGTCCACTCCTTTTTAGAGATCCTCTCCAAATCCTCAAGTTTTCGAGGGTGTTGCATTCCAACTCGAAGCTTCAGCACCCTCCATAGATTTTCCATAGGATTAAGGTCTGGAGACTGGTTAGACCACTCCATAACCTTAATATGCTTCTTCTTGAGTCACTCCTTTGTTGCCTTGACTGTATGTTTTGGTTCGTTGTCATGCTGGAAGACCGAGCCACGACCCATCTTCAGTGGTCTGGCTGAGGAAAGGAGGTTCTTGTCCAAGATGTTGCCCCCATCCATCGACCTCACAATGCGGTAAAGTTGCCCTGTACCCTTAGCAGAGAAACAGCTTCAAAGCACAATGTTTCCAACTCCATGCCTGACAGTGGGGATGATGGTGTTAATGATTTGAAGGCAACACACTACATATTGAAATCCTGCACTGCCCGCAATGTCCCCTTGCTCAAGAACCCACATAGAGGCCTGTCTAAAGTTTGCCAATGAACACCTAAATGATTCAAAGCCGGCTGGGGGTCATGTGATGTGGTCAAATAAGACCAAAATTGAACTCTTTCGCATCAATTTGACTCATTGTGTTTGGAGGAAGAGAAATGCTGAATACAAACCCAACACCACCATCCCCACCGTCAAGCATGGAGGTGGAAACATTATTCTTTGGGGCTGTTTCTCTGCTAAGGGTACAGGGCAACTTCACCGCATTGTGTGGCCAATGGATGTGGCCATGTACCGCAGGATCTTGGACAAGAACCTCCGTCCCTCAGCCAGAGGACTGAAGATGGGTCGTGGCTGGGTCTTCCAGCATGACAACAAACCAAAACATACGGTCAAGGCAACAAAAGGAGTGACTCAAGAAGAAGCATATTAAGGTTATGGAGTGGTCTAACCAGTCTCCAGACCTTAATCCTATGGAAAATCTAGCCCCTTTCGGCGGACCACCGTTTAACGGGAAGGGGCCGTAAATACGACCCGAAGTCTTTGACTTATACGGGGTCCCTTGCCTTTTGTATACCGTGCTAGGTTTAAGCAAACAAACTTACCACTTTGACTCAAACACGCGCGTCCCCCTTACACCCGCGCTCCAAAGTAATCCGCTCCACAAGATATTGAGATAGTTCCACGCAAGTGTACAAAGTCCCAAAGAGCTGTGATGCCGCTAACTATTTTTAATCATTTTCCCCGATTTTCTTTTCCCCCTGCTCCTCATGCCATCAGCCAGCAACAAGATACTCCACTACAAACAGACGGAGCGACGTCGTGACGTCGCTCCGTCTGGTATCCAATCACCGACAGACGGGGGACATCCGGTTTGTAGTGGAGTATCTTGTTGCTGGCTGACGGCATGAGGAGCAGGGGGAAAAGAAAATCGGGGAAAATGATTAAAAATAGTTAGCGGCATCACAGCTCTTTGGGACTTTGTACACTTGCGTGGAACTATCTCAATATCTTGTGGAGCGGATTACTTTGGAGCGCGGGTGTAAGGGGGACGCGCGTGTTTGAGTCAAAGTGGTAAGTTTGTTTGCTTAAACCTAGCACGGTATACAAAAGGCAAGGGACCCCAGTCAAAGACTTCGGGTCGTATTTACGACCCCTTCCCGTTAAACGGTGGTCCGCCGAAAGGGGCTATGGAAAATCTATGGAGGGTGCTGAAGCTTCGAGTTGGAAAGCAACACCCTCGAAAACTTGTGGATTTGGAGAGGATCTCTAAAGACGAGTGGACCAAAACCTCTCCTGAGATGTGCGCAAACTTGGTGACCAACTACAAGAAACTTCTGACAACTGTGCTTGCCCACAAAGGTTTCTCCACCAAGTACGAAGTCAGACTGTGCTTGGGTATCCAATACTTATTTCACCAGATCTAACGCAAATTAATTCATAACCTTTAAAAAATGTTTTCTTGTGGACATTTTTGTTGATATTCTGCCTCTATCTGTTCAAATAAAAGTACCATAAAAATGAAAATGAGTGCTCATTTCATTCTAACCATGAAAACTTACAAAATCATCAGCGTGTCAAATACTTATTTCCCCCATTGTATTTCTACTTGCAAAAAAACAAAATACTGCTTTGTACTAGGCCTACTTTGTTCGGAAAAAGGGGGAAAGGTACTTATGTAAATTTATTTAAATAATAAATCAATATAATGGGATGTCTTTCAAAATAATTAATGTATATTCTGATATTCTAATGAATAATGATCCCAAAAATATTGCAGGCATTTTACTTGTTTTGCCAGAAAGCATTATTGGGTCTTCTAGGGTTAAGCAAAAACATTTAAAAAAAAAAAATGATTTGCCAGCCCTAGAAGTGCAACATAATTAAACACTGCATTCAAATCTTATTAAAAGAACAAACAATAAAACCTACCTGCAGTGATATTACAGGGCAGTCAATGTGAGGGCCAGGGGGGAATATCACCAACACCACAACTACAAGAAAAGACAGTGATATTACAAAACTAAAATTGTGCTTAAACACACAGAAACGTGTGCAAGTATCAGACTGGACTCCAACAAACAAAAGTATGCTATGGCATGGTTAGCATTAGGGACTGCCTTGGGGCCTGGTTGGGTTTCACTACATTAATTACAATTAATTCTCTTTTCTTCAGATCACAGTTAGTCTGGACTCCAATAAAAGAAGAATGAGCTCATCCGCTCTCACGTTATGGAAATAATCAATCAAGTGATAATTCAGTCTTTTTTTTTCTTCATACCACTTAGTTCAGAGCTTTTTCTCAGCTACCATCATCACCTGGAGGAAGTGCATTTTACAGAACAGGAAGAACTTTCACATTATATAGTGTAGCCCAGAGCCCTCTAGTGTCAGAGTTGTGACATGGAGGTGCACTGCATTCAAATCATTATTAAAGCGCAAATAACATACTTTATTCTGTCTCTTCATGACTGCTTTCTGCCTTTTATTTAATTTTTATTTTATTTTACCGTTAAGGAAGGAATTAAACTCTGCTTCCATTGGAGCAAAAACACCAACTTCAAGCTCCAGTAAACAAAAACCAACAAACTCTTAACACCCTTAAATTGGAATTAGTAATCAGCAGCTGCACCTGTTCTGGTTCAGAGGCATCTATTTCTCACAGTAACGATATTGAGGGTCTGAAACTGAGCTGCTGTTCATGCAGCCTGAATAGGGACAAACTGGAGTTGAAAATACATAATATTTTTTAATAAATTGGTCGAAATGGCCATGCCCCCACTTCAAAAATATGATTTCCATTTGTGGATACAATTAAGCACTGTGGTGTGAAGGCTGTTTATATGCTTGTCTGCATTTTTATAGTAGGCCTACGTGTGTCACATAATGGCTTATGTGAAAATATGGATATCAAATTTAACATTTGTCTTAATGATAAAGTTACCTAGTATACCTTTAACACACACACACACACACACACACACACACACACACACACACACACACACACACACACACACACACACACACACTGTATGACCGCTGTATTTTATTGATGGAGTCACTGAAAGACATTTTTAAAAGATTTTTAAATCAATTGAAATGTTGCCTGTATAATTGTGTAAACATTACATGGATTTTATCTTCATATCAGAAATCATCTTGTTTTCTTTCAGTAGACACCCCCTACTTTGTCCATTTTTCCATGTCCCCAGTGGCCTTCGATGAAAGTGGACTTGACATATGACTATTAAACATCAACAAAAATCCAAAAATTATGACATGAGCATATATATCTATCTGTACTTTATTGCTGGGCATGTTTAGTTTTTGAATAAATAGATGATTAATCATTTAAATGGCATACAGCTGTGTCTCTCAGTTGCACTCAACTCCGTTACACCAGTCTTCCTTCCCTCTATATCAACAATTAACTGGCCCTTTAGTGGCATCAACAATAGGAAATAGTATTCTACAACTCTTCTGACCAACATGCTACAGAATGTGGCAAACTCACAACTCCGTTATTAACTAGCTCAATAATTAGCTCAACTCTGTTATCAATAATTACCATGTTAAAAGATATATATAAAAATATATATATTGAATGCCTGAGATGGGTTAAATTATGTTTTCTATAGCTAAAGATGTCTTTAATATTGTGGGCTATTCAGAAAAGTAAAACCTTTCGGTCAAAATTTCAGGAAAAAAAGTCCAAATCGTACCGTTTTCGTGGAATAACTCATAAAATACAGTGAACATATATTTTTCAATTTCTTTATTTCTGTAGGAGCATGATGTCGTCTGTATGTTTTCAAATATTGAAACTACATGGTCTCATAAATACACTTACACAGGCAAAGGGGGGGGGGGTAAGTAGAGCACAGAAACAAACACGGGACGGCAGGGGTTAATAACGAACACCGGGAGAGAGAGAGAGACAGAGAGAGGGAGACAGAGAGAGAGAGAGAGAGAGACAGAGAGAGACAGAGAGAGAGAGACAGAGAGAGACAGAGAGAGAGACAGAGAGAGAGAGAGAGAGAGAGAGAGAGAGAGAGAGAGAGAGAGAGAGAGAGAGAGAGAGAGAGAGAGAGAGAGAGAGAGAGAGAGAGAGAGAGAATAAACCAGAACATGTTTTCTTTTAGCAATAATAATAATAAGAGTTTCCATTCCATTTATTTCCCAAGGTATGTTTCCCCCTAGCCTTCCCTCCCAATATGTAAGGGATAACACATGGCCGGGAGGTCATTGTTAAAGGGAGATTCAGCCCATTTTCAACATTTACTATGCCATTAATATACCTTAGAGATGTTGTGGGGAAATAATAAAAAATGTTCCAGGATTCTGCGTTTGCTAGACATTGAGGGTTCATTTGATTCCATTTCTATGCTCTCAGAAAAAAACAATCAGTGTAAATGGAAAATGGGTGGAATTCCCCTTTAAGGGCTTTTCACACAGGGAGCGATAAGCGGCCGCAAAGGGAAGCGATCACACGATTTGTCAATATAACGCGCACCTCTAGTTCCTTTTCAACGGGACCAAGCTAAATAGAATCCAGCTCCTGGACAGCGCCTGCACTCTCCCCTTGAAAATTAACTTGAGATATGTTGTATCGATCCCCGCAGGAATTGTCCTTTATAAAATCACCAACAGGGTGATTTATCGATCAACAATGAGCACAAGGACAGTATTATCCTGCTTATTACACCGCTACTTAAATACACAACAAAGCAAAGTATTTCCTTGCTAATAGGGTAATGGAAGGAATACTCGACAACTCACCCCTTTTTGAGGGCGCGGGGTGGAGTATAAAATTACTCAAGGATTACCGTCTGTCTGAATGTTAATTAGGTGAGTTATATTGTTGAAATAACACAAATTGCGTCAGTGATGTCACTAAAGGGTCATGGACATGGTAATAGAAAAGTGCAGACGACAACAACTTCACCTTAGGGGTGAGTTGTCCAGAGCTTTTGGTTGAGTCGTCTTCAGATAAAGAGAAGACAACTCAGGTTGTGGGGGGGTCAGGGTGAGTTGTCTTGTTATTCCAAGTTGGTCCAGCAGAGCGCAACGAGTCGCCTCAGAAAAAAAGGGAATGAGCGTTGATCAAAATGGAATCCGATTTTTTGGGGGTATAGAGTGTCATCTGTTACCTCGATTCAAATGTTCTTTTAAACACATTGCTGAAAGCATGTTGTTCATTTAAATGACATTGTGTTAGTTTACAATACATAGCTGCTGTCATGTTGGATACAGCATCAAATCCAAACAGCAAAACCTTTTGAGTAAAGGTGCTGTATGTAAGAAATCTCTGAATTTTAATGACCTTTTTTGTTTTCTTTTTTCATTACAAAAAGGTAATTCTGAGCTCTCTTAAATACATCTACAGCAGCCTACTTTAAGACATAGATCGGTATGTTATAGCCGCTCTATAACATACCGACAGTCACGCTCCGCAAATAACACACACAGATGAATCCGGCTGAATGACCAGGTAGGAAGATTCAAACAAGCTGTGGGTCAAAGCGGCTACAAACAAGAAAATTAATAAGATGACGCCCATTTCTCGCTTTAATGACTCCAAACCAAACAAGGCCAGTCGAGAAAATGGACACACAACAAATTTCAGTGTTTTCTTTTCAGTTCATTCATTCATATACCCAGCCCTCCTATCGTGGAATGTTTTTCGTATAAAGTTCTAGGCGTTCCAACTTTAAAGTCACTCAAGTGACTTGCGGGTCATTTTTTCCGCATAGGGCTGACAGTTGTTGAGAAAGGAGAGTTGGTTCTTGTAGTGAAAGAGCTTGACTACAGGTTGTGAAAATGGACTCCGGAATTAACACACTCACACTGAAGACATCTTAGCTACAGTATACAAGTTCCATAAGTTCCTTTTTTTCTCTTTCTTCTTTTTTTGTCTTTTTTTTTTCGAGAGACAGCGAAATCAATTTGCGACTGCGGCATATGCTTCAACTTTTTTACTGCCACCACGACCGATTTTTATCAGTCATGGCGGATAGTTCAACTGCTGCGACCAATACATAATCTGCCGTGGTGGATGGCCTATGGGTCGCTACTAAATCTAACCGTAACCCTTAGTACCCACAGTAAAACCTATGCCCAAACCTAACCTTAACCCCGACTGATATGATACCTGCCGTGACTGATATCCTATCAGCCACCTGCCTCAGTCACAAGTTGATTTCACGCCTCCTGCTTTTTTCTTTACCATGCCAACATAACAGTATTAATCATTGCGTTAAAACAGGCCTGCGTAAAAAAATCAGCGCCCAAATCACCCGACAGTAAGAGCAGCCAATGGTTTGTAGACAAAAAAAAAACAGAACAAACGTATTGTAAAAAGCTAGCCTTTTAGCATTTGATTCAACATAGCTCTGCCAACGGTCATTTAAGCCCTAACGCCAGTGGTCATTTTTTTTAATTAAGTACTACGACAGTAAACTACGCCAGTGCAGCCACAGGGAACAAAATGGCATCATTTTTTTCTTTTCTTATTATATATATTTACATAATGAAACTAAAACGGAACACAATAATTGCCTAACATCTCATAGCACATACGGGCCAGGAAAAAGAATTAAAAAGAAGGAAAACAAAAAAGTAGAAAACACTTGTCTCGTCATGTTGTGTCATGTCGTAGCAGACATGCCCAGTACATCGTCAGCCATTGTTTTACAATTCTTTTTCACACACACACACACACACATGCACACACATACACACACGTGCATGAGAGAGCAAGCACATTTTACAGCAGTGGCAGCTACCATGGCATTTATGCAGCAACCAAAACCTTTAATCCAACACTTGCCCTAACTTTAACACACTTAGCGATAAGACCGCGTGGACACCAGCTACCGCTCGACGCCAGAAAGGCGTATAGTTCAGTTCAGTTCAGTTCAGTTTTATTTAGGAAGGCGTATAGATGCAGCTACTAGTTATGTACTGTATGGAAATCAGAAAATTCACAAAAAACCTTTCCTCGCTGATTTCTGAAAATAATCCATGCTTTTGTGATTTTTGACTGCAACGTGGACAAAAATCTACCGTTTGGAACGTAAACATCAATGCTGCTGGAGGAGCAGCTTTGTTTACTTCCTGCTACGCTGTCTGTGGAAAAACACTGGATGTTTATGTGTGGGCTTTGTATTATTGCTCCCTGTAGTACCATCATATGACCAACAGGGCAGCTCTAAGAGTGTTAACCAAACCCTCACTCTAACCTCCAACCGCCAGTCCCAGACGGCAATGCCAATGCCGGGAATTGCACTTGCTCCTTCTGCGCACCCACACACAAACACATACGGACAGACGTACAAGCACACACATTTTTTTTTAAGATTATAGAGTCTATTGTCTAGTCATCTACAGCTGACATTCGTTTTCCATATCTTTAGTGGCGGCCATGTTTGTCTGCTTGTTGGTGTGTGGAATGTGGCTGTGATGGGTGGGTTTAAAAGTCCACACCTGCATTAAACAATTATTAAACAAAAAAATATGAAACCAATTGTGGCGCTGCATGGGTTTAAAAAATCACACACTCCGACATACAGGTACAATCTCACCACGCAAAACATGTACGGTACAATACGTGCGTCACGGCTTGGCGTCGCGCGTCACCCGGATTAGAAAGTATGCTCTAAAATGGGCCCTGGAGGGGGGAAAAAAAGTTTGCGGCGGCCATTTTATTATGGGGGAGGGGCCTATCTTGTCCAATCCCGTTCTTGGCTGGGAAAGGGTAAACAACATTTTTGTTTCATAAAAAAGAGTCAGAGTTTGGAAGTGCTTGTTTTCAGCAGTGTTGGGGAAGTTACTTTTAAAAATTAACTCTTTACCATTAATGTTATTGTTTTGAGGCGTGTCCTTGTTGGGGTTAAATCATGCATATGCATACTCTCTATATTTCCGGCGCGGCACGACTCACATTAAACCAGCCTTGGCAACTCATCTAGCATCATTTACACACAAACAGTCCAGAACCAGAAGTCAGATGAACGACAATATAAGCAAATAAAATGCTGACAAATGTGTATGCCTCTTTTTTTTCCTTTTTTCTCTATTTTTTTAGGGGATCGATTTGAATGATCAAGGAAAGAGAAATGTTAAGAATTCAGGCTTTGGAATATCCCTTCTGGCCGCCGTGTGTGTGTGTGTGTGTGTGTGTGTGTGTGTGTGTGTGTGTGTGTGTGTGTGTGTGTGTGTGTGTGTGTGTTTGGTAGCTTTAAATATTATATCCACAGAAAGAACAGGAAAACTGGAGCTCAGGAGGACATTTCCAACTACCGCCAAGTAGCCTATAGGACAGGAGAACCAAAGGAAGGGGAGGACATCTGAGGTCACGGGGGTCATCTGAGAGGTCAGGGGTCATATCTGAGGCTGGGGTCAAGGGTCGTAGAGCACCTAGCGATCGAGGCTGTGGGAGGATGGATTCATGGATGGTGGAGTTGACCGACGGTGGCGGGAGAGAGTGGAGGTGTGTGTGTGTGTGTGTGTGTGTGTGTGTGTGTGTGTGTGTGTGTGTGTGTGTGTGTGTGTGTGTGTGTGTGTGTGTGTGTGTGTGTGTGTGTGTGTGTGTGTGTGTGTGTGTGTGCGCACGCATGTTACTATACGTGTGAGACAAACACAGTAAAACGTACATGTCAGTGGTGGGCAAGAAAGAAAATCGATTCAGTGATCACAATATCGAATCCACAGCGATATATTTTTGTTAATCGCAATCTAAATCAAACTGCCCTCCTTGATTTGATAGATATCATATCAAATCGGGAGTGTAAGTGGATCGTCCCCTGCCCTAGTAGACCAGGAGATATTGTTGTTAGTAGAATGTAGACAAGTACAAACTGCTGTGAGGACAATTATTTTTCCCTCACAATAAAAATTGTGGTTATAAAATATTGATGGAGTTACTTATGCTTTCCAATTATTAAAAAAAAAGGTTAAAGAAGATATAGCCGGTCCATTTCAGCATATTTTTCAGCAATTTACAATGCCGTTGCAAATGTTTTGCTTGTTTGTATTTTGTTTTATCCACACAATGTGTAGCTCTTTCTTTGTGATCCTGGGCTCTACACACCCCCTGCCAACCTGGGGAGAGCAAACAACTTGAACTCATGCTTCCTTCTATGCGTGAGGAGTCTTCCCTGTTTGGAAGCAACACATTATAAATGTTATCGTAAATGTTGATTTGGCTCACAAGTATATTAATACACGTGCACACGTATGTGAGAGAGAGAGAGAGAGAGAGAGAGAGAGAGAGAGAGAGAGAGAGAGAGAGAGAGAGAGATTGTGTGTGTGTGTGTGTGTGTGTGTGTGTGTGTGTGTGTCATGTGGCGAGGCGGGCGGGGGTTTGAATCCAAGGTGATTCCAAGCAGACAGCGCCCCCTACAGACAGGCAGGGTAAAGGAGAGGAGCTGTTCATAAGCCCTGCTTGGCCAGTGCCGCCGTGACGTCCTGGGCCAGCGTGGACAGGTGGGGCGACTCCAGCAGGTCGGCCGAGGATCCCCGGCTGGGCGACGTGCCTCCGGTGTCCCCTGAGTACCCGCCGTGGCCCCCGGGGAACTGGGTGACCACGATCTCCGCCCCGTGGTCCACGCGCGCCTTGGCCGTCTCCCGGAACGTCAGCTTGTGGCTCTCGATCTGACGAAGGAAGAACATGGAAGGTCTTTTTTAATTTTTTTCTGGTTGGCGAGTGCCCATAGGGGACGGGCCTTGGTGCACGTGTTGTTGGCCTGTTGCTTTTCCCTTCCCCATTGTAAAGAGTGTGCATGTGCATATCTTGTTAATGGGGCAGAGCATAGGGTCACAGGGTCTTACAGGTCATGTAACCATGAATCAATATAATTATAAAACACATTTTTTTGTTCGCTCTGATGTGAGTGTGGAACTATAGTGGTCCTCTGGAGTGAGTGTGGAACTAAAGTGGTCCATCTGGAGTGAGTGTGGAACTATAGTGGTCCATCTGCAGTGAGTATGGAACTATATGGTTCCTCTGGAGTGAGTGTGGAACTAAAGTGGTCCTCTGGAGTGAGTGTGGAACTAAAGTGGTCCATCTGGAGTGAGTGTGGAACTATAGTGGTCCATCTGCAGTGAGTATGGAACTATATGGTTCCTCTGGAGTGAGTGTGGAACTATAGCGGTCCTCTGGAGTGAGGGTGGAACTATAGCGGTCCTCTGGAGTGAGTGTGGAACTATAGCGGTCCTCTGGAGTGAGTGTGGAACTATAGCGGTCCTCTGGAGTGAGTGTGGAACTATAGTGGTCCATCTGCAGTGAGTATGGAACTATATGGTTCCTCTGGAGTGAGTGTGGAACTATAGCGGTCCTCTGGAGTGAGTGTGGAACTATAGCGGTCCTCTGGAGTGAGTGTGGAACTATAGCGGTCCTCTGGAGTGAGTGTGGAACTATAGCGGTCCTCTGGAGTGAGTGTGGAACTATAGCGGTCCTCTGGAGTGAGTGTGGAACTATAGTGGTCCTCTGGAGTGAGTGTGGAACCATAGCAGTCCTCTGGAGTGAGAGTGGAACGGAACAGTACAGTAGAGTACAGTTAGAGTATTACCATAACATTTCCTCCTCCAGGCTGGTGGGTTGTATTATCTAAGGATCCGATCTTGGGCTGAGCTTTGTCTTTGAAATCCAGTTTGACGCTCTCAATCCGTACCTGGCCGCCCCCTGGTGGACAGACAGGGAACAGAGTCATGTAGATGGTTAACATATCCACCATAACTGAAACTATGAGCATACACTATTTAGTGTTCAAGATATATAACACAGGCCCTGGCGTTATCACAGCTGGAGTATTGTCCAGAAATTACAAAGAGCTCAAAAGAAAGCTGCAAGAGTAGCTCTCCAGTGTTCAAATCGGAAAAATATTGCAGAAATGCACAGAAATCTATCATTACTGGTCCATGATACTGTAACCTGTGTACTAACATATGTACAGTAGTATGACTTCACACACCTGGTCAACTACTGTAAGTACTGTACAGTATTTACACTATACTGTACCTGGTCTATGGCGGATGTTGGACATGGAACCACATTTGGAGGTGACATGGCTGACATCCAGCTTCTTGGTCTGGATTTGAACCTGCAAACAGTAGTACAGGCTATACATTAGCCAAACAGTACAGCATTGCCTCAGGCATGAGGGGCCAAATCAATTCATGACTGAGGCTGATAGTATATACTGTAAGTCGGACCGATAGTAACGATCGCAACCTTTTTCCACCTGAAACGGCAGGTATCCTATCGGTTGCGGCAGGTATCCTATCTGTTGGGTGTGATTGCGTTTAATATCATAAATAAGTCAAATCAAGCCGTATTGACGATTGTTGGATTGTGTTTAGCGCTGAATATACAGACTGTGTGTGTGCACGTACGAGCATGCCCCCGGCGATATTGGCCATTTCTATGTGAGTCACGATCGCTGGGGATTAAATAATTACGTCAAACATGGCATCGGGAGGGTTGGATTTGACATTTATTACGTCAATTGTGGCTTTTTATACTCACGTTTCCTCCTCCTGGGCTGTGCTGCAGCTTGGTGAGGGAACCACATTTGGCCTGGACATGACTGAAGTCCAACTTAACACTGGGAATAAAGACCTGGGGTGGGGGATGGACAGACAGAATGTTATAGTACCCTGACTTTTACAGGTTTTTATTTCCCACGGGTTTCTCACAGGAGTTGAATTTCAATCTTTTGTCTTTAATAAGGCTGTTGAAAACATCCAGTTAATGGCATTCATTCATTCTGTTAATTAAAGCACGGCCTTACGGAGACTTATAGCTGTGCTCTGTAACCAGAGCCATAGAATATAGAATGAGGGATCTACAAGCATATTGGGCTTGTGGATCACCTATTTTGACAAATATTAAACAAAAATAACCTTTTCCCCCCTTTTTCTTCAAATCCTACACAGTGTACAGGAAAACACAGCAGGGGCGAAATCCAAAAGCGACCTCGCCCGCGGGCGCCCGGTTTCAAAAGCGGGCGCCCGCTTTCACAAAAACGGGCGCCCGTTTTTGTGAAACCGGGCGCCCGCTTTTGAAAACGGGCGCCCGTTTTCAAAAGCGGGCGCCCGTTTTCACAAACGGGCGCCCTTTTCAAAAGGTTATGGTTAGGGTTAGGTTAGGTTTAGGCATAGGTTTACTGAGGTTAAGTTTAGGGTTAGAGTTAGGTTTAGGCATAGCCTAGTTTGTGAAAACGGGCGCCCGCTTTTGAAAACGGGCGCCCTCTTTTGAAAACGGGCGCCCGTTTTTTGTGAAAGCGGGCGCCCGCTTTTGAAACCGGGCGCCCGCGGGCGAGGTCGCTTTTGGATTTCGCTGGCTCTCGGAAAACATGGCATATTTTGGACATAGTTTGAATGGTGATTAATCATGATTTAATTAATTTTGAAGCTGTGATTAATCCGATTAAAAAAAATTTTGATCATTCAACAGCCCCACCTATTTAGACACCATTAGAAATACATTGGTGAAGACCTTTCTTGGTAACGATTTAGCTCCCAGATTTGCCAATAAGCAAAAAAAAATAAAAATAAAAAAATACAGACAGACAGACCTGGCCTCCTTTCGGCTGGTGCTTCAGGTTGGAGGTGGAGCCTATCTTGGACTTGACGTTGGTGAGGTCGGGCAGCGGCTGGTTGACCACCTTGAGCTGCCGGTGCATGGAGGAGGGGGACTTGGGCGGCGTGCGGATCACCGCCACCTTCCTCTCCTGCGGCAGGCTGAACGACTTGGGCGTGTGGCTGCCCGGCGTGCGGGAGCCCCCCGGCGTGCGGGAGCCGGTGCCGCCGGGCGTGCGGCAGGCATAGGCGGGTGGCGAGCCGGGCGTCACCGCCGAGGAGCCTGGGGTGGAGGCGCCGCTACGCGTCTGGGGCCGAGAGACACCTAGAGAGAGGGAGGGAGAGAGAGAGAGAGAGTAATGACGTTAACAAGGTACAGTAGCGATTAGGGCTGTTAGAGTCTTTGTCCAGACAATGTTCAAACTATTTTGTTTGAACATTGTTTGAACATCAGGACAGCAGAGATGAAACCAGCAGCATCACAGTTTCCTGGACACGACTTCGGTGGAGATTAATTCTATCGACAACTAATGAATGAAAGAATGGATGATTAGAGTGGCAACTTTCGCACAAGTAGGCCATGGACTACTTTTGCATGAGCAGAACGAGCGATCCAAAAACACTTATTTTTAATAGAAAAATCTTTAAAGAAATCTTAGAAAACATATATTTTTTGTTCTCCTTCAAGAGATAATTACTCATGACATTAGTTATAAAGGTCTCTTATTTTCTCTTATCAGAATACTTCGAGGGTGATGGTCGACGCCCGCAAAAACAGATCGCTTTACTTGCTCGCTCTGCTCATGCAAGTAATGAATGAATGAATGAATGAATAGACGAATGAATGAGAACAATCAGTGAATGATACATATGCAGCGCCGACGTGTCATCTTTCAGGACTCAATGAACTCTAACACGGGTTAAATTCACACTTGACAATTTTGCTCTGTGTGCATTTTAACTCTGAGTGCACAGGCTCATTTGCCTTACGTTTGCAGATTTCGTACACTCCCAGAGTTAACACCTACTGTAGATGAATACTAGTGCAGTTAATAATGGCTTCAAAGAGATGGATTTAGACTTAAAGCCCAGGATCTTCTACCTGTCATGCTAGGAGCTCGTCCAGGCCGGCTCTCCCTGGAGCCCTCGGTGCGAATCGCTAAGCGGGACGGCCGAGCAAAAAGCAAAAAGGAAATGAGGCAGAAAGCAGCGGAGAATGAGGAGTTAAGCCACGTTCACACACACACACACACACACACACACACACACACACACACACACACACACACACACACACACACACACACACACACACACACACACACACACACACACACACAAACACACTCCACCAGAAGCTGAAAAAAAAAATAAAGCATTTTGAAGCTGCTTTTTCTTTCTGGAAGTGCGAGCACCATTAAGCCACCTGTCACTCAAGTCACGGCTGAAGCGATTTTCAGCCAAAGACAAGAGAGAAAACACTAGACAGTTTGAACAGATGTCTCTCCTCTGCTATTGTAATTGTCCCTTCTTTCCCCCTGCGAAGAGCTGGTTTGCAAGTGATGGAGAGTCACAAACACTCATAGCGCGACTCTGTGGCACTCATAGCGTGCCACGGAGAGTGGCACGCTATGAGTGCCACAGAGCTTGTAGGTCTGATATTTTTCAAGAACTAAACTTGGGAGTCTCAAGAGACGCTTCTGAGCTTAAACTGGGAAGCATTTTTTTTCCTCTGAAATATACACGTGTGAGTGTGGGTCTGCATTATTTGTGCCTTACAGGTAGGCCTGCGGGGGGTGCTGTTTTCCTCCTGTTCGGCGGCAGGGATGTGTCTGGTCAGAGACTTGGCTGGTCTAGGCAGAGATGACCTCTTCTCTGGACTGCGATAGCTGCCCTCCTGATGAGACACGCACACACACACACGCACAAGCACACACACACATGCACACGCACACGCACACAAACCATTAACTTCACAATAATCCAGCAAGGATGTGGATTGTTAAAACTATATACTATAAAACTACACCGACTTGGGAATTCTTGGGCCGATACAGATGCTGATACAGATATTTGCTTATTTAGTTTTAATTGTGTTTTGCTTTCCGCCTTTTGCCCAGCCAGGGAAACAAATACAGCATCTGCAATACAAGAAATAAATACTAGCTAACACAAAATGTATGCTTATCAGATAAATATCAGCTGACTAGTTTTAAAGGTACTGTATATTCAGTGATTTCATTCAAATATTATCCTTTTTTTTATATAATCCTCCCTACTATAGAGTGTGCTGACCATATAAGGAGTTCCTCCCTGTTTGCAGTGAGCCCCTAGGGTAGAATAAATAAATAATAAATAAATAGTTCTGGCAACAGGTGAAACATTCTTCATATGTAATATGTCATATATCATATGTACTCTCGGGTTAGGCAAAATACTATCTAAGTTACGTTAAGCTGAGACTCAAGACTACGGCAAGTGCTACGGGCTAAGATGGAAATCTAAAGTGGGTTTTCAGACCACGGTGGAAGTTTGGGATCTCATAAGGGTTTATTCTCTATAGCAAGGGTTTTCAACCGGTGGTCCGGGGAACACCAGTGGTCCTTGAGAGGGTTCCAGGTGGTACCCAGGCTAAATGATAGAGAGTTGGTTAACCAGATGTAACAGTACGTTTTAACATGGGCGATGTTCAAACGACGTCAGCTGACATCCATTATTTGTCTATGGGAGCCACTGATTCATAACAGGGGACGGTTGAAAAAGTCGGCGGGGCAACATCAGCCGAAAAGATAAAAATTGCTGAGCTTTTTGGCCAAATCGGCCACGTTCACCCAGGGATAATGAATCAGAGCCAAGTGCTCGACCCCGAACCATTCGGCGCAGTTTGGTTCCTAGTTCCGCCCACTTCTTCCTACACCCTCCTTTTTTCCAGTGCACCACAGCATCGACGTTTACGGTACTCATTTTGCATGAATTTTCGAGAGAATATACGGTAATGACCGCCCACATCGCTGATGTCGGCCGACGACGTTTGTCCATCGCCTGCTGTTAAAACATGCTATTACTCTTTGAGAGTATAAACATGAAACCAAATGGTCCTGGTTTCATGTTTACACTCTCAAGAGTTAAAACATTCACCATCTGAATTAGCCTAAGTCTACATACTGTAACTAGAGAATGTAGAATGATTAAAGGTCATTTTGATCTGTATGTTTGCCGGTTCCGTTTCCAAAATACAGCCTGGAATTGTGGACAAGAAAAACAAAGAAATCTTAAGTTTTGGGTCTGTGGGGATAAAATGTCAAATTGTGGTCCGTGGCTCAAATGCTGAATAAATAGAGGGCTCTGGTATGAAAAAGGTTGAAAACCACTGCTCTATAGGAATATATCAGGATCTCATGAGGGTTTTGTCTCTATAGGAATAGATTTGGACCTCCTAAGCCACTACGCCTATGTGCTCACTCACGACGTTACCTTCGCCGTGAGCACTGAGCACGCAGAGGAGGGGCGGGCCGAGTCGAGCCACACCCCCCCTGCAGCCCCCGCCCCCGTCGTGGGGGGGCGGCCAATAGCGCTGCTGCTGCAGGCGGAGCCCGGGCGGGGGGGCAGTGCTAGCGGCGCGGCCTGACGCTGCAGCGCCATCTTTAACAGTAGTGATCGTGTAGGGCTCTGGAAGGGGATGGGTGTGTGTGTGTGTGTGTGTGTGTGTGTGTGTGTGTGTGTGTGTGTGTGTGTGTGTGTGTGTGTGTGTGTGTGTGTGTGTGTGTGTGTGTGTGTGTGTGTGCGTGTGTGGTATGGGGGGTAGACAGCAGGAGGGACAGACGCATGCGGCATGAAGGACGAAAGCAGACAAGAGAAGAGATGATAACAAAACATTACAGCTGAGACAGGAGAGGCTTAAAGGGATATTTCAATAAAAAATTAGGTTGGATGAATTAATTACAGAAACAATAACTTAATATCAATATCAATAAAAACTAAATATCATTTTAATTGCGATAGATTTTGCACCACAGAACCTTTTTCACTAAACGAATTTCAGGCGTAGCGATCACACCGGTGCACGCAATGGGAGAAGAAGCCATAGTCAAGGTAAATTGCCATTGATCCGTCCTCCCATTGGTCTTAAATTATGAACGCTGCCTCTCACCCTCAACATAACAAGTCACCATGTGGACACAGGGCTTAAAACAAGGCGGCCAACCGACACCGTTATGCTTATAGTGGATTTCCAGCAAGCGTTCAGACTACTGTAATGGGATCTATGGGCAGTGCCCGCCAATCAGACGGCTTTGCATGGCCCAGTGGATGACTGGTTATCCAGTCATCTTGGTTATTATTGATGTTTTCCTTTATGTGAATGAATGGAGGATACTTACAGGCAATCTCTCTGCAGACTGCCCAACCGATGAGAGGGAAATGAGCACAGACAGACAGACAGACAGACGAAAACATGCTCAGTAACACAAGTGATGGATGCTAGTTATACTATGCAGAATTAATGTGTGTGCGTGTGTGTGTGTGTGTGTGTGTGTGTGTGTGTGTGTGTGTGTGTGTGTGTGTGCGTGTGTGTGTGTGTGTGTGCGTGCGTGCGAACATGGACTCTCACCGTGGTTCTCTCTCTGGACTGGTGGGCTACGCTAAGAGGCTGCCGGCTTTCCGTAGCTGTGAAAAGAACACACAAGAACAGTGGGATGGTCACAACATGGCCGTGCATGCACACACACGTGCACATGCTCGCTTGTGCACGCTAGGTAACAGATATTTCCATATAAAGCGCACAGCCCAAGACTCACTGCTGCTCTGTTGGCCTCTTCTGACACCTAGAGGAAAACCCGCGCGACTGCACCCAACAGCATCATCATGACAAGTAAGCAGCACACAACCAGCAGCAGAGAGCAGGGCGGGGCTGGGCTGCAGCCAATAAGGACACAGCATCCGGGAACCATTTCAACCCATGAGGACACAGCCATCCAGAACCATTTCACCCAACATAGGGACACATCCATCCATCCACGACCATTTCAACTCTACACACACAGTAATGGAAATGATGCTCACTATTGAAACCACACTGGTGAGCCTCATATAGCTATTTTAAAAACACATCTCTAAGCAGGAAAAGAACACTTTTGAACACTGGTGCCTGTCAGTCACAATGTGGGACAGGGTCCCAATTTGTGGGACACGTAAAAAGTCTTGGAAATGAGAGGAGAGACAGCGAAATCAATCTGCGACACCAGCAGGCGTCGTGGAAGGCGTCACTGCATGTATACCGTGACAGATTTATACCTGCCGCGACACCTGCCGCTGTCGCAAACTGATTTCGCCCCTCCTGAATGAGGGACTGCAAATGAGGACATCTGGTCACCTAACTCTTGACGCATATGTCTGCATACAGGCAAATAGTGCAGCAATTAAATACAAATAATCCTCTCAGGTCAGATATGATTCTAAATCAATTCCAAACATTAGTTTTGCATTAAAAACACATTTTTTTTGTCCCCAAAATGTGCTGATGTCATCAAATTGTGATGACAGCATTCTTTGCTAAACTAATGCTTGGCATTGATTCATAATTGTCACATGCTACTTAAAGCATAATGAAATGGATTAAGGTAAATTTAGGGTATAGTGAGCAGATTAAGTCTAACATTTTGTATCCTGGCTAGTATAGCGCATGTTCTGTTAGAATCAGCTAAGAAACAAAATAAAGCAATTTATTTCAACCTCTGCCATCTAATTATTGGACCAAGAGCAATGAGAACTCTAACCCCTCCAGAACCATTTTAAAGGTAGGGGAAGTGATTTGAAATTCATGGTGTAGTACCAGCCTGGTGCACTAGGGGCCCCCAAAAGTAGCTACACTATGTGAACCTGCTGCTCTCTCCTGATTGGAGGAGAATTGTGGTGACCTGGGGAACTTTTATTAGCTCCTCTGCTAACGTGGGGGAGGGGGAAACTCCATATGTGGTTTCCACACCTTATAATAGAGCATTTTAACAGAAAAAAAAATATTTTTTGGGTGATATCTGACAAAAGTGAAATCACTTCCCCTACCTTTAACTAATGAGGACACATCCATCCAGAACCATTTCAACCAATGAGGACTCACACATCCAGAACCATTTCAACCAATAAGCTCACACCCACCCAGAACCATTTCAACCAATGAGGACTCATCCAGAACCATTTTCAACCAATAAGAACACACCCATCCAGAACCATTTCAGCCAATAAGAACACACCCATCCAGAACCTTTTCAAACAATGAGGACACACCCATCCAGAACCACTTCACAGGTGATTCAAATTCGGAACCATCTAGATAGCGTTGATGAGCAAAATATGAATCCAAAGTATAGGAGATAAAATGAAGGAATGTAAGATTCAATACACTTCTCAATGAATGAATGCACAAATGAACGAATGCACAGGGGTTCAAAAAACAATAACAAGCCTATGAGCAGTTATAACGATGGGTGAGCAGCACATGATGGTTGCCAGCTACATTGCACCTGTGTAGAGTTCCACCATAGAGCCATCGATAGAGACTATTCTGACGTTGACATTAACCACCACGCTTACTAATGAAAAAAATGAACCCACATCTTTTATTTTCTCTAATAACAACCTAAAACATGAACCTTGGTTGAAAACAAAAACTTCCTTTAAGAGTGCCTAAATTGGAAATACTAACATCATTGATTTATGACAAATTGTGAATGTGACTGAGCGATGCCAGCTGGTTGGAGACAAATCAAACGTGCCTCCAGGCACCTAGCACCGGCCCCAGCCTTACTCATCTGCGAAGAGAAAAGTTTGGTCATGACCTATGGCGGAAAGTGTATTGGTGGAACTGTCAGGAACATTCGTCAGATGTTCCCCCCACCAACACAATTTCCTGGAGCGTTAGGTATTCCGCTGTAGGTCTCAACATGGACCTGACGGTCCATGTTGAAAGACGAGTCTGTAACTCTGAGAGACGAGTCTGTAACTCTGAGAGTGGACAAATAAAATCCATGGGTCCCTGTATACAGGACCCATGTGCTCAGGTGCATTAAAAAACCTGAGCGAGTTCTCTATGGATGGCTCCGGGGGTGGGGCTGAAGGGTGCTTGCCGGTCACCTGTAGCCTTGTAGCGCCGCCTAGTGGAGCTTGGCGGGAGCGCGGCAGGCCTAGGCTGTCTGGCCGATGCTTTGGCAACTCTCTTTCGAGACGGAGAGCGGCTTTGGAGGACTGAAGCCTTACTTTGCTCAGCCCTCCTCACGCCCACTAGCAGAGAGGAGAGACAGGGTGTTACTGCACAGTACATGAGGGTTGGGAAAACTCCATCTATGTATGCACGTTTAAACTTCAAAGTAAGCCCACTCAGTGGTAAAAGTTAACCCGTGTAGAGAATGCTCAACTCTAAAAGAACACTAAACACGGGTGATTTCCACCCGGACAATTACAGTATATTTTTTGTGATTTCCAAATTGTTGCTGTTGTCTGAGGTGGGCGGGTCTTTCAGTACCTTCATGATGCTCGGTGACATCATAGAAGGTGGTTTTGATTCCCTGCATATTTCCGGTTAATTTCATGTGTGTTTACTGCCTGTGTAGCCTGGCCTAGCCCTGAAATTATTTTGGTCTGAGGGGGCCGGGTGCCGTCGGAATTTGGACGGCAGATGAGCTGATCTGATTTCACCAATGTGTCGTCATCCCCGGCCCTTCCCCACGCCCACCCCGAAAGGTTGGCTCCTACTTCTAGGCCACCGTGGCAAACCAATTAGTCCAGGCTTTCCATTTTCGCACAACGCATACGAAAATGAAGGCCTGGGTGTCGAAGCTAGTGTTCGTGTGACATCATAAATATAAATAATAAAGTTAGATGGCTCACCAACGCTGTTGGCCAATGGAGAGCGACCATCTTACCTAAAGCAGCATAACATTTGTCTATGTGCTTTTTAAAAGATTAAGTTCCGTGATTTTTGTATTTTTCCAATTTTGTACATGTTTAAGATATATATGACATCACATAAACAGCCCCTTTGTCTTGTGTGCGATAGAGAAAAAATCCCATATACCCACCAGAGTCCATTGGTGAGTACTTGTCTGTTAAGTTGAAGAATGACCTTTTATATACTACTATCTAGCAAACCAATGTATTTGAGACATCAACACAGTACAAAGCAGGAACCTTTCTTCTTCTTTGCATCCTCTTTCAGATGGCTGCTGGCCTCTCTGCGAATTACTTTAGGGTCAGCGGAACAGGATCGCCCCCTCCCCCGGCCGGGGCCACGCTTAGCCACCGCTCTGTCCGGCACGGCCTTACTGGGGGGGCAGTCGATCAGAGGAAGGGCTTCCATTTGCTCAGTCATGATGCTTTTATCTTCATCTGCAAGTGGACATGGATGGAGACAGCATAGGAGCAACTGACACAACCCCCAAGCAGCCTATATCTATACTGTCGAGTTAAAGGTTGTTGCTAATCATCATGCATTAAACCTTTTAACACTTCTCGTGCCGGCGAATATCTCAGAAGGACGGCGCGAGAGTGCCTTTAGAAGCAATAATATTCTCACCGAGGTTTGCACGATTAAGTTGGAAATTTAGGAACGAAGGTCAGACTTATGATCGCTCAACGTTTGCCAGACGGAGAAACAACCAGGAAAAAAATGCTGCACGTGCAAACCATGCAGTCCTAAGCAAAGTAAAAAAAGGATTCTAGCAATCTGCGTTTTATATCACTAATTAAAAAAAGAACCTGAAAACGTGGACACGCATCTTCCGGGTCTCCCTATGGGTGTAACGACGAAGACATGCAGACACGTCTCGGTCGTCAAAAGTGCGAACAAACGCGTGGACACAACCGGACTAGATGCAGAATACCTTGAGAGTCCATCCAGCCGCTGTCCGTGTCCAGCAGGGAGACGTCCATCATGGTGGTTTGGTCGTTCTCCGTCCGGGCGGAGCGCGGCGGGTCGGACGAGGCCTCCACGGAGACGTCCGGCTCCTCTTCTTCTGTGGATTCCTCCAGGAACGCCCTGTCTGCCTCCTTCTCGTTCCCCGAAACTTTCTTCTGGTCATCATGGTCATCCTCCGGCGATTTGAGCTCATCTTTCGTCCCTCCGTCGTTGATTCGTTCGCCCGTCTCATCCCTCACCTCCTCGGCCTCCTTCTGTCCCGCTTCCGGCTCCGCTCTCTCCTCGCCGGTCTTGCCGCCTCCGTCCTCCTCCTCCCGCAGAACCTCCCGAGGTTCTGCCTCCTCCTCCTGCACCTCCTGCAACTCGACATCCTCCTCGTCCTCGGCTTCCACTCGTGGGATGACGACGACCGGGGACTTGGGGGAGGATCGCCGCGGCGTTGAGACTTCCTCTGGTTTCCGTGGCGTTGCAGACGGAGAAAAGTCCTCTGGTTCCTTGTCCTTCAAATGGACGTCGTCTTTCTCGTCCGCAACTTCCCGTCCATCGGCGGGGAGCTCTTGAGCAGCAGTTGAGGTCACTGTCGGTTCGTTCTCTTCCTTCTCCTTTTCTGGGTTCTCTCTGTGAGACGACGCCGCTACATCAGACTGTCCCACATCTTCACGTCCTTCGACCTTCCGACAATCGCTGTGCTCTGGCTCCCCGGCGGTCTGTTCTGCCAGGTTTTCCCGAACCTCTGGTTTCGACTCTGGTGGCGGTGGCGACACTTCCTCCACTGGTGACCTCGGGGTGGTCGGGCTGAAGAGGCCCTTCCCTCCGTTGTCAGCGGACAGGAACGTGAACGGGTGGTGGTGGTCTGAAGGAGGGATGGGAGAGGCCTCTCGTGACGGGTCCGTCTCCACCTCTACCTCGGGGATGGCCTGGGTCTTGAGGTCGCCGGGCAGGCCGCTTTCCAAGCGGAACTCCGTCAGTCGGCCTTTGGGTGGAGCTGCCGCCGTGGGGATCCTCAGGCGATCCGGTTTGAGGGCGCCCGGCACCACGGCTCTTTCCAGGATCTTGGGGGACGACTTTGCGGGCGACGTTACGTCCTTCTGCTTCAACATTACAGGTTTTTGCGAAGTGTCAGGGCTAGGAATGTCCCTCTGATCGGATTGTTGCTCTCCTATGGCAATGATTCTTCCGGCATTACTTTCGACAGCCGCCCCGCTGTCCTCCTCCCCGTCGCCCTCTGCCGAAGGGAAGCACTGGCTGGGGCTGGGCACATCGGCGGGCGAGGGCATGGGCGCTGAGTAGTCGCTGAACACGCAGTAGCCCATCTCCTCGCCGCCGGCTGCTCTGGAGGTGGCGTGGTGGCCCTCCAGCGAGAGCTTGACCAGAGAGCTCCCGACCAGCGCCGACATGTTGGCCGGCACAGACCGGCGCCGCCTCGCCGTATGGCCTGCCTCGCCGGCGATGGGAAGCCTCCGGGGCAAGGCTCCGGCCAGGTCCAACATCTCGGAGAGGTCACCGGCGGACTGCTCTAAACCAACACTGTGGTGTTGCTGTTGTTTGGTAGGGACATCGCCTGTGTTGGTGGTGGGGGTGGGGAGAAGGTCTTGACGGAGTTCGGAAGAGGTCGGAAGAGTAACGATATCTGGAGAATGTGCGCCCCCCAGATCCGAAACAACCGGAGGGCACTCAATCGGAAGGATCCTTTCGCCACTGACAGGGCAGGAGGATTCCAAGACGATCTTCGAGGCGACGATGTCCTCTACTGTCAAAGGGGAAGAGACATCTTCTGAAGACATGTTGGGTGATGGTTTCACCTCCTTCGCTTTCTTTTCATTCTCTAGCTCCTCTGAAACGCTCGTATCTTTCTTCGGCGCCTCGTCGTCAGCCTCCAGTTTGGAGGCAGAGTTTAAATCGCCCGCTAAATTGTCTTGCGTGGGACAGGTCTCTGCTACCGTCAGCTCATAGTAACTCTGCGTTTGCTGCTCCTCCACGTGGCTTGTTACAGAGGTCTCAAAATAGGTGTCACTTCCTGTTTCATGTTCCGAAACAATAATAATAGGAGCCTGTGTTGAATCCACACCCGCTACTGAACTCTGTTGTTCGCCGGTTTCGTCTCTTTGAACGTCTTTGGTTTCATCGGACGGCGTTTTGCGTAATTCCACGTCGCCCGTAGTTTCAGCGGTCGGAATGTCTTGGGTTTCACTTCCTGCCGCCGCCGATTTGCTTGTGCATTCCATCTCTTCCCGTTTCTCATCTGCGGTTACTTCTACAAGCGATTCCCTCCTAACTGTAACTACACTCATGTCTCGCGTCTCCTCCATCCGTGGAGCCGGAGAAGATTCAGGAACCTCCATTACGGTCGGTGGTGAAGGGGGAGAATCGGTCACGGCGCGTTCTGTTTGCTCAGGCGTTCCGCGTCCCGCGGCGGCCGAGTCTGATTCCTTGTGCGGCGACGGTGCCCCCTCCTCTTCCGTGACTGGGGGGCTGTCGTGCGGTTTCTTGTCCTCACGGTCAGGCAGCTGAGCTGTGAGGTTTGAAACGACAAGAGCGAAAACAGCTCTGCTCTAAAAGTACATTGTCATTCAGGCCCGACAGCGGCTCTTGCAGTAAGCTATAACGGGGCAGCCAGTGCAGTCAAGCCTTTCCCACATCAGCCTTTCTTTCTTTCTTTCCGCACATAGACAGAACTGCCGTCCATCAAGCGTCACACACAACGTTCAGTGGGCATGAAGGCCACAGCGCCGGGAAGCTGCCGTGCACAGCTGGGATGTAATGTAACACAATGAACTGCATGAGGTTGAACCAGGGTGACAAGACACACACTGAATTCCTATTGAAATTTACTGGATTCCTATTGAAATGAACTGAATTCCTATTGAAATGAACTGAATTCCTATTGAAATGAACTGGATTCCTATTGAAATGAACTGAATTCCTATTGAAATGAACTGAATTCCTTTTGAAATGAACTGAATTCCAATTTAAATTAACTGAATTCCTAATGAAATGAAGTGAATACCTTTTTGGAATAAACTGAATTCTCATTGAATTCACATTAAAAGGATTCCTATTGAAATGAACCAATTATTTTTTTTTATTTACAAGAGCGTCTGACTAAATATTAACTACACTGGGTCGATTAGAACAAAGGTTATTTGTAGAAATGTACTGTAATTTTCTGTCCTATTTTCTGTGTCCTATAAACAGAAAAAACATAATGTTATCTAGAACATGTATTTGTTTGATTTGATTAGTTTATTCAATATGCATTTCTATGACTTCCTACAAACAAAAATCCTTGCTTCTATAAATTGGTAATGTCTAATGAAGCTAAATAATAACAATAACCTACAATAAAGAAAAAGAAAATCCAATTGTGATTTTCGTGACAATAGGAACATCACTATGGCATGAGAGAAATAATAAAACTTCAATGTAAGCAAACGATAAAGTACAGTCAAAAATACACAGCATTTTACCCAGGATGCATCCACAAGCTACAAGGGCGTGGATAGGGTGACCAGATGTCCCCCTTTCCTGATGGGACAGTCACTCATTTCCAAATATTTCCATGTGTCCCACAAATTTAGACCATGTCTGCCCCACATTTTGACTGACAGACAGCAGTGTTCATATTGAGACCCTGTCTGTCCCACTGCCGTGAGAGATAGGATACCTGCCGCGGCAGATATAGAAAATGGAGGGCGGGGGTACAGGCGTCTGGCTCATTCTCATCTGCCTCAAGTTGATTCCGCCCCTCCTGCCCTATAGACTACAGTACCAAGTCTCCCATACCAACCATGACCAAACATATATTTTTATTTTTAAACCAATAAATGACTACAGAGGGCCTAGCAACAGCTTGATGAACAATATTAGGCCTATACTGTAGGTCGAATATGACATCAAGGCATCTAATAGCAATTTAAGTAGGCTAATAAGTTGAAATCACCACCCCTTCCCAGTTATCTCACAGACACAGCCAGAGATACTTCTGTCCCTTAAATGAACAGTTTGGATCTGGTCACCCTAGGCGTGAACACAACACATCATTGTAACAAAAACCCAAAATTCATGGGGAAAGTACAGTATATATTAAAACGCACACACCTTACAGCAGCGGTTCTCAAACAATTTCACATCAAGGAACAACCAGATTGATACTCATCAGCCTGTGGACCACCGATTTGGAAAGCTATGCCAGCCAAGGACCACCATAAGAGACTTTTGTTTATTACAGTTCTAGGGACCAGTGATTCTCTCTGGGCCCCACTTTGGGAACCACGGCCTTACAGCAGTAGTTGTCAGATCAGGAACCCCCACATTGAAACTTAATCTGACCACAGACCCCCATTTAAAAGGATGTTGGTTCCATTTGTACACTCTCAGAGTTACAGACCCATAAGGGTCCAATTGCTTCCATGTGTTACACTCGCTGGGCTACAGACCCGTAAGGGTCCATTTGATTCTGTTTGTACCCTCTCAGTTACTGCCCCCTAAGGGTCCATTTGGTTCCATGTGTTACACTCGCTGGGCTACAGACCCGTAAGGGTCCATTTGGTTCCGTTTGTACCCTCTTAGTTACTGACGCGTAAGGGTCCATTTGGTTACATTTGTAGATTTTGTACCTTCTCAGTTACAGACCCGTAAGGGTCCATTTGGTTCCATGTGTTACACTCGCTGGGTTACAGACCCGTAAGGGTCCGTTTGGTTACATTTTGTCCCCAGACCACACTTTGAGAACAACTGCCTTTATAGAGCTTGAAGTGTCACCATGGTTTGACCTCCATGGGAATTTGCAATGTAGCTGAAAACACCTCAAGTGTGAACTGAAAACAGAGCTGGAGCTAATCAACTCTGAACGAAGCTTTAGAATGACGGTTTTGGATGGAAAAAGCGATGGATAAGCAACAGGGACGTGCACCCATCTGTAAAACAACTATCCTTTACCATACCTGAATCCAGCATTCACTATGGTCTGTAACGCTACTGTCCTTTACCAGACCATGAACTCAGCATTACTATGGTCTGTAAAACAACTGTCCTTTACCAGACCTGAATGCAGCATTCACTATGGTCTGTAAAACAACTGTCCTTTACCAGACCATGAATGCAGCATTCACTAGGGTCTCTAAAACAACTGTCCTTTACCAGACCACAAATGCGGCATGATGGTACTACATGGTGAACGAAAGCGTTTATATATCCATGCTGTTACACCACATCTCCACTAGGGTAGCGCCCAGAATATAGCTCACAATGTGACACGTTGTGAGCTTGTAGATCAGTTACTTTTATATTTTTTATCACAAAAGTGTCCTCTGGATTTCAGCTAGGGCCTGACCGATATGTACAGGTATATTGGACCCTCATATTGGCTCCCAATATGACCATATAAGGCTGTAATGTATCAGTGAAAATGATGCACAATGATGCCAGCAGCAGCTAAGGCCTTAACTGTTCCAGCTAAAAAACACGGTGGTTGAACACATATAGATGGCTAGATGGCTCGAGGTGGAGTCTCTGACATTGTTCACCCGGCGGCCATATTACTTAGGGACTTCAATACAGTATGCTCTATGGCAGCTCAAACAAAAATAGTCATAACTCACTCAAATCTTGACAGATTTACAAATGGATTGGTTTATTCCAAATGTTATCAACGTGGCTATGATTCGGGATGGTTATTTGCTTTTTTATCTATAAATAAACATCATATATATAAAAGTTCATGTATGCAGATGTCTCTGACATTTACAACACACCAATCCGTTTGAAAACCAGTTGAAAATCAAATTATGCTTATTTAAAAAGTACCTGCTCATATACACAAAGTTATGCTGTACGAAGATGTAAGATGGCCGCCACATAAAGACATCACTCCCCATTGGCCAGCATCGCAGGCGAGCCATCTAGCCTTTCTTTAACAGATCTATCTATGGTTGGTATCTTTCGCATCGGTTATCGTATGGTTCCCAAAAAAATCCATATCGGTCAAGCTCCAATTTCAGCCCCTGCCTCTCTGACACTCTCTGCACGTCCCTGATAATCACAGCAACACCTGCACGCCATTTCATCGCGTGATGACGCTGTATTTCTCTGTGTTTGCCCCAGCAGGTGTATTTTATTTTTCCAAAGCAGAAGCAGAATTAAAACACTGACCTCAGCACAACAGAACGACAGGGAGGGAGGGAGGCTCGGGGGCGAGGGGGAAGGGAGGGACTTGCATTACGTACATCTCATAAATTAAAAAAACGCCTAAGCGCCTCAGTCATCAGTCAGTTTGCGGAGCAGCAAACAGATCTAGGAAAAGCTCATGCAAAATAGATGAACACACACAAGACACCAAGGCGCCTGTAAGCTCCCACCGTGCACTCAACTCTCCCACACACACACACCTTCTTGCGACGGGCTGTCCTGTTCAGCTCGATCGTCATCATGATGGCTTCCTGCTCCATTGAGGACCTTCGGGTGTGTTGGGGCCTCCGGAGAAGCCTGGGGCTCTGTTACAAACTCTGCCCGCTCTAAGAGCACGCCCTCTGGCTGCTGCTCCTCACAGAGCTCCCCCTCCTCCGCCTCCTGCTCCTGTTCCCCTGGGGGACTAGCCTGCTCCACCTGGGGAGATGTTTCCTCCTCCAACTCCTCATCCACCTTTTGCTCCTCCATAGAGGCAGCACCCATAACCTCTACTGTCTCATCTTTGGGGGCAGGAAAGAGGAGGGAGGAGGAGGGAGGGGGTTAAATGGGTGGCATGGACAACAAGACACACTGGGATTAACAATGACTAATAAAGGGTAAGACTACTTTTTAGTGTTACTACCTTGCCAAGATGCAATTCCAAATCTGGACAAGAAATAGAGAAAAAAATAATAAATAAGCAAAAAATGTTTCAGCGAAAATTGATAATTCAAAATATTCCCCTCATCGACTTACATTGTACACTAAAACAGGTCTCAAAGTCACTCTTAGTACTGTATGTAAACAAACACAAACAGACACTGCAGAGCATCACCATAACTCAGTATAGTTTTATTTTTTCAAAAAATGTTAAAGGATCCCTGACTAATAAGATAAACATCGCTTAAAACATTATACTTTCCCTATATAATTAAAATAAACAAATAAAAACACCAATGGCATCTTATTTCTTTCATAAATAGAGAATATTTCACTCAACAGGAACTGCTCCTGGCACAGGATGACGATGTCACGTGTGATCTAGCTCTATAGAATATATGGATGAAAATTGAACATGCTCATGTGTCATCATCATCCTGCAACCGGAGCACCTCCTATTGAGTGAAAGATTCTCTATTTATGTTTGTGTGTTTATGTGTTTTTATCTGCATGTTTTAGTTATAGAAGGCAAGTATAGTGTTTTAGTGAGTGAGAGCTGTTTCAGTGTACAATGTACTGTGTAAGTCAATGAGGAGCATATTTTGAATGATCAATTTATAATTACTTTAACTTTTTTTTATTTCTCATGCACATTTGAAATTACATTATGGCAAGGTAACCACACACACACAAAGAACTCAAAAAAGTGTCTTACCCTTTAAAGCTGCTATAAGGAATTGTATGTCAAACGTTTAATGATTTCTAATTATTTATTCAGCTTTATATGTGTCAGCTCTGTGATGCACTTAGGGGCCGCAATCTGCAAGGTAGGGGGAGATCCACATGCGACCACACGCTTACTAGGTCGACCTGGTCCGTTTGAACTTGAGCCTCTAGAATGGGCGGGTATTTTTTTTTTTTATCAATGACAAAACTTCTACTAACATTTTTAATGCAGAATGCAGAATGCAGCCCCTAGAAGTGTCACAAAGACTATTTTTTGGCGGGAGCATTTCACTCACCGATGGCTGTCTGAATACAAAAAGTTCTTTGTTTGACATATGATTCGTTTATAGCTACTTTAATGTGTAACATTCAGCTCGGATGAAGACCATGGCATTATGACATCATACAGTAAATGTGTTTTATGTAACTTTCAGCTCAGATGAACATCATCTAAACATCAATGTTTTGATGTGTGCAGTGATTTATTTTATAGCGTTCAGATAGGCAGTTGTCAAAGTCTACAGAAAGACGGTAGACCGCGTTTTAATACTACGCACTGCAAAATAAACAGATGTCTTATTCTTTAGCAATGTTCATGCATGGCGGTTTTAGTAGATAGCAGACATGCTACAGTGACAAGAAAGTTTTTTCTGTTCCCCTGAGGATGACGTAATTACAGCTTCAGCCAGCTGATGGCTGCTCAGAAGCCTTTTGATGAGTGCATGTTGGTATGCAGGTCTGCTAGAAGTTATACTTGCCATATGAGCCATGCAGGGGTTTAACAGGGAACCAAACTGCCCAAACTATGGCTGGCCCTCTAAAAGAAACAATATAGAATATTGTGGTGCTTGCTGTGATGTGATGTGGTGTGACGAGCTGAAAGCTAGCGATGATCTACAACAAGAGCAGATCAGGTGACAGGAAGGATCATGGACGACTTTGGAGTTGGGAGAGATGAACAAACATGGTGGAGAGTTCCGTTTAGTGCTTGTGGTCGTGTCTAGTGCTTAGGGAGTGGTTGGGTCTAGTAATTAGGGAGTGATTGTGACTAGTGCTTAGGCAGTGGTTGTGACTAGTGCTAAGAGAGTGGTTGTGATTAGTGCTTAGGCAGTGGATGTGTCTAGTGCTTAGGGAGTGGTTGTGTCTAGTGCTTAGGGAGTGGTTGTGTCTAGTGCTTAGGGAGTGGTTGTGTCTAGTTCTTAGGGAGTGGTTGTGTCTAGTGCTTAGGGAGTGGTTGTGTCTAGTTCTTAGGGAGTGGTTGTGTCTAGTGCTTAGGGAGTGGTTGTGTCTAGTGCTTAGGGAGTGGTTGTGTCTAGTTCTTAGGGAGTGCTTGTGTCTAGTGCTTAGGGAATGGTTGTGCATAGTGCTTAGAGAGTGATTGTGTGTAACACTTAGGTGAGTGGTTGTGTCGAGTGGTTGTGACTAGTGCTTAAGTAGTTATCAACCAAAATTCACCAGACCACGCAATGAAGGCGATATGGACGTAGCCTACTAATACAAAATCAACATGCAAGGGAAACACCGCTTGGAGACAGAGTAGGAGGGGCCAAGGAGGGCAAGTGGGAGGGGCTCTGAGACGAAGGGGGAGGAGCTCATGCCCAGAATACTATTACGGCTCCAGAAACAGCTGTGTGTGTGAACGTCTGTGCAGTTCCATGTGTACATGTGAACAGTGTTTTTTTGTCACATTGAGAGCATCAATGTTATTATAAGGTACTCACCCTGTTGTGAAGTAGGTGTGTTGCAATTATGTGTGTGTGTGTGTGTGTGTGTGTGTGTGTGTGTGTGTGTGTGTGTGTGTGTGTGTGTGTGTGTGTGTGTGTGTGTGTGTGTGTTTGTGTGTGTGTGTGTGTGTGTGTGCGTGGTGTGTGTGCGTGCAGTGCGTGTATTTGCATGTGTGTACCTTGTCCCATGGGGCCGACTTGCTCAGCGGACGGGGATGGGGGTGGGGAGGGAGGCAGATTGGTTTGGTCGTCCACTGTGGGGGGAGAGAGAGAGACACGCGACACACCGGGAGAAAAGGTAAGGATGGGGGAAGGTCACAGAATGTCTGTGTGTCAGTGTGTGTGTGTGTGTGTGTGTGTGTGAGAGTGGGGGGGTGCGTGTGTGTACCTGAACTCTGTCTATCGTGATTGCATTCGTCCTCTAGTGTGACCAACGCCTCGGCTGAAACCTTTTCAACTACACATGCAGAATCTAGGTCTGCACCTCATGCGCACACGCACACACACACACGTACCGACATGGACAACACAAATGGACAGACAAACAGCATAGATGTACACGATGAGACACGTTGTGAATAAAACAGACGGTATGAAACCATTCACTCCACATACCCCTCTACAGCAGTGCGAGGTCCATGATTTCATTGCCCACTGAGTGGCAAACAACTTGCTCTCTATAGAATATACACTGTTGTGGCACTGGTTTTCATCCACAAATTTATTAATATTATGTTAGCTCTGAAAGCTACCAAATTTATAATCATTAAAATCTAAGAAAATGCGATTTAGGGTTTCCTGGCCCTTTATGTCATAACACACTAGCTTAAAGGTACTGCATATTAATTCAATTAAAAAAAAATCTTTTTTTCGGCCAGTCCTCCCTACTATAGTGTGTGGTTGCCATATGTGACAGCATCTGGTACTTTAAGGCTCAAGTAGGCTAGCGTCAATTTTCTGTTTTTACAGATTATTAGTATGCAATGTAAGCGTTCATATGATGCATCACTCAGGGAAATTGGAGCATTTTTGGATGAGTTATGAGCATTTAAATCACAAAATAGCGAAAATGAGAAAAAGACAGTTGAAGATTTAGATTAGTTAGATTAGATTAGATTAGTTTTACACCTAGAATAAAGTAGAAATGGGTGGTAACAATGTTACTCCCTGTCCCTAGTGAGCCTCTGGGGTCATAAAACCCCTTGTTTCAATTTGGGCTTTGGGAGAAAAGCCTTTTGTCCAATCAGGATGATTGGATGAAAATCTCAGCCACTCAAATCTCAGCCACTCACTCACAAACTCACTCCAGCACAGCAGTGTTGCGGTTAAATTGTCCACCTCCTGAAATATGCCACCATCGCAAAGACAATCGCGTAACTCCAGGGTCCGAATATGAATCGCTTCAGTTTGTTCATTAGCACATCCACCACCACGCCTGGCCGTTCTCACCTGCGGCTGTAGGGGCCGCTGTAGCGGCGGCCGCCGCCTCCCCTCCGTGGTATCCGTTCTGGCGGTACGCCGCCGCGTAGCCGTTCTGTCCGTTCTGCTGGGCGCCGTGCGAGGCCCAGCTGTGCTCCTCGTCTGCCATGACGCACTGCCTTCACTCCTTCCTGCCTGCCTGCCTGCTGGGGAGGGGTCCGGGAGCACCACCTGCTGGACACATGAAAAATAAGATATAAGATAGTCTCTCAGACCACGCCAGCAATTCCATGTTGTATTGAGGAGAGATGAGGAGGGAGCAGAGCAGAAAGACCCCCAAATTGACACTGCTCAGCTACATCACACCACTGCAGAGTGCAGTTCACCCGGTGAGCCACCAGAGGGAGCACCGACTGCACTGCAGGACGGATCTGAGAGCAGCCTTTTGTTAGAGAGCAGGACAACACCCACTGGAGAGACAGGCAGGCAGACAGACAGAGAGACAGACAGGGAAACCCTTGCATGACTCCAGTGAGTCTCCAGAGATGGTGTGTGTATATGTGTGTGTGTGTGTGTGTGTGTGTGTGTGTGTGTGTGTGTGTGTGTGCGCGCGCGTATGTGTGTTCTCTTTGAGTTTAGGATCAAAGCGACATTCAAAATACTGTACATACAACATGATGCAATTCCACGTGTTTGGTTCAGCCGACATGGAATAATGCACACGCTATGCAAAAAAAACAAAAAACAAAACACGATGTTAAAGGATTTAACACTGTAAAACAGTTACACCACAACAGACAGTGAGAGAGAGAGAAAGAGAGAGACAGGGAGAGGAGACACACCCTGGATGCTGATAAGGAGGCTGTTACCATGGTAACTGTAACCAGGTCTGGGTGGTTACGGGCGCACGCACACGCGCGCACACGTAGACACAGGTCTGTCTCATTCATTCACAGACGGGGGGTGGCACCACACACACACACATATTTTAAATGACTGTACTTGAGAGGACTTTGATATTTGAAGCCTACATTATCTGATCTACAAGCTCACAGTGTGTAGAACGTACGGAGTGCACCGCTGACATACAACTACATATAAGCAGTGTTGTGCAGAACAACAAATTACATATTAGTGTAATATTATGACCCACCCTTTCCAGTAAAAGTAGTGTAACGATATGAATATGACAAAATGGGTAATGTGTAATACAGTATGTTACTCCACTGCCAAAACACGCCTCGTTACTTATTACAAATGAGCCTGTTGTTGCATGATGTGAAAATAGAGCAGATTTACAAGCTATCAACAGACAACACCGGAGATGTGTAGTAGTTTGTAAATGCTAATTCTCCGCAGCATTCTGCACACATGACAAGTAAATAATCAAATATTACTTTTTCTAAGGCATCATACTGTAAGTAAAGATATTAATCTCCAAAGCAATATTGCCCAACACTGAATCTAAGTCATGGGGATAATTCCGATCGAGCGTGCACTTTGCCCTGGCCATTTAAACCAGAGACGACTTCATCTATTGCCTTTTATTTTGTTTTTGGAGGAAACTAATAAAGCAATCTTCCAGAAGCAGTGTCATTAAGCAGTTGCTGCTGATTGCACCAGGATTTCTGTCTGGGACATAATGTGTATCTGGGAGTCAGCGGGCTAATGTAAACTAATGGACTCCTATAGGGCCATTTGGTGATTATACGCAGTGTAAGATTTACTACAGTACAAATTGTATACTGTGTTGCCTCTCTGTCTCTAGTGAACAGAGTTACAGTAATATGTCCTTCTTCAAGTCTGGATGGTTAGACTGAAGAGAGGAGAGGAGAGGAGAGGAGAGGAGAGGAGAGGAGAGGAGAGGAGAGGAGAGGAGAGGAGAGGAGAGGAGAGGAGAGGAGAGGAGAGGAGAGGAGAGGAGAGGAGAGGAGAGGAGAGGAGAGGAGAGGAGAGGAGAGGAGAGATGTTAATGATTAATCGATGATTGATTAATTATTGATAAGAAATTAGTGATTAGTTGTCAACAGTTAGCAACACAAAGAGTGCAATCTAAACATCCTGTTTGGAAAGCTGTCTTGCTAATGTCAATGCTAGCAAGCTCAAATGCATCCTCATCCGCAGCCTTGCTCCAGAAAATGTCAATGTTCCCATCAGCACCACCGGATAACCAGCAGGCACGCCTGTCAAAAGGGCCTGTCAATAATTTACAATTATTCTCCCATGCTGTTGATCTAAGATGGTCCAATGATTGTCTCACCAACAGGCCTGTCTGTCTGTCTGTCTGTCTGTCCGTCTGTCTGTCCGTCCGTTTCTCCATCTCTCAGGTCTGTAATAAATGTCATCAGATGGTGGTCCTGCATGGATCATTCAAATGTGTTAAGTACTAATGGACCTGATGTGAGTTAGTAGGTTTGAAAAGCACTATAGTTGTGCCCTAGTTGCACGGCGCGTTCACAACACGGGACACACCTACTATCCTGCCTGGTGTGTGCGTGTGTGTGTGTGTGTGTAGGGGGGTCTGGGGAAGGGGGTCTAGCTTGCAGCAGTGTGTGAGCGCGCATACAGCTAAACCTGGCAGCAGCAGCAAGACAAGCTAAAAAATGCACCTGGTCAATTCCTGTCATGTCTGAAGATGACAACGTCTCTGTTTTAACACGGTGGACATCATTTATAATTTACCCCTCTCAGATATATGGAGGTGAAGGAGAGAATGTTTGACTTTTAACACTTTGGCACCCAAAAACGAGTTAAACTAGATCATCACTCAACAGAGTGCAAACGTTGCGCACAATATTCGATGTTGTTCCAACTAGAGCACTATAAAGGAAAGTACTGCCACTCCCGTTGACTCCCAATGCTACGGCTGAACAGAGACGCCTATTGGCTGAAAAGCACACGTGACTCCTGCTGGTTCCAAACACACCACCTAGGATGGTTCCAAACAAACCACCTAGGATGGTTCCAAACAAACCACCTAGGATGGTTCCAAACAAACCACCTAGGATGGTTCCAAACAAACCACTCTCGCCCATCCACTTGCATTGACAGCAGAGCTCCAGTGCAGCGACGCGAGACGCAAGATCAAAGCGTGTCAGTACTCTCCTTTATAGTGCTCTAGTTCCAGTATTTTTTTCACCCCGAAACAAATCAGAAGCTTCGACAGTATTTCAACCTTCATAAGCCACGCCCACTTGTGGATAGGCTCCTCGCTAGATGGAGTTGAGAAGAGAGAGAGAGAGAGAGAGAGAGAGAGAGAGAGAGAGAGAGAGAGAGAGAGAGAGAGAGAGAGAGGCAGCGAGAGAGAGGCAGCGAGAGAGAGAGAGAGAGAGAGGGAGAGGGAGAGAGAGAGTGTGTTAGGGTGTGGCAGAAGGCCTGAGGGATGTACTATAGCGTTCCTTAGGGGTCACTGAGTGCACTGATCAAAGCAAAAACAAAATGCCACAACTGACAAATAATAATGTGTTCTGAACGGACGTGCACACATGGACATCAAAGGGGGGCGTCAGTCCCCTGCCCCTTTCACCCTGTCTAGTGTCTATAAAAAACAACTGCCCTTTCCAGACCACGGATGCAGAATTTACTACATGGTGAAAGCAATGCTGAATGTCACTCCTTTCCTTTCCATGTCATGCTGGAAGGCAGTCTCCTGAACTTGAACTAGGGTGACCAGATGTCCCCTTTGTGTGGGACAGTGCCTCATTTCAAATGCTTGAAGCATTCCAAATTTTGACACCCTGTCCCACATTGTGACTAGCAGACATCAGTGTTCAAATGTGCTAATAGGTAGTCCACTAATAATGACATTGTGTTCATTTGGTTTTGCTCTCATTGTCTCTTTTCCTGCTATATGTGTTTTGAACTCCAACTCCAGGTTTTGATTTATTAACAAGCTCATTAACTCACTGCACACCACCTCATGAAGTCCTTAAGTGATTGCACTACAAAACCCAGAAAACACCTTGCACACTTTACAACTATAATTAATAAATTATATAAATTTAAATGCATTTATTCCTAAATGAATACTCCAGAGGGACCGCTATTGTTCCACATTCATTTCGGAGGACCACTATAGTTCCACAATCACTCCGGAGGGACCACTATAGCATATAATATGCAGAGGTGCAAATGTAACCCATGTAGACACAGGATTTGTGAGAAAAAAAGCTCACAGGATTGAAGTCTAAAATAAATTGCAGGCGTGTGCACGAAACTGGACCCCACACGATAACGTCACACGCTTGCTTTATCTGAGCACAAAGCACTGGTCTCGTTGGAAATGAACTAGAAGGCGCGTTTTGTAAAGCCCCTTAGGGACCTCTTTAAAATCCCCTATACTTTTTCTCTACCAGCTCCAACCGCCCCCCTTTCCGACACCCCAATACCCCCGTCCATCACAATCTGGGTCAACCATCACGCCTTCATGGAGCATCGCTCACATCGGAATGTCACCCTCCTTTGATAGAGGGAGGGTCCCAGGGAGAAACCTGCCCTTAATCCTCCTGGGTATGCATGTGCATGTGTGTGTCAGGGGCGGATCTAGGCATGGGCATTTGGGGGCAGTGCCCTGCTAAATGCCCTGACTGCCCCACCAAACACGATGGCATGCAAACAACCCAAATTTCAAAGATATTTCAAATTAAAGTGCTTATATTTAAAATGATTTGAAACACTACTACTGCTACTGATTAACTACAGCTGTGGCACCACTAAACCAACAGCATTTCATCATTGAAAACAGAAAA
>CM076988.1:18108669-18111169 GCA_039105355.1 Benthosema pterotum
GCTAATTAGTGTCCTTGACATGAAAAAAAGTTTGGGAACCACTGCACTACACTAAACACACATGCACGCATGCATGACATCACTCACACACACACACACACACACACGCACACACACACGCACACGCACACACGCGCGCGTGCGCACACAGCCCCGCTAAACCAGTTACCACAGTGGGAACAAAACACATTGTAAACATGTGCTAAATATAGGAGAAGACAAACAGTGAACTTCATCAAAATAGTATGTGCTGCCACGTTCCTCCCACTACAACCACCACAACACTACAACCATCCCAACCACTAAATACATCACATTCAGCCTCTAAAAAAACAACTCCCGCTATAAACAAACACCAACAGCTCTGCACGACGCCAAGTCAGACCATCAGATCTGTATCGACTGCTTTCAAAGTTCACCTTCATTTTAGTCAAACCCATGCCCTTTAAAGGGATATTACACTTAAAAAATGTCATTTTCATGTGAACACCTCAGACAGTTTATCAGTAAGATATTGTGAATCTTACTGGAATCTTACGGGATATATAGCCTACACTCCATATTTGGTGGGACACACTGACAGACACGCACAGACAGACATTTCTGCCTGGCTTTCATTGTGAAAGTAGTCGGCCAGGAACTATGAAATCCTGTGGCCTGCTGAAGTAATACAACTATGCTATTCACCAGTGCATCTCATGACATAATGTCAATAATATCCTGATCATACAAACAATGTCAAATATGTACATACAGTACATACACATTACCCAACCAGTTCTTCTCGTTTGTTTTGCATTCTCTATTGTTGTGGTACTGAAAATGATAGAGCTTGTGTGTCGGACAGCAAAACCCACCCAGTGTTTTACACCTGCAGACCTGCATGGTATGACAATAAGGACTACAGGGTACAAAGAAACTGTGTCTCTCAGTGAAAACAGAGTAATACAGAGTTCCATTCTGACAACTCTGTTCACTTGAGGCACATTCAATGGAGGCTCTTCTACACTTCTATAACGCGCAAAGAGCATTGCGAAGAGAGACGTCCTGGACTGGAATTCAGTCAACAGTCCAGTTTAATGATCTTAAACCCCTTCATTTTTGACTGTTTTAGTAACAATACAACAAGCATTACAGAGACTTTAGCCGTCACTATAGCATACTTTAAAACAGTTGTCATGTTGCACACATGTCCTAAAAAAGCTCTTATTTGCACCGCCCTCGTTAAAAACAATGTATTTCCAACTACAGTTTGTCCCTATTCAGGCTGCAGAAACAGCACAGCAGTTTCTGACACCTCAATGTCGCAACTCTGGCTCTGACCATGGAGTAGCCTACAGTATAGTACATCACTGTTGTTGTGTGTGTCGGTGATTTCATGACTTCTATTTCGTTCTACGGCTGACTGGAAACGCTCCACGGCGTATAAATAGAAAACGTCATCTCTCTCCTTCCAGATGTTGTTGATGTTTCTCTAACTTCTCTCTAATGCGCTAAAAAGGATGAATGGCCTGTTATATGAATCATCTGGCCCACCATCTCACACACACACACACACACACACACACACACACACACACACACACACACACACACACACACACACACACACACACACACACACACACACACACACACACACACACACACACACACACACACACACGCACACGCACACGCACACACACACTTAAACCTTCTGTATTCTGGGCCAGCATGACTCACGATGAGAAATGTCATGCAAGGATATGAAGAGTACACTGTAGTCAGTGTAGCATTATGACACTCTTCCACAACAGTGGATCCCCAGGGACCCCCGGCCCAGCCAGGGGTCCTGGAGGGAGTTCCAGGGGTTCCCCAGCCGTAGTAGTACCAGTAAGACACGAAACAAAGGAGACACAGCGAAACCATTTTGCGCACACAACACACACACACACACACACACACACACACACACACACACACACACACACACACACACACACACACACACACACACACACACACACACACACACACAGAGAACACACAGCTCCACAACAGACACATGCTAAATTTAGAAGCCTCATATACATTTCTGCCTGGCTTTCACAATATACTGTATGGCCCACAAAGCAAAGAACAAAGATCCCCACAAGCTAAGCCAAGTAGGCTACAAGTCAAGACAGTACCAGTGAAAGACCTCAATCATCCCAACCCAGAGAAACAACTGCAGATGCTACTTCACTTAAGAGTAATACTCCAAGAAGCAAACACACAAACAAACAGCGGCAACAATTCCAGTCTTGTTTTTTTTCCTCTACAACTCAGCGAAAACAAGAAGTTCTTGGATACGCGCCGTTGGATTCTCAAAAGGGACACAAGTGACGTAACAGAAGCAAGTCAAGCTCAAGCTCTCTGCAAGAACCACAGTAATAATAAGCTGTCTGTGCTTGGAGGGAGGTAGAGGCTCCACTAGGGTTTTGACATTACCTGCAGGTAAATAAAATGGTAGGGCAGT
>CM076988.1:18116169-18148669 GCA_039105355.1 Benthosema pterotum
GTAGCATAATGGCACAGTGTCAACGTGCGTAGAAAAAGGGAACAGATATGCACATCCCAAATGTATAGGTCGGTGCTGGACGCAACAAAATAACAACTGAATAAAACCAAAGAAAAGTCTGTACACAAAATTTGTCTGTCCCCGTCTTTATTTAACCTAACAACGTTTCGCCCCTCCGGGCTTTTTCAAGTATCATACTTAAAAAAGCGAAACGTTGTTCAGTGCAACTATCAATAACATTACAGGGGTAGACATTAAGGGAAATTTGCCACTGGCCCTTCGGGCCAGTGGCTTTTAAGAATCACTGGCCCCACAACTGTAACCACTGGCCCAGGTAATCGATCCCCATAGTCTGCAAAAAAGACCACCATTTATTAATGCATTAAATGCATTCAAGTTAACAGCACTCTTTTCATGGGGGTCAAAACCAGTAGACCGTTCAGCAAGCTGACCCATATACAATGGCGCACAAACAGTTTGTACAACAAATGTGCAGGCGCCAACGAGGGCATTTTACCACTGGCCCCATCGGGCCAGTATAGGGCGCCATCTGGTGGTCCGCACGTGTTTTCAAACCTGTTTCGGGCCATCGGGCCAATTATAATGTCGACCCCTGCATTAGATGAAATAGACCCTTCATCACCCAATAGTCAGCTCCTTATCCAGACAACAGTCAAATGAAAACTGTAACTCCCTCCTTACTGGTCTGCCGGCCCACCATGCACACTTAAGCCCCTTCAAAAGACCCGCTCCAAATGCCGCAACCTGCTTGGCCGATAAACCAAGTATCATACTTGAAAAGGCCCGGAGGGGCGAAACGTTGTTAGGTTAAATAAAGACGGGGGGCAGACAAATTTCGGGTGCAGACTTTTCTTTGGTTTTATACAGTGTCAACGTGCGCCAATTGCTGCCCGTCAACACCAAACGGACGTGGCGCTGTGCCGTGCGGCTGCCAACCTTGTACAGTTGTAGTGAAAAACAATGAAACCTGGAAATAGAACATTGGCGTATCGAAGTGCTGTGCGATGTGTGGACGTGCGTCTTGAGAGGTGCCGGTGTGGGATAGTTCCTTTGGAAATAATGGAGGAGGCTGTTTTGACATGCTCCGCACGCAGCCTGTGTGTGTAGGGCTTTAGTTATATCTCTGCGTCAACACGGGTCACTGCTAGTCTTGGGCGGTATTGATTTTTCTAATATCGGTATTGATAATGTGTTAATAAGCTCGATATTCGATATTACCGGTATTGGCCACTAGATAGTGTGCAATCAGAGTTGGACACGTTCCACCAGTCACCTAGTTCTCAGAATTGATCCCACAGATCCCAAAACTAAGGATTTATTTTTGCTTCTGTCCATGACCATTAATCTTCTGGTAGTGTAGACTTGGAGCTAATTCACATGATGAAATATTTTAACTCTTGAGAGTGTAAAAATGAAACCAAATGGACCCGCAAGGGTCCATTTGGTTTCATTTTTACATTCTCAAGAGTTACATCTGGTTAAACAACTTAGCTGGGGACCACCTGGAATCCTCTCAAGGACCACTGGTGGTCCTCGGACCACTGGTTGAAAACCACTGGAATACAGCATAATGCTTGTATTTGACGATATTCGGTATTCGATATTTTTTATAGACCCAACGATATTACTCGGTATTGATTTCCAATATTGCGATAAACGGTAATACCGGTATATTGCCCAAGACTAGTCACTGCGTAACCTTTTAGGACGACATGGACAATATATAACATTAATTACCTGCTGAGGAGGCTTTGTGTCCGCAGGGACGGGGCGAGCGAGGTACAGTGGCTTCTGCAGAGAGAGAGAGAGAGAGAACGAGATATAAAGTGAAATGGAGTCACGAAGGGTTGCACCAAAACCGGTAGATCTACAAGCCAACGACGCTGCGCCGCTAGTAGCTTGATGCCTTGTAGATCTGTTGTTTTCAGTACAAACACGCAAAACAACCAGGTAGCGGCGTATCCTTTGCACTAGTGAAAAGAGGAAGAGCACGCACACACATTATAGCACATTGCGATATTAGTGTGGGGATGTGCGTGTGTGTGTGTGTCGGGGGTAGAGGGTAGGGGGTAGGGGGGTGTGCATGCTGAATAATTGCTCTGTCCAGGCTCTCGTTTGCGAGTGAGCGGAGCCGACCGACTGCAGTAGAGAGAGAGAGAGAGAGAGAGAGAGAGAGAGAGAGAGAGAGAGAGAGAGAGAGAGAGAGAGAGAGAGAGAGAGAGAGAGAGAGAGAGAGAGAGAGAGAGAGAGAGAGAGAGAGAGAGAGAGAGAGAGAGAGAGAGAGAGAGAGAGAGAGGTGAACTCAAGTGGCAGACTCCCTGCATCCTATATCAGACCCTTACACACACACACACACACTCTCGCATATATACAACACAGGTAATTATGATCTTGTTCTGCATCTAGAGGGAGATCCATCAAAGACACACCAGACAGAGAGAGAGAGAGAGAGAGAGAGAGAGAGAGAGAGAGAGAGAGAGAGAGAGAGGGAGAGAGAGAGAGAGCGCTGCAGTGTGTTGAATGAGATGTCCAGAAACCAACAAGCACCACCACCCACATCTCTCTGTCAGATCAGGCCCTGCTACAGCCTGGCCTCGCTAATTGTGCCGTGTCATCACTGGCCAGGAAGGCCGCCACAGAGGGCTGGTACAGTCTCTTAGCCCCCCCTCTTTCCCCATCATTCCCAAGAGGGAGAAAGGTGGTGGGGGTAGTGGGGGAGGGAGGGAGGACTGTGACATGGTACGGTACAGTGAGGACAGGGGGGAGGGGGAAGCAGGGACGTGCAGAGAGTGTTAGAGGAGGCAGGGGCCGGCATACCATAAAAGAAAGGGCACTGCATATAAAAAAATAAAATAAAATAACTGCTGTTTTCTGGAGTACAGATTATTAGCTGAATTCACAATTTACGCACTAAAACACATGGTCATACATTTGACATCCTATATAAGTTAACTAGTGGCAACTAGCAGGTCTACTTAAATATACCGTCTAAAATACCTAGTATACCTAGTAGATTGGTACTGCAAGTGCTATGGGCTGAGAAGAGCTGTGTTTTCAGACTGCAACATCAGATTGGGAGTTTGGGAGTCTGCGGTTCTGATTGCAGAGGGACGTGCATTCCATAGTTTTGGGGTCAGGAGGGAAAAGAGTTTGGGGCATGTGGAGCATTGGCCGGACGTTTTTCATGCAAGCCTGAGTTTTGAACAGCAACTGGGAGCCAATGGAGGGAGAGGAGAAGGGGAGTGACACGTTAGAATTTCGGCTGGTTAATGACCAAGCAGGCTGCGGCATTTGGAGCGGGTCATTTGAAGGGCCTTAAGTGCGCATGGCGGGCCGGCAGACCAGTAAGGAGTTACAGTTTTCATTTGACTGTTGTCTGGATAAGGAGCTGACTATTGGGTGATGAAGGGTCTAATTCATCTAATGTTATTGATAGTTGCAGTGAAGACAGACAGAAAGAGAAAGAAGACAGAGAAGGGGAAGCCTTAATCCCCCTTTTGATGTCTATGTGTGCACGTCCCTAGACGGGAGGGAGATATGTGCAGGGGAATGGACGATGAAAAGGGTGCAGGGTGGAGGAGGGAGATTAAAGCAAGCAGCGGAACGCGGGGGTAAAGAACGGGTGCATGGAGGAGAGGAGGAGGAGGAGGTATATAGTGATGATGGGGTGTGTTGAGGTGGTGGGGGAGGGTCCGGGAGGTGCAGACAGGGTCTTGTCGGCGCGGGCCATCAGAGGTTTAAGGCTCAGTGCCAGGCCTGATTAGAGGCTGGGGAGGAGGCGACATGTACAGTCTCACGACGTGGCCCAGACTGTTTGCCTCTACGCCAGGGGTGCCCACACTTTTTTGACTTGAGAGCTACTTTCAAAATGAGCGGCTCAACAAGATCTACACATCAAAAATGTAATTGTTCCATTACTGAAAAGTTTGAGCTTTTAAATAGTGGCGATGGTGTTACTTAATGTTATAGTGTTTAAGAATAGGCCTAATGCACTTATAATGAAACATAAAGGGGGAGAATGGAAGGTTTTCTTGTATATGCTACTATTGATGTTTAGTCTCTTGCACACAAAACTTTTTTCTGTTCACAATTGGGAAAGAGAACTGGCAAAAAAGTTGGTCAAAATAACAATTATTCTATTGAAATTTACGTAACTCAGATGTTTAAATATAATTTAACTCTTGAGAGTGTAAAATGAAACCAAATGGACCCGTAAGGGTCCATTTGCTTTAATTTTAACACTCTCAAGAGTTACAGATCTATAAGGGTCCAAGTGCCCCTATCGCCTATGTTCTATATATTTTAGGGGACTATTATGTGATCTACCTGCAAGGCCTGTGTGATCTACTGGTAGATCACAATCTACCTTTTGGGCACAATGGGCAGCCCTGCTCTACGCCATGTTCAAAATGGGACAAAATGGGACTGAGGGACTGCCACTGGACAGACCTATAGGCCCCTGGTGCAGTGCTTACAGTGAGCCTCTCACTGACGCTCTCACTGTCTTCAGCCTATCCACAGCTCTGTAGTAACTTTCCTACTGCCGTGCATTGTTGTTTTGGACAGCGAAAATAAACAAATATAGGACAGACCCAGCCGGGGACACACAGAGCTTTTATGAAGTGGCTGCACCATTTAAAAGCAAATCGATCACGTCATGTGAAAGCAGGGAATCATAGCTTCAAAGAGAGATCGGTTGTTCACTTTTTTGAACCCCCAGTCTTGGAATTACTGAATTAGTGAGTGAATTAATGAAAGACTGAATTAACACTGTGATGTCCTATTGGGATTTAACAGAACCCTGCTGTTTAATGCCTATAAACTATTATAATCCCAAATTAAAAAGGTCTAGGCAGGTCCATCTCATTGCCAGATTTGTGAGCATTATTATAGGATGTGACGTGATCCGTAAAGAGGTTTTATGTGGGGTCAAGCTGTCGATATGAGATACAGCCTATTTTTACAGAATAGTGTCTGAGCCAACAGACACACACTCAACCCTTTATCCCAAACTTCTTTGCTTTTTTTTTTTACTATTTTGAAAAATATCTTATATATAAATGATATAAAGGAGGAGAAAAAAGTGTATGCATACAGGGTTCAGCACTTGACAAAAATAGAATGTCTATTTTACCACGTCATGATGTACGATGATCACTTCTCTCAAAGGCAAGTCTTTATCTAGGTGCCATGTCATTATTCCGACCTTCCATTATTCAGAATTTACTAACCCTGTCTCTAACCCTCACCCTCAACATAACCACCAGAATGTCACAGTGTGGACACAGGGCTTAGTTAAAACAAGACAGCCAACCAGCAGCGCTGACAGTGGATTTCCAGCGCATGTTCGGACAAATGGGACTTCAGAATAGATCTTATGCCCCCCTGCCTTCTCTATAAGCACCAATCACAGCACACCACAAGGTTCATAGCAATTAGCCTTGACATGCTAGCCTGGTTTTCACTACAAAGTGACAAACACATTTGCGGAAAGCAGTGAATGCAGGCTGGGAGGCCTGCAGGCATATTGATATGCACCACGCTGGTTCCAAGAAGCATCTCAATAGAAAATGTCTTTGATCACAAATTAAAGACACGGCGTGTTTGCGAACAAGTGTTTGTTGAGCTCCCAGCTGCCTGCCATACTGTCTGAGGAAACAAAAGGAACTTCTTGGAACCTCAAACCCATATAAAAGCTCTCCTTTCCCTGGCTAGGCAACAGCAACAATCACCTCTCACCACGCTAACCTACCGGAGGTTCAGCTCAAGGTTTTCTTGGACGGGTGCAGAGTCCACTATGAGATGAAAAGGAGCATTTTCTTTTATCAGTCAAGAGAAACAACATGATGACTGTGATGCCAGGCTAAAAAAAATAAAAAAAACATGAGGTCTGTTATGTTATGACAGGCAAAATAGCAAACATGTGATGGAGACTGACAGACAAATGAGGAGCACTTGAAGCAGTTTTAACGGTTGAACATCAAAAGGCTACTGTGCCACTTCTGACACTGTGTGTAAACTAGTAAAGTGTCTGAATTTCTAAAAAGAGTATAATGTGTCTCTGTCTCACTCACAGTGTGTAAAACCATCATGTTTAGAAACAACCCCGTAACTCTGTGGTTGTTTCACCACACAGCTGAGAGAACAAAACACACTGCTGCTGCTTTTGGTAAATGGTGCATTTATATTGTGCCTTTATCCATGGCGTTTTACACAGATTGTGCATAACATTCACACACCATTGGTGCAAGGCACCAATACCTGCACATTACAGAAGCAATTAGGGGTCAGAGTCTTGCTCAAGGACACTAACTCTGGGGGAACTGGCGAACTGAACTGCAGGGTTCGAACTGGCGACCTTGCAGCTCCCATCCGGTGACTCTACCGGTCTGGTAGACTGGGTCCTGTGTAACAACTGTTTCTATAGTGTATGTCAAATAATGCAGGAGGCAGCAGGACGTTGTGTTGTTGAAAACAAGCGCTTCCAAACTCTGACACTTTTCTGTGTGGATGGATGTACTGTATGGAGCTAAGGCTTTTTCCAAAGCCCAAACTGAAACTAGTTTTTTTTTTAGCCCAGGGCTCACTGGGGACAGGAAGGAAAGCCTTACAGTATATGGTCACCACAAGAGGAAAAAAAATAATAACAATTTTTGAATGAAGTGAAATCACTTACTATACCTTTAAGACCGACACCCTAACCTAAGACGCAACCACCTAGCCTAAAACTATGACCTCTCTGGAAGCCACAGGGTTAGTTTTAACATGCCACAAGTTAATCTTCACAACCTCTCGGCACACACAAGTCGGTAGCCATGGCAATATAAATCACAGGTCTGGACACAGTGAGGTGAAGCCAATTATACTAAATGCTCCAAACAGGCTGCCTCAACAGAGGAATAACATCTAGGGATGCTCAATTAATTGTTAAATACCATATCGGAAACGTCCTCAAAGTAATACAGATTATTTAATTGGTTTTCACCAGGGAAAAAAATCAATATAAATCGAAAGTGTTGAGTATCTCTAGTCTAGAACAAAAGCCAAATCAAAGATGACGTCAAACCTTATGAAAAAGATCTCTCATGAAGAGATCGCTCATAATTTCATAAGCATGCAGCCCTAATAGCAGCCAATGATCAGTGAGTGACGCATAGCAACGATCATCAACGCTGCTATTCACACAGAGAGAACATTGCTTCTTTTCAAACAGCAAACATCTTTTCATCTGTCATAAAGACATGATTAGAACTGAGCTGTTCTAATCATGTTCTCTTTAATCCAATACGTTCCACATTCCTCTAATGTTTGTGCATTTATTTATTTAATGTTTACTTATTTACTTACTCAGCAAAGTGTCTTTCTTAGTTTCTTTGTCCTATTGGAACATTAACTGAATGTGAAAAGGGTCCTTTTGATTGTGTGCCTTGACTGAATTAAACTGTACCCGTATTTACTGCCATGCTGGCGTGTGATTGGACGGGGTTTATACGGTTTCAGTGGGTCAAAGGTCAGAGAGGCTAACAGGCCAGCCAGACACAACAGCTATATATAGACACACCTACTGTATAGTCTGTGTACAGCACGTGTATACAGTATATAGACAGTGCTAATCACTAATCAGACCAACTGTCACACCAACTGACCAACACACTTAGTGTTTACAGAGCTCTAAGTCGCATCTGGAGAAAGAGCAACTGATAAAATTTAAAATATGATGTGTGTGTTTGTGCGTGTGTGTGTGTGTGTGTGCTGTAAGACAGGAAATTCCTCCAATGTGAAATATGCCTTCAAGAAGAGGCCCGTTTTACAGCGGAGATGGGGCGATCGGAGGACGGGAAGACAGCGAGAAAGGAAGACGGGGGGGGGGGGGGCAAGAGAGCGTGAGGGGGAGGAAGTAGGGAGACATTATATGTACATAAGAGCCTTACAGAAGCACTGAGCAGACACTAAAGTGATTTCAAACACCATCCAAGATAGCCTAGTCAGATAATAATTATTACTTGCGTTCTCGGTGTTCGTTTGTTTGGCAGCAGTCGGAGTAGGCCATGGCCTACTTGTGCACAACGTGTACATTTTCATTCTACATTTTCATTCATGCTAATGAATCATGCCGATGAGGGACGTAATTAAATAAAGGGACATAATTAAATAAATAAAAAAATGAATTCATATACAGTTGCTGCCTTTATCCAAGGCGTTTTGTTACATTCACATACAAACGTTCACACACACATGGTGGAGGAAAATATGCAAGGCACCAACCAGCACATCAGGAGCAACTAGGGGTTCAGTGTCTTGCTCAAGGACACTTCGACACTAACTCAGGGAGAACTGGCCATCCAGGTACTCGACACCTGAGCTACTGCCACCGAAAACCACTCTTAAATGTAGTAACTTCATTTTTTAAGATAAGTTTCCTTAAAGTGAAAATCCCCTCCCCCCACCCACCCACAGAAACACATTGTGAGTAGAGCTAACAGTATGAATACATGCTGTTATATTGACTGTCTAAAAGTCTGAATTCATGCCTGCCATAATGACTCGTCATTTGGTCGTAGTGTGCACTTTTATGGACTTCCATAAATCTGGGTCTGTCTGTCTGTAGAGAGTGTGTGTGTGTGTGTGTGTGTGTGTGTGTGTGTGTGTGTGTGTGTGTGTGTGTGTGTGTGTGTGTGTGTGTGTGTGTGTGTGTGTGTGTGCCTGCCTGAGATTATATGCGTGTGCGTACTGTAACTGTCTAGCAGCACTCGCTATAGAGCTGCGCAGTGACGTCACCGCCCCGGTTGCGGAAGTCTTTTCCCCATTCATTTTTCTCATAGACTTTTCGAAAATAATTTATATCAAGACGATTACGCCGTGGCCAAAGCCAACTCAGGTCGTGACAAATCATGACAACAAACACAATATCGTCATATAATATATAATTAGGAAGAAGTTGAAAACGGCATGATACAAGACTTTTTGTTTCGTTTTTCATCTTAGAAATTATTTTATTGTCCCAAAAGTTTGTGTGTGTTATCATGATTCGTCACGACTCGAGTTGGCTTTGGCCGCGGCGTAATCGTCTTGATATAAATTATTTTCGAAAAGTCTATGAGAAAAATGAATTGGGAAAAGACTTCCGGAACCGGGGCGGTGACGTCACTGCGCAGCACTCGCTATAGCGCACGTGTGGCTGTGACACGCACATGTGTGTATAGGTTCCAGCTGGCGTGTGCCTTGTCTTACCGTGAGACCACAGGGTGCAGCCTTTGGGCCTTTGAAGTTGTGGCCACACACTGGGCTGAACGCAAACCCAGTCAGACTACCACACCACACCGCGCTCCATCCCACATGCTCTCACTGAAACTCGAAGCAACAGTCCAGCTTTAAACCCTTTATTTTAGATTGTTTATAGTACAACATAAATATTACTTTACTTGTTACTGTACAATAATGTTGCAAACCTGCCCTAAAATAGCTCTTATTTGCACCTCCCCTCATTGAAAACAATGTATTTCCCAGTTTGTCCCTATTCAGGCTGCTTGAACAGCAGCATGAGCGCTCAGTTTTTTGACCCTTCAATGTCACAACTCTCTCAACTATATGGCTCTGCTTGTGCACCATCACATAGAAATGATAATTAGCCCTTTACTAAGTCCCTCCCCAATCCGTCCTTGTCCAATAGGAACGTTAGAAGAGGAAAGCTTGACCAGGAAAGCTTGATCTGGATAGCAACAGTTGCTAGACTATTTGGACGGTCATTGGACACTGACTAAACTCCGCCCCGAAGGGTGGGGCTTTGAGAAGGGCTCATTCTTTCCTCTCCATTAGGGAACACTGGCACCACCCTGCATGGTTTATCTCTCTCCGTGTATTTCTTCAAGCAGCGTATAGCTTGTTCCTGCGGATCACCGCAAAGGCCGTGTTGACAGCCAGACACCACCGTCACGCCGACATATAAACGGCTGTGATTTAATTTGTAACAGGGGATGGCCCTGCACTCCCTAAGCCTTCCGGTGTCCGACGAGGAGGAGAAGAGCTCCGGCAACAAGCCACCGCCGCCTCAGTTCCACCCCACCGTGGGGCCATCTGGTCCGAATTATCCCCGGCATGGGGGAGCCGGCCGCGTTCTCCTGGGTATACCTGTGGTCAGACGCCGTGCGGGGCTAGACTCCTAAATACCACGATCTGCTTGATGAAAGCCGGAAGCTGAATGGAACAGTCCGAAACACTGCACAAAATGCCTGGAATGTGGTTGTGTGTATGATGATGATGAAACCATCAAACTTACCAGCAAACTCTGGTAAACTCCCGAAATGCATCATCACAATGGTACATTACCGTATATTACTGTATAGGCTTGCTAAACTTGAGATTTTCTGCAAATCTAGTGGTAAATGGTGAATCTATATAGGGCCTTTATCCAAAGCTCTTTACATAGATTGCGCATCACATAGATTGTACACACCAATGGCGGCGGAATCCATGCAAGGCACCCACCAGCACATCAGGAGCAATCAGGTGTTTAGTGTCTTGTTCAAGGACACTTCGACACCAAGTCTGGGGGGGTGAACCGGCAATCTTGCAGTTACAATTTAGCCACCGCCGCCCCCCATGATTGCTGGTTACCTCCTCTTTTCCACACAGTGAAACTCGGTGAACTCTCTCTCCACTACGCTCAGAACTGCAGATTCACTCCCTATCTTCCGCCACAGTCTGAAAACTCAGCTCTTCAGACTATATCTCAGCCCATAGGTCTCGCAGCAGTACTTGCCCTAGCCTTGACCTCCTACAGGCATATGAAAAGTCTCAACTTATGTATCTTAGATAGCATTTTTATGTAGACGCAGCACTCTACTATAGTGTCTTTAAATGGATATTCCACTGCTAGACAGATGTTAAGTTCTTTGCTCACATATGAATGTGTTTGATGTGTTATCCTCTGCTGTTCTAGCTTACAGCATATACTGTAAGTCACTACGGAATATAAGCGCCTGGTGAATGCCTAAATTGTTCAGCATCAACTAAACTGGACTGAAGGAGTAGGTAGGGAGTGGCTTATTGTCAGTATAGTCTATCCATGTCACAGTGTACTAGACATCTGGGAGATGGATCTGTGACTGTCCCACAGTAATTTGGTTCTGTCTGTATAGGCGTATGCCATCTCAGAGATGAAGGGGTCCTTGAAATGAATAATACAAAATTGAACAAAATAAAATGGAGGAGGAGAGGAGAGGAGAGGAGAGGAGAGGAGAGGAGAGGAGAGGAGAGGAGAGGAGAGGAGAGGAGAGGAGAGGAGAGGAGAGGAGAGGAGAGGAGAGGAGAGGAGAGGAGAGGAGAGGAGACACGTGTCACTGTGAGTGACTGACTCCAGAGGAGCGGAAGTTTCTGGAAGTCATCAGAGGGGAGGGGAGGGAGGGGAAGGGAGGGGAGGGGGAGGTTGCACGCCAGCTGTGAAAAGCTTCAACGCCGTAAAACAACAACAAAAAAAAGAAACAGACACACTGTTCATTTGACTCAAGGAATTGACCCGTAAGGGTAAAAAAATGCACACTCCGGATTTGTATACTGGTCTGTCACCCCGAGGAGGAGAGGCCACAACTCACCCGGACAGGCCACGTGGGCACGCCTGTGTGTCAGTTACACACACACATGTGCACACACACACACACACACACACACAGACACACACACACACACACTCACACTCACACACACACACTCACACTCACACACACTCACGTGCACGCACGCACAGTGCGTGCACGAGTGAATTATTCGTCATGCTTGGATGCACAAACAAATGCTGTCCTTAAAATGGAATTCCACCCATTTTCAAAATGTTACTATGTCATTAATACACACAAAATAAAAGGTTCTGTGTTTCCTAGAAATGGAGGTCTAAAAAAAAGAAAGAAAAAAATGGAGAAAAGTTGATGACACCATGTACGCAGAAAGTTTTTGTTTTGAATGGATCTTTATGGAGAGGAGGAGGATGAGTGAATACGAGACGAATGATAGCAATCTGCCTAACAACCAGACTGCATGGCCACTCGTTTATATACCTAACTAGTAGATCCGCACAGGCGATTTAAGTGTTAAGCTGTAGTCCACAGCTGTCGGGTGGCGCGGGACAGCGGTGACTTGCAGAGGAACCGGCTGCCAACAGACAGAACTAAACCAACCTCCAGAAAACATGCAGTCCCATCCAAGGACAGAACTTCTGTTTAGTTAGTTTTCTCCTCCCAGAAATGAGTCACGGTCCCACCAGCAGCAGCAGCAGCAGCAGCAGCAGCAGCAGGGCTTGGGAACGGAGCGGGAAAACCATGATGTTGATCTTTGGCTCTGCTACAGAGAGGAGTGGAGGGGGGGGCTGCAGCCAGTTCTCACACGACACGCACATTAGCAGACACATGCATGCACGCGCACACACAGCAGTGTAGCACCGACTCGTGGGGGAACCGATGACAGTTGGGCATGCAGTAAAAGCCAGATGATGTCATCAGCAATCGACAACATCGCACGAACGCCACGGCAGGCCAAAAACAGCCCAACACCGCAAGCTGTCTGCGTGTTGGCTGTGCATTAGTATACTAGTGTGTGGGTGTGTAGCAGGAGTTTCCTAAATCACTAAAATTACTGCATGCCTCTTTTAAGACTTAAACCTCTGTTATGGATGAAACATGCGAGTAACTCCAATTAATTGGACAACTAGTGCTCAACGATTCTGTCTGTGTCTATAGATCTCCAACTTTACCTTTTTTATCCTAACCTTCTTTCTTTAACAACATAACACTCACTCACATCGAGTCCAAATGGATCGATGATGTGTACGCAGCATGCTACAGCACGTAGCCCAAACAACTCTCACACATTATTACATTACACTGTGTTTCAATTGCAAACAAAGAATCAGCCCATTTTCAATTGGCTCTCTGACTGTCGAACAAATACAGCAAAGCTCTTCACCTTGAGGTCTCCTAACCTGTTTCTATAAGTGCACGTTGAAAGGTGAAAGTGATACAGCGATGTTGTGGTTATAGCAATGGTGATGAAAAGTACTCTAAAGGGCGTTACGCACTGGGAATCGATAAAACACGCCTCTAGTTCATTTTCAACAGGACGGGCGCTCTGTCCTGAGAAGGTGCTGTGCGATAATGCAGGCGTTTATGTGAGTCTCGCGTAGTGTGCTCGTTTCGTGCAAACACGCCCATGATTCACCAGAGCAGGATTCTGTTTAGCTTTTTCACTAAGCGCCGGTCCCGTTGAAAATGAACTAGAGGCGCGTTTTATTGATCCTTGTGTGTCACCTCGCTCTAGTGCAGAGTTGCCCACAAATCATTGGACGACATTGAGGGGCCAGAAACTGAGCGTGTGACCCAGTGTGTAACGGAGGCTTGATGTGATTGGCCCATTTTTGGAGGGCTTAGATTTGCGCCCCTAGGGATCAGCGCCCCAAGCCCTGCCTGCTTCGCCTGGTCCTAAAGCAGGGCCTGAGGATGTAGTTTAGAATCACGATACGTCCACTTGCCGCTCCATTCCCTCCATGGTAATTACATACGTGGTATCCATTACATGATGACAGAGCCTCTTATCCACTTAAAACCCTACATACCTCCACTTATCTGGCTGGAGGAGTCCCACAGGGCTCTGCTCACATTACCCACTCTAGTTCTACTGTACCTATTCTGTTACATCCAGTCAGCTGACTGATTGATTGAATACGTTATTAACAGTTTGCTGAAAGTACAAGACAGATCTGGCTTGCAAGGAAAGACCATAAGAGTAATGAAAAGATAGAGACTGAACCCCAGCGATATTCATTTCATCGAAAGTTGCTCAGTGGTGTTTTGAAGCACCCGGAAGACTGCTGGAAGTAGAATTAGAACCCAATGGCATGAGATAGCGGAAGTTCGACCCTCAATGTTCAATATTGCACATGTAGCTGGCCCTATCCGCCTATAGCACAGCTTTATGGTTGACGGCCGTCCAAAGACGAGGCATGTGGCAAGTCTTCCGAGAGACCTTGTAACTAGGAGGTCACAGGTTTGAGAGCCATGCTTCATCCATAAAAAACACCCATGAACTGCCCCCCCCCCCCTCACGTTGTTATAGCAAGTCATACTGGATACGACTGCACAGCTATGAAACACCAACCATAAATGTGCTTGGCTTACTGCTAACCTTTCCGATACCGTGCAGTGGGAAGGAACGCAGGCTTCTCCAGGGCAAGTAAAAAAAAATAGTGGTTGGGCAAGTAATGGTTGCTACCTGGTTGCCTGATGGGGAAAGTGTGCATTTTGAGTGGGAAACCGACTTAGTTCGTATAACACAACACGGGATGTCTTGAACATGGTCCCTGCTTTCTCTCTCTCTCTTTCTATCTCTCTCCCGGGTCCATTTGGTTCCAACGCCATCATTTTGCTGGGGTCACCCTGGAACTGCCTCAAGGATCCCTGGGGGTCCCCGCCCCCACTTTGGGACCCACTGTTTTACATAAGTTGAATGTTTACTGTTGCCGATTGTGACTTAAACAAAAACAAAACATTTTCAACTGCGAAACGAATGTTAAAAGCATCCAAGTAGAAATTAAACACAGATGCAAAATTTTACGATATACATTTCACATTTGGGGGGCAAGTGACCGTGAGCTGAGGGCAAGTAGAACCTAGCGGTTCTACTTGCTGGTAGTGCCAAAGACTAGTCGAGTAGAGCCTACTACAGCAGACAGCCAGAGTAACGGCAGTGGCACAGGTAGAAACAGCAGACAGCAATGCAGACAGAAGAATACAGCAGCATCTGACCATGCTGCTACCAGACAGAACTGATGCTGCCTTGCAGAGCAGATGACCTTTAGGCAAAAATCACCATCTGTGTCTGTGTCTGTCTGTCTGTGAGTGTGTCTGTGAGTGTGTGTGTGTGTGTGTGTGTGTGTGTGTGTGTGTGTGTGTGTGTGTGTGTGTGTGTGTGTGTGTGTGTGTCTGTGTGAGAGAGAGATAAAGTCTGTTTTTTAAATGCACACAAGCAAGCACCTGTGAGTCTACAAAGGAACGATGCACACAAAACGTGTGCCTGTGTGTTTGTACTGTGTTCGCATATGTACTGTGCATGCACGGTCACACAGTGAGTGATGTAGTGTGGACTGCTGGTGTTTTCATTAGCCAGATAGATATGGAGATAGATAAAAGAGTCCTGCCTGGAACTGACACTTTCCTCACATCATGGTCCAGACACACAGTCTGCAGACCCAGACTTCACACGGATGTGTGCCGTTGGTCGGCGGCGTCGCACCACACAGGAAATAGCACTCTTAAACCGCCACTAAGAACACATGGCAGGTCCCCAACCATGAATACACATAACACTGCTGTGTTCATTCTGAGAATGTCCTGGCCCAATGTCCTAGCCGGAGGGAATATCAGTGAGTCAATCAATATACTGTACGATTTACCCCCCCCCACACACACACACCCCCCCCCCCCCACCCAAAAAAAAGATTATTGAGCATGCAACACCATACTAAAAGGCGAGCCATATCTACCTTCCAGAAAGCTGCCATTTACAAGTGGCCTTGTGGGTGCGGGGAGTTGCAAAGGATTTTTCAACTGATTCTGGTACCTCTGGACATGCTTAAGGACACATAAAATGTTAGGATAATATACCTCCTGGCAAGATGGCATTGAAAGGAAAAGCCACAACGCTTGGACATATTATTCCAACATTCTGATAACGACTGATTTTGTATATGTAATGCAGCGATAACGGTCGGAAAAATGTTTTTGATTCGGAGGTTAAATGTCATCAAAATGGTGATTTCACTGACCAAGAGGCCTTGATTTGGAGGAAAAAGAAGGTTAAAACCACTGCTCTAAATGATGAAGAGTTTTACCATAGCACACAGACCCCTGGTCATTGTGTGTAGAGTAATTCAGAGAAACCCTTCCATTGTACTATGACGGGGGGTAGTTGGGTAGCTCTTTAGAGACTTTCTGGATACCCTCGGGATGACCTCGTGAATGACCCTGACAGATGACCCCGGAAGGAAGGGGGACTATAGGAATGATGCAGTGAGTGGGGCAAGGAAACAGAGAGACGGTCACTAAATGGAGCTCCCAAGTGCAGCTCTCATATTGTTGAGGGTCAGCTATAGTCATGGATGTGAATTGTGAATTATAGGCAAATGCATTAATTGATACATTTTAACGATCAATTAACCATTAGTTCATCATTAGTTCATATTTTTTAAAAGGACCTCTCATCCCTTTTCAACGTATCTTCATATAAATATATATTTTTCTACTCTGTGTCTCACAGAAGGGCTGTGCCAGACAGCTCAGAAACCAGGTCCAAGAGTCTGGTGTCAGCTCGAAAATTTAACAAATAAAACCACTTTTGCTTGTGGGCCAAATCAGCCAAAGTCCCCTGTCACCTGTGCAATTTCCAGCCTCTGCCTCAGCCAATTGATTGCCAAAATGCCAAACACCTGCAAGAGTTTGTTGCTGGGGATAAAGAAAGATTGATAAGAAATTGGATTTTCTCCCGATTTGTCTCGCTAATAGAAGCCGTGCCCACTCACACTTCTCCACTACATAGCCTCCAACAAGCAGGACTGGGTGGAGGAGACGTGTCACCATCCACCAGCCTCCTCCTGGCTGCCTGCATGCAGGTCTGCACAGCGGCAGATGGTGTGGGGGGGGATTAGCATGTGAATGTGGGCATGCTGAGATGGAGGGTGGTGGGGGCTGTGCCCCCTTCCTCCTAACTACAGATAGGTGGGCCGAGAGAGAGAGAGAGAGAGAGAGAGAGAGAGAGAGAGAGAGAGAGGGAGAGAGGAGCAGAATAATTGCCACCCTCCGCCTTTGACCGACAACAACAAAAGACGAGGAAAACGCTGGTTGATTTAAAGCGGCCGCGACTCTGCAGGGGATAAACTATCTAGTGCGGCCTGTTAGCGAAATGATTGTGCAATTGTGGATAAAGGCGCAAATTACGGCCCGATATTGAATTTTAGCCTTTGGCCCTTTGGCAAAAATGCAGGGAAGCTTCATGTGAGCCACAAATCCATAATGGACTCCCAATGATGTTGATTGCCTGCATTCTGCATCCAATAATGCAATTAATAGGATGCATTGACCAGTATGGTACTGCATCCTGTGGATGTATAACTGTGCTGTGAAGTGTGAATCATGTACTGTGAATATAAAATCTGAGTGGAGTTAAATGCACAAGTTGTAAAATGGACAAAATATACTGTATATGATTCCTAACGTTTCTGAAGTCGGACCCTGACATGTTTGACATGTCACGGACTATCATTAATTACTTGTGGAGCAGGCGATTAGTGTGCATTGTTCGGTGTTCAGCTATCGGTGTTCGTGTTTGTTTTTGCGGCGGTCGGGCCCTCGGGATACTCCGATTAGCCGGTTTAGGTGATGACATAATGATGATGTGAGTATGAGACCTTCATAACTGAGTATCATGAGTATTACCCCGCTCTGTTAACAAACAAATAGGCCATGGCCTACTTGTGCACAATGCGCAAAGTTTGTACTCTGTTGAGTGCTGATCTAGTTTCCCCTGCATTTTTTGCCAAGTGCATCTAGGCTAAAATTCCTCAGTAGGTCCCAGAGAAGCCTTTTATCCGCAAGTGCACAATCCACCTAAAAAAAAGGGCACTAAGAAACCGGACTAATCTCCCAGGGGGGAAATGTTTCATCTATTGTTTGGTTAGTAGAGCTTCAATCCTTCGGCCCATTTCTTTTGAGACCGGAGGATATATCTGTGACATCTTACAGCTCTTGGGGTTGTAGAGCCTTTTCTTTCCCCCCTACAACATCTGCTCTTTTTGGAGGATCGTGAAAATGTGGTGGCAAATCTTGGAATATACACATTCTTTCACAGCAAACACATTTGATTTAAATATTTACTTTCGAATATTTACAGGAGTCCCTGAAACAGAGGTCGGCGCTGGGTCAGCGGTCAAACACGTATCATGTTATGACATGAAATGTTTTGACAATCACTGACATAGGAACATTTTCATCAGGGGCAGGGGAAAAGGGTATGGGGGCGGCTTCATACCATTTTCAGTTACAGGACTTTTATTAGGCAGTGAAGATCAATAATAACATCAGTTGCTGTTGCAACAGACACGCAGCATGCATAAAGCTAAAGGTCTGACTCATAGAGTTTTATGTTTTCAATGAAATGCTGTTGGTTTAGTGGTGAGGCGATTGTAGTTAGTTAGTTAGTAGCAGTAGTAGTGTTTCAAATACTTTTAAATATAAGCCCTGAAATATCTTGGGTTGTTTTGCATGCTATCGTGTTTGGTGGGGCAGTCAGGGCATTTAGGGAGGCATTGCCCCCCCATGCCCATGCCTAGACCCCCCCCCACCCCTTCTCCCCTATAGTCTCCAAACTTCTTTCATTATCTACACATGCCCAACAAAATGTTTGCCTATTTCTACGACAATAGGGTGGATAAGGTACATGTGTTTAATAAAGAAGGACATGCGCAGACATGTCGTAGTTGGCTTAAAAAACAGATAACTGCTTTATCTCGATTGCCATTTATAGAAGCACAATGTTACGGTCAGGAAAAACAAGTACAGTCCTCTCTGAACACATTGAACCTGTTGGTGTGGTATTGTATTTGACACACACACAGACAGATGACAATCAGACCAGCATAGACAACGCAGGCATAGAGATAGCATCACTTACGGCACATAGCAGGGGCTAGATGTGATCTGTCACATGAAAACAACCAGTCATGCTAAACAGCGTCGCCTTCTTAAAAATATAATGTGTCGGCCGAATATTTGTCCCAGTCCAGGACTGGGACAAATATTCGGTCCAGTCATTTTTGGTGCGAATTTGGCCCAGATCGGCCCACCACAACCAGCATGCAGATAGTAGAAACTCTACCCCCTGCTCTGTCAGTGCACACACAAACACACACGCCATAGTACTACCACTTTTACACAAAAACATAACCGATACAAACCAACAGATACCACTCCACCCTTTGTTGCTCTTCTTACTAGAATGATGCTGGCAAAATGATTTAAGATAGAAGAAGGTTGATTTGTCACTCACAGAAAGAGGTACAGGCCCCCTACAGCCACGGCCCACAGGGAAAGCTCCCGTTACACCCTATGCCCAATCTGAACCTGCAGTTCATAGCTTTTAGCACCATTATTATCAACTTTAGCTGTTGACAAATAGAAGATCTACCATCTCGTAGCGTGCCACCGCTGTCAATCACAGCACACCCTCTAGGTCACCATGAACTCAACCTGAGAGCAAATCCAAGCTCACGGTAGAGTGTAGATGCAGCGGGAAAAACAAGTGCATAATTACACACAGCCTCCAAAGTGTGAATTACGCTGACCTCAAAAGGACTCCTGTGTTTGTCATCCAGCATTCAGAAAAGGTAAACAATTAAGATTCCTACAAAGGGCTAGATGTGGCCACCAGTCCATTCAGTCTCATTAATTCCTCTGTTCTTTATAAATCCAATATCTGGGAAATATTCCACAATAGAAAAAAGGTCTTTATGTGGGGGTAAAAATCCCCAAACGATCCAAATAGAATAGCGTAGCAAGACTTGGGTGAATCTTCCACACCCTGCTCCTCTCCAAACACTGCGATGGCTCCATCACTCACCCAGCCAGCCAGGTGCGCTGTGGGCAGGGCTTCACAATCACTGTTGCCATAGCAACACATGCACCTCACTGGCTTGTAGCATACAGTGCCTTAGAAATAGACAGAGTTGCGATATTGAGGGGGCAGAAAATCGTCTGGCCATGTGGTTCACGTACTACCGCAAGCCCATAGACTAGAATAGTTGTAACTATTCACTCAACTTCCGATTGTCACCATTCATGTCTATGTAGGATAGTATAGACAGTAGGCATGTCATGACATCATCACACCTATAAGTTATGCAGGAAACGCTCACTGAGTGGCAAAAAGGTACTTTTTGGCCATGATAGACCACATCCAAAAAGTCCTATCTGATTGCATTTAACAATGTTAAACTCAACGACATTGCAGCCGTCTTTCGATTCTGGCCCCATGACTGCATTCTGGCATTTGCCATAATGTTCAATCCAGTCCTGGTGACTTTATAGGATAAAATTGGCCATTTTGTGGCTAAAGTCAAAGGTTCTGTGAGTGACGTAATCAGCAGTAAGTACATTGGCCTAAGGCTAAGGTTTAATCCCACTTAATTCTATTTAATCCTTTGTGTTACATAACTAACAGACCGTGTCCAAGTTAAACTATAGTCATCATTTTGTCACCTTTATCACCTTTTTAAAAAGTGACATTGTAAGAAGAGTATGATTTTTTGTTTAAACTATTATTAAACCTTAGCAGATGCAGTATTTTGTTGACCGGGGAACTCTGGGGTCTCTATACATCCCCCTACTAGTGTACTGAACGCGTTTTGGTGTTCTAAGCAACGTTTTAACTATTGAAAAATAGCAGATCTACAAGCTCATAGCACGCCACCGAGTGGTGCGCTATGAGCTTGTATCTCTGCTATTTTTGAAAAATCATGAAAACGTGGTGCAAATCTTTGAATATTATGTTATTCAGAAACTAGAAAACTAGACAGGACACAATGGGTTAAACCCTACTAGCAGATCTACAAGTTCACGCATCGCTCCGCACTGTGACACATTGTGAACTTGCAGATCAGCTATTTTCAGGAAACGACCCGGGTTCTATCTAGAGGAGATGTGGTGTAACAACATGGATTTCCAAACAAATTGGTTCGTGCAACAATACTGTGTGTTCAGGTTCAGGAAACTTCACCAATTCTCCTGAACGCTGGCATGAGATGTCATCAGTAGTACAACAACGTTGTCTGCTGTCCCAATATTCTACTTGGCTGGTATGAACCAATCACCGAAGACTAACGCTTTGACAACACCCAACACATAAACTGCAGTCACTGAGAGGACTTTCAGACTGAATGACGAAGTGAAACGAAATGATAATTCAGAAAGTGTCAGGCAAGATATGAAATATCTTCTATTCAAAAATGGGTAATAATAGCACTGCAGAGGTAAAAAAGAAAAAAAGAACTGTACGAGTCTCAGGACGACTTGGGTGATTCCTTCTGCAGCTGCTGTAAAAATACAGGACAAAAAAATGTTGGCTCTTCTGGCATGCCTCTGTGAAAAGCATCAGCCTCTTTAAACACAGAGAGACAGCTTCACCATGCCTCTGAGAGCCAGAACAACTGTTACATGTTCTGTAACATGTAAGAGTCAGACAGAGACAGAAAGACTGTTCCATGTTCTATCAGACAGAGACAGAAAGACTGTTCCATGTTCTATCAGACAGAGACAGAAAGACTGTTCCATGTTCTATCAGACAGAGACAGAAAGACTGTTCCATGTTCTATCAGACAGTGACAGAAAGACTGTTCCATGTTCTATCAGACAGAGACAGAAAGACTGTTCCATGTTCTATCAGACAGAGACAGAAAGACTGTTCCATGTTCTATTAGACAGAGACAGAAAGACTGTTCCATGTTCTATCAGTCAGAGACAGAAAGACTGTTCCATGTTCTATCTCAGAGCAGGGTGGATGTAACATTTCCCAATTGGGGAGCCTATTGGTAGGGCGTTCCTTCCATATGTTGGTGGCATAGGGGCGAATTAGAATAGTCTCCTGTTTGTGCCGAAATTGGGTTGCACGATCCGTTTGTTGAACTCCCTCTCAACTAAACTTGGCGCGCGCAGTCGCGCACGCATGCACACACGCACAACACACACAACAACTGATGTTATTATTGATGCTTAATTGCCTAATAAAAGCCATGTAACCAAAAATGGTATGGGGACGGCTTCATCACCCCGAAGCAACACGGGCGATGAAGCCGCCCCCATGCCATTTTCTCCTGCCCCGCCCCCCAATTGGGAAATGTTACATCCGCCCCTGCACACACATAGACACAAGAGGCTTGAAGGCAACAGATAGTGCGAGAATATTGGATCTCCCCGGAGGCCATTCAAAACGCTCTATGTTTATGAGGCATGAGATGCTCTGAAATAAAGCTAATGACGACGACGGCGAGGTTTTCTTTCTACCAGCAGCATTAATCATCATGGCTCCATGGGTTTAATGAGGCGACTGAAGTCATGTCCCCGCCCCACCCCCAACCAACCAACCAGACCCCATCCCCACCTCAACCAGACAATACAATGCCTGGAGATGCACTGTCATCCACATTTAATGTCTGACACAGTCTCCTTCAGCATGGCACGCACTCAGTGGTGTTCTAAGCATTGTTCTTTAGCTATTGAAAAATATCAGATCTACAAGCTCACAGTAAGTGGCGTGTGAGCTTGTATATCTGATATTCTGGGTTGTTGAATTGTAATATGTTGTGTACTATCACTGACACAGAAACATTTTTTTTTTACAGAAAACAATAGAATCTAGTGTCATAAACTAGAATCTAGTGCCAGGGACTAGAATCTAGTGTCGGGAACTAGAATCTAGTGTCAGAAAGTGTCCGAAACTAGAAGGTTCACTCCCAATCTAAACTATGGATTGAACTTCCCATTGCAGTCAGAATTTCAGGTTCACTCCCAATCTTCCGCCGCAGTCTAAAAACAAACCTCTTCAGACTTAACCCATAGCACTGGCAGTAGTACTTTTTCAAGACACATGGAAAGAGAACATTGAATGTCAAATAGTGTAGCCCTGAATTAGCCTGACCTCAGTCTGAATTGTCATTTTGTTCCACTTCGTTTCACTTCATTATTCAGACTGAAGTCCCGGCTCTCTACCACAGCAGTTTCTGGGATGGGCGTTATCAAAGTGGCAGTCTTCACCGTGATTGGTTCATATACCAACCCATAAGAATATTGGGAAAACAGACAACGTTTGGAACGAAGTGAGTGACGGTGCTGTTGGCCAATCAGATGCTGGGATTGTATTTCCAACCGGCACAAACAGCTCCAAAGGCAGGGAAGCCACAGGGAAAAAATAAGCTAGTATTTTTTAAAGGTGCTGATTCAGGGCTGAGCCAGACTAGCCCTGAATATAATACAACCCTGTTTTATAGGATATTTACATTGGAAAAAAACACAAAACTTTACTGTTATGTTCTTAGCTTATGTGATTCACGTGATGTCAACTAATCTGCATGTATATAATGCTAATTGCTTTTCTCTTTTGTTCATTCCTTAACGTAAGGCGCTCTGGAATAAGAGCATCTGCTAAATGCCTACGGGTAAATTGTAAATTGAAATAGGCTTGGTCTCTGTGTATCTCACTGCAGCTACCAGATCTGTCATTGATTGGTTCTATTTGCAGTGCTATTATTTCCTCTGACTCACATGCTCGGTGTAATAATGGTGTCACCGTTGCTGGACACACAAAATGGTCGATAAATTTACAGGTAATAAAAACATTTACTTTCGCTATCGAGCCTGTGGATCCTGGAAACCCAAAAATATGTGATGAAAATATGTTTGTGTTGGAAAAGTGTTTTTACTGTTATCCTTTTTTGGTTTTGTTTATTGATTAGAATTATTCATTCCTCATGGACTCTTATATGTCTGCAACTTAAAGGGATAGTTCTTCAAGTTACAGACATATGACTTAAAGAAGTTATACTGTATGTCAAGATGTCCAGAGTTTGGTGGTGGGAGTTTTTTCAAACCGTCTCTCCCTGTTTTTCAAGATTTTTTTTTAATACCGTAATTTCCGAACTATAAGCCGCTACTTTTTTCACATGCTTTTGACCCTGCGGCTTATACAACGGTGCGGCCAATCTATGGATTTTCCAGGTTCCAGGTGGGCTCCGCAGACTAAATGATAGAAAGTTGGTTAACCAGATGTAACTCTTTGAGAGCGTAAAAATGAAACCAAATGGACCCTAAATTAGGAGAGCGTAAAAATGAAACCAAATGGACCCTAGCGGGTCCATTTAATGGACCCGCTAGGGTCCATTTATTTAGGTTTCATGTTTAATTTAGGTTTCATGGTTTCATAATTTAGGTTTCATGTTTACACTCTCAAGAGTTATGATATTCACCATCTAAATTAGCACCACTTAATTAATAAGTCATAAGTCATGTACATTTTGGTCTAATTTTGATGTTTTGCCTCTTTTGTTTGCGAAAATCCATCCTGGAATTGTGAACAAAACCAAAAGAAATCTTTAGTTTTGGGGTCTTTGGGGTGAAGATTTTTAATTGTGAAAAAGTTGAAAACCACTGCTCTAACATGAAGCACCTGACTATAAGCCTGGTGCGGCTTATAGTCAGGTGCGGCTTATACAAGGAAAAAAAATCAGTATTTTGTCGCAAATTAAGCTGGTGCGGCTTATATTCAGGTGCGGCTTATAATCCGGAAATTACGGTAATTCAATGACATTAGTTTGTTGGAATGTACTTTTACTGCGTGATCCTAGTGACCCCCACAAATGACCAGAACTACTAAATAATATTAACCAGAACCTAGGCTGGCCAAACCTGAAGTGATTTTGGCCTAGGGGGGGAGCAGGGGGGCGTCCGAATTTGGACGGCAGATGAACTGATTTGATTTGATCTCACCAACGTGTCGTCATCCGACGGCCCCTCCCCCCCCTACCGCCCCTCCACTGCTGTGCTACGTCACATCACTTGGAGCAACGCCCATCCCGAAAGGTTGACTCCCACTTCTAGGCCACCGTGGCAAACCAATTATTCCAGGCTTTCCGTCCTTCAGAATACTCCCATCTCGGGACTCAGTATTTCATACAACCTAAGAACCTAAAAAAAATCAGAACTATCCCTTTAAAGGGCCCATTCAGTTTGTCTCTGTGACATTAAAAGGTCCCAGAACCACTAACATGGGCCTGCCTGCGGCGGCTAATGACCAGATGGCCGGTTTGTCTGATGACTATTTTTGGGGCCATGGATGTCCTCACCAACATCAATGAATGGGACGTTTTGAGTTCCCCGCAGTAGGAAATGACTTGTAAACCATCGCCACACTGTACAACTGTACTGTTCCCCTCCAAACCACAGACAGGACACATGCGGCGACGTGCAGAGAGTGTTAGAGAAAGGGGCAGGGGCTGGAATCCCCTAAGAGGGGCACTTTTGGATTTAAAGACAGCAAAGCTCACAACGTGCCGCGCTGTAACGTGTTGTGGGCTTGTAGATCTGTTATTTCCGGGGGCACAATCCAGCACTCTTTTGGCTAGTGGAAATGTGGGTATAATGTGTTTCTAAGAAAATTTACCTGAATGCTTTCTCCTGAATGCTGCTTTCCAGCCAGTGTTGTAATGCTACTTTGAGAAGTGGGTGGACGCCCCATAAGACTCGCACATGAAGTGACCACTGACCACATAGACGAACATTTGCATGCATGTCTTGTCCACTTCGTAGACATGCACAAAAAACAAACAAACAAAAAACATGCAGGCATGTACAATACAGCCTATTTAAAAACAGGATTTACAATGCATATCCGAAAAAAAAGTAAATGACAAGTATATTTTCGCCCCCAAAATAAGCCCCTCCTCCCCCCACTACACCCCTGATTCCAGCATGTTATGGAAAGGAGTGGCATTTTGCACTGCTTTCACCTTGTAGTAAATGCTGCATTCATGGAATGGAAAGAACAGTTGTTTTACAGGCTGGGACTGATTAAGCCCCATTTGATTTCTATGTGTGCACGTCCCTGACACGCACGCACGCACGCACGCGCGCATGCGCACACGCACACGCACACGCGCACACACACACACACACACACACACACACACACACACAGAGAGCCTTCATTCACATGGCCCAGGAACTCAAAGAAAGAGTGCGTTCCTTTGAGAGAGGCGAGTTTCCATGGCAGGGGGGTTCGTTGCCATGGTGAAGGGAGGAGGGGGGAGGAGGGGGGCCTCTTCAGGGGTTCCCCATGAGGCCATTGGGGACTGTCAACATTAAGCATGTGGTCCCCGATGGACCAATAGGCACTGTCGACAGCAAACAGAACACGCATCAGAGAACAAGATGTAGTAAACATGGTTCACATAGACAACCAGGGTTTAAAGCGACGCTAACGCATTAAAAAAAGTTAATGACATTTAGAAGGTTTAGAATACTTCCCTGGGGGTCTTCTTGTGTGTAATATGTGGTTTTAGATATTTTAAGCTTTAGCAGTGAGACCAGTGTCTCATCGACACTACTTTGTGGACTGCAATCCCCATAATGCTTTGGTGCACTGCCCCTCTTTGCAGATAGGGGGAGGAGAGCTGTCTTACTGAGTTGACGTGTAGCCACTCGTTGTGTTAGAGAGGTGCATTAGTAATGCAATATGTCATATTGTGTGTCAATCCATTTAAAGATTTGCCAGTTTTTCCCCTCTCCAAATGGTGGGTCTCATATTTGCAAGCAGAAGCTCCGACTAGGCATGTGCCAATCCTGCGAGCGGATTGTACCGAAAGTCTACTAAAACCACTAGCCTCCTCTAACCCTCACCCTCAAAATAATTGCCAGCATGTCGCAGTGTGGACACAGGGCTTAAAACAAGGCGGCCAACAAGCCACACTGATCGAGGATTAACAGGTTGTGGTCTTATCGATGCCCATGACATCATGCCAGTCGGTTCCGAGACTACATGAAGTAGTTCGAGAAGATCAGCTTGATAACACTCGGAGCGGGTGGCACTATACTGCAGAGTCCAGAGAGTGTTAATATAACGGGAGTCCATTTGGATCCAGTTTCTAGACTCTTGCAGAGTTACAAAGTCCTACTAACTTGTAACACGTGACGTTACTGCGGTGACATTTGTTCTCCCCATTGGGATCTCTCTCAATTGGGAGAGATGAGTTGCCCACAGGTTCTCCCCATTGGGATCTCTCTCAATTGGGAGAGATGAGTTGCCCACAGGTGTCCCAAGCTCAGGAATCATTTGGAGGTGGTCTGAAGCTTGGTCAGCAATCCAACATGCTGATGCAGCGGAAAACGAGGGACTTAATTCATTTTGTTCCTATGCCACCAAGATGTCAAATGTGCATCTCTTGACTCCTTAAAAAACACCCTCAAAGGGCACCTACGGTGGACGGCTGCATTTCGAAACTGCCCTCGTAAAAAATATGATTCCTCAACCAAATCACCCCCTTTTCCCCTCTATGTATCTCTTTTCTTTACCCTTTCCCAACCCAGGGATTGAACCCACGACTTCCCACTCTCACAGCAGACATTCTGACAACAAGGCCGCATCGTCTTTCAGTCGGGTACAGATCCATTTGGATCCATGTCAGAGCTGAACCAAACACTGTGTGTGTGGATATCTCCCCGCGGAGTGCTACTGTACATGACAGAGAGGATGTTCTTATAGCTTTCTCATCCAGCGCCGTCCGTCTGCAATGCAGTCGCAGCAGAAAGACCCCCTTGGCAGCCGGCCAGGGGGTCCACACACACACACACGCACACGCGCACGCGCACACACACACACACACACACACACACACACACACACACACACACACACACACAGCTGCTGTACTGCGACAGGCTTATTAAAGAAGTGTAAGGAACTGTGTTCTGGAAAACCATGAACAATTCAAGGAACATTATGTACTTTCGATGCATTCGAGTAGAGCCTGACCGACGTTACTCTGAAAGCGTCAAATCTAAAGGCTCACAATGTGTCACATCCCTTTTATTTTTCTCTCTTTGTGATAAACTACCCTACTATAGAGTGCGCTGACCAATCAAGATGAGAGGGTTCCTTACTCTCCAACAGCGATCAATGACACACGGTACAGCGTGTGCATCTTGTTAAACGGGGGTGGTTGGCCCGGTAAGAGGCTTTGCCAATCACCCAAATGTAAGGTATGTCTCGTCAGAATAATCAAAGTGAAGTAAAGTGAAGGTGGTGATGGTACACCAACAGCACCGTCACCATCATATTTCCATGGTTCACACTCCTCTGCTGCAACCACCCAAACCTGGGCTGTGGGATTTCATCTTATGGGCCTGCAATACACACGCTTACAGCACGAGTATAGGTTCATGCATGTTTGGTTGCGCACATGCATGCACGCCTGCACACACACACCAGACAGGAAGCTATACGGGTGGGCATGGGGTCCCTGGAGGGGGTCAGCAATGGAGACTCATTTCCACAGCTTTCCACTCCCAAACTTCCCATAACGGGTCAACGGAAGCACACACAACACACACACACACACACTCACACACGCATGGACGCACAAGTAAAAACCTGTGCCATAACGGCATGCAGAAACCTGAGAGAGCAGCTGTGTGAGTCCTCCTAACAATGTATGGACTTCTAACAACGGACCTCATTCATTAGAGCACGAAGCAGTGGCCCAGTGTGTGTGTGTGTGTGTGTGTGTGTGTGACCCCCCCATGCATCAAGCGGTGTTATTTCCTCATAATGACCGCTCCAATCTATAAGCCTCAGTCCCAGAGCACCCGATTGGCTCATTATCAATCTGTCCAATCAAAGCCTCAATGCATGTGATTGGCTGCGCTGTGTGGATGTTATGTTATGCTGTATTCAACATGACAGCCATGTAGACTCACACACAATGTCAATTCACTGAACAACATGACATCCATGTAAACTAACACATAATGTCAATTATAAAGACAGCCATGTAAACTAACACACAATACCATTCATCATCTGGGGCATCTAGGCATGGGCATGGGGGGGAGCAATGCCCCCTCTAAATGCCCAGGCTGCCCCACCAAACATGATGGCATGCAAAACAAAACCAAGATATTTCAAATTAAAGTGCTTATATTTAAAATAATTTGAAACACTACTACTGCAACTAACTACAGCAACTACAGTTGTGGCACCACTAAACCAACTGCATTTCATCATTGAAAACAGAAAACTCTCTGAGTCAGACCTTTTTGCATGCTGCATGCCTGTTGCAATTTCAACAACAACTGATTATTGATGCTTTACTTAATTGCCTAATAAAAGTCCTGTAACCGAAAATGGTATGGGGGCAGCTTCATGAAGCCGCACCCATACCATTTTCACCTGCCCCCCCTCCCCCATTTGGGAAATGTTACATCCACCCAGGGGAGGAGAGTAGAGGAGGGGGGGGGTGACAGGTATCTACGCAAGCCTAAAACCTTCCCCTGTCTCCGGTGATGTCACCAGGAAAAAACTATAAGGCCCCCATGGGCTCCGTCTGTTTAACGGCAAAAGAACAGAACCCATGTTGGACCCAGCTGGCCTCATATAGAGTATAAGAGGGAATGCCATTATTGTCCAGAATATGTCAACACCCAGCAGTTGTCTGCATTCTTCCATGGCAATTAGGAGGAGAGAGAGGAGCCATTAAAGAGAGAGAGAGAGAGGCACTGGGGTGCAAGTCACATGGATGGACACACACGCACGAACACACACACACGGGCATATGCACGGACCACAATTAGGAGGGAGTGAGAGAGCACTGGGGGTGCAAGTCACATGGTAGATATATGGATGGGGATGGAGATGGACACGCGTGCGCATCTATGTGTGCACACACATGTACTGTACACATGCGCTATATACGTACTGTAAATGGCAGTGTGAACATTTCCACACATTCTTCTACATTCAGGCAGGAATGTGCATGCATCGCTCCGACTATAAAGCCATGTTTAGCCCTTTACCACCCAGCTCTATTTATATTATTTGCAAAAACGAGATTTCTACTACTACATATACATGTACATGTATATATATATATATATATGTATATATATATATATATATATATATATATATATATATATATATATATATAAAACGTATTCTAGACATTCTAATGATCACAAAATATATTTCTTTCAGGCATTTTACTTACTTTTATCAGGGGTAAAGGTTAAAGGTCAAATGTCCTGAGATATATATATTTTTTTAATATGTGATCGTCAGCTTCTGTGTGAGGTATTTAAAATATCATAACCAACAGCACTGAAAGACTATGCCAAATTGCCAATGAGCATCAATCATGATGTATATGTGAAAATCAAATCAAATTAGTAATTAGTAATTAATTAATTAAGGGGTTAATGCTGCCAAAAAGCAACCCTGGGTTAGCAGGAATAAATGGGTCAGGGGCGGGTGTAACATTTCCCAACTGGGGGGGGGGGGGGGGGGGGGCTTCATAAAGCCGCCCTCTTACTGTTTTCAGTTACAGGACTTATAGTCAAGTAAACATCAACAGTAATATCAGTTGTTGAAGTTGCAACAGACACGCAGCATGCATAAAACTAAAGGTTCTGTTTTCAATGATGAAATGCTGTTGGTTTAGTGGTGCCACAGCTGTAATTAGTTAGTTGTTAGTTATTTAGGCCCCTGCTATATAACTAGCAAATGTGCCCACCAGAGCAAAGGTCTCCATCAGGCCAGTGAAAAGATGTGCACATGCACACACCCACTACAGTGGTGGTAGAGGGGGGTGCCAACAGCACATACACCAAGCCCCTCCCCCACACAATCCTGATTGGAGGAAGGCCCCTCTCATCCTGATTGGATGAAAGGCTTTTCATCAAAATCAATTTTACTTACTTAGTTACTACACAATAAAATCAAAAGGGAATGGAATGCACCAAATACTCGGTCACCGGAAAATGTCAACAAAATATGGATGATACCGATACGCCAACGATTATTATATCATGCATGTCTAGTTTTTGGCCGTTAAGTATGAACCTGTGTGTCTTCTCTTTCTTTCTGCCTCTCCCTCTCTGTGCACTAGGGTGTGCATGCTCTCTGAGGAATGGAACATGACAGCGGCTGTCAGGACGGGTTTGGGAGACAGGTTGCTTTGTGTTAGTGAGAGGAACCTTGGCAGTGCCGCCGCCGCCATGCGATGCGTTTCCCCCACCCAGAGTTCCAACCGCGCCCAACCAACGGAGAAAATCTCCATTAGCACCCTCCTCCTCCTCCTCCCTTTTGTCAAAGTGCCCTTGAGCAACATGCTCAGTCATCACAGGCTCCTTCCCTTCCAGGCAGGGAGGAGGAGGAGGAGGGTGTCGGTGGAAATGCCTCCACGCTGAAATGTGCCATGGCACATGGGCGAGGGCTGGCAGTCTGGCACGCACCGCGGGCAGAGAAATCCATGACATACTGACTTACAGAAGCAAACGGTACAGAGCCATGACTGAAAAACTAGTTCAAGGACCCACCTCGCGGGGCCTAGCATTGTGGAACTACACAGGTCCCTCTGGAGCGAGTGTGTAACTACAGTGGTCTTCCTTAGTGAGTGTGGAACTATAGTGTTCCCTTTGGAGTGAGTGTGGAACTATAGCGGTCTTCTGGAGTGAGTGTGGAACAAGCGGCCCTCTTGAGTGAGTGTGGAACTATAGCAGCCCTCTGGAGTGAGTGTGAAGCTATTCTGGACCTCTGGAGTGAGTGTGGAGCTATAGCGGTCCCTCTGAAGCGAGTGTGGAACTATAGCGGTTCCTCGGAGTGAGTGTGGAACTATAGAGGCCCCTCTGGAGTGAGTGTGGAACTATAGAGGTCCTCTGGAGTGAGTGTGGAACTATAGCGGTCCTCTGGAGTGAGTGTGGAACTATAGCGGTTCTCTGGAGTGAGTGTGGAACTATAGCGGTTCTCTGGAGTGAGTGTGGAACTATAGCGGTCATCAAAGTTGCCCATGCCTGCACTGGATCACATGAATGAATGAATGGACAACGAATAAGTCACAATGAACAAAGTGTGTTTATGTTGCTCAGACGTCCATCCTGTTGAAAGGAGGACCCCTCAGCCAACATGTGGTGGTCAGAAAGAAAGCCCGACTGAGAACGCACGGCAGGAAGTCAGAACTTTCAGAACAAGGGCTGTTTTCTTAGGCTTTCCTTGTCCACAGCCGTGGGTGTTAAGAGATTGTGATTGGAATGCTACTAATAACACAATCAATAGGGGAATGTTCTGACCGTGGTTTTTATATTTGGACTTGGTTTGCTGGTTCAAACCCAAGCTCCACTATATCCCCTATATGCTCCCGATGTGCTGCTCAGTACCTTGCATGGTTTCTGCTGCCATTGGTACGTGAATGGGACGCACAATCTTCATTACTTGGTGGAAAAAATGTAAAATGCCATTCCTTTCCTCATGAGGGGCAAAATCAACTTGCGACTGAGGAAGACAGCCACAGCTGATAGTAAATGAATCGCAACCAATGGTAACGGTCGCAACCTTTTTTCCTCAGGTATCTTATTTGTCACAAGTTCAAGTTGAAACCTTGAACTTGAACGCAGCACTTCGCACAGCACTTGAACAAATGTGTTTAGAAATTCATGTTGTTACCCCGCATCTCCACTGTATAAAGAGTGCTGGTTTTGTTTTGCAGCATAGAGAACTTGTCGATCAGATATTTTCCAAAAGTGCAGGCTTTCAGCCCCCTGCCTCTCTAAACACTCTGCACGTTGCTGGTCGCAGATTTGTGTCACTGCGAGACTGCCGTTGGCCTGCAAAGAGTCAGCTTTCATGTCAC
>CM076988.1:18151169-18161169 GCA_039105355.1 Benthosema pterotum
TGAATTGAAAGGTTGAAAATGGGTGCAATCCTCCTTTAACGGTTTACACTGTCCCTTTTTACAGGACACAAGACAAGAGGGACAGGCTGGACTAGAGAGCAATGCACAGCCAGCATTAATAAAAGTCTGCAGTGCACTGCAGAGATTCACAGAGGAAACACACAAATCCTCTTTCCACCAAACTGTTACACCGTAACAAACCACTACTTCAAAAACTAAAACAAATAAGCGGACAACGTGCTCCTATGTATTGCTGCTGTGAGGAGGGAAGAGGGGAAACAAAAACCTTCGTTTTAACCAGTGAAATAATGATATTAAAACCAGCTTTACCTGATAATAGCGAAGCCGACGAGCGACACTCAAATCCAACGGAGCCACTGGAATACCCTGCTGCTGCTCAGTGTGTGTGTGTGTGTGTGTGTGTGTGTGTGTGTGTGTGTGTGTGTGTGTGTGTGTGTGTGTGTGTGTGTGTGTGTGTGTGTGTGTGTGTGTGTGTGTGTGTGTGTGTGTGTGTGTGTGTGTGTGTGTGTGTGTGTGTGTGTGTGTGTGTGTGTGTGTGTGTGTGTGTGTGTGTCTGGCGCTACTACATGTCCCCGCCCACTTGCAAACCAAGACTACCGTAAAGCAACGAGCAGTGGCGCGACAGCTTTAAGTTTCAGCAACCTGCTAATTAAAGGGATGTTTCACTTGAAGAAAAAATGAGGAACAAAGCCAAATTTTGGGAATTATGTTCTTCACTTTAATAATACCAATTGGTATGGTATTGTATATTATAGCGTTTTAATCATTGTTTAGTCAACTTTACAGCAAGGTTTAGCTTCTAGAAGTCGGACATTACTGGAATGAGTAACATTGTGTGTGTGGCAAAATGAAATGTTGTCCTGTTGGCATTCATTATTGTATTGAATTTCAAGTGCTGGCAGGTGTGTGACAGTCACAGGTGTGCGCCACTCAGTCACAGGTGTGCACCACTCAGGTGTGCACCACTTAGTCACAGGTGTGCACCACTTAGTCACAGGTGTGTGCCACTCAGTCACAGCCAGGTGTGTGCCACTCAGTTGTGTGCGTGTGCCAGGCACATAAGTTCCTGTCCCTTTCTTTGTTTATGCTATTTATGACCCCATATCTTCAGAATCTGTATATATATATATATAAACACAATAAAAAAATGTATTATTATTATTATTATTATAAGAGTTATGTTTTCAATTAGAAGACCAGGGGAGGAGCAGAGGCTGCTACTTCCTCCAAAACATAGGAGGACAATATCAGTCACCAGAAAAACGATTGGGTTGATGAACCTAACCTATCATGGTTAAAATGAAGTATTACGTTATAATCGTTTTTTATAGGAAGGGGTAGGGCAGCTAAATGAATATCAAATATCTAAATACTGAATCAAGCAAATTAATGAGCTGTCTGGATGTTCAAGGCTGAGTACAGTGAAGTGAAATATCCCTTTAAACCAGATTACCGTAAAACAATGAGTATAGCCGCAGCAGAAAGCGTTTTTTATGCAGCAACCAGTTTCCTCTCTGCGTAACACGCAGGGGTGCATGGACACACACGCACACGCACACGCACGCACGCACGCACGCACGCGAGCGACTTATTAGTGGTGCAGACAGACAGCAAGTGACACCAGTGTGTCACTGAGCAAGACAAGCCACAAAATCGTTTCTAAAAGACCATAAAACAGGGCTATTATTCATTTATTTCATTTCGTTTTGCCTTTTAATGGCTGTGGGGCTAAAACACTGCAGTGATTCATTCAGCTCTCAGACACTGGGTGTGGCTGACTGTTGCTGAGGAGAGGAGAGGAGAGGAGAGGAGAGGAGAGGAGAGGAGAGGAGAGGAGAGGAGAGGAGAGGAGAGGAGAGGAGAGGAGAGGAGAGGAGAGGAGAGGAGAGGAGAGGAGAGGAGGAATATAGCCATAAAAACCACTTCACCACTTTTTCAACCTATGCAAGCCTACTGTATGTCTGTGTCAATTGCTGTCATTTCAAGATGCATTAGAGCTTTATTTGTTCAAAATAATCTGGAAAATATTCGTGCATTTTAACATTAAACCTAACCTTAAACTATTTTATTATGCATTAATACCTTCTTTGAAGGCATTTCACTTTCTTTTTTATCACCAGTGTAAAATCCTAGTCCTAGCACTAGTATTTGTCAACTGTTTTGCAAAATTGTATTTTCAGCACGTTGCAGGAATATCCAGCAGCCGAAAATATAAGTTCTGGTGTGTATTTTCCATAGAGGTATATGGTATTTTCCCTGATAGCTGGAAGTGTCACCCATTCCAAAAAGGCAAAGCAGGTCTTTACAGCTTGGTGGAACGCCTGGTGATAAGTGTATAATGCTGCCACCTTCTGGTCACCTGAAGGAATACGAATGCTCATTTGAGTTCTGGGTGACGGTGTATCAACTCTTCTTTTTGGCAACATTTTTAAACCCCCAGAAGGCTGTCTTACCTCTATTTGCAGATGATTTCCCAAAAGATCCAAAAATGATTTTCCCCCCTTTATATTGTATCTCCACCATGTCATTAGTGTGTTGCCATGTTCACTTTCGGTTCAGCCATGGTTCGGCCATAAACCTCCATGGAGGAAAGCCTGCTGGTGATGCCAGGTTAAGGTAGCAGTCATTGGCACGGCTAGAGAGAATACTAGTCAGTCTGTAGCCTTTAGATAGGAGGTGACCTCCCACCTTTAATGGAAGGGCCGGGTATGTGTTCACATGTAGCTTTCTAATAGGCCTCTCTAACATAAATCAGCTGTGACCGGTGAAAGCGGTTGACCGTTTTACTACCGGTTGCGACTGGTGGACAAAGGTCATGACCGTTGTGCCCCCTGTATGTCATGGTCCCAAATTGATTCGCTCCTTCTGGTTATGGCCCTTTAAAATAAGGGTTACAACGGGGAAACCTTGGCATAGAACTATATTTAGCAGGGTGCTCTGAGGGTTAAATCTGTGCATACTTTCTGTGGGAAACAGTTTGATATTTTACGTGCAAAGTGGGACGGCCAGGCGGAACACAGCCCTAGCTGCGAGCACGGAAGCACAATGACACATCAAATATACAAAACACACAGACGAGATCTTACTTTATACTTTTACTTTACTTTATACACAAGTCTGTATAGGAAATAAATATACACTCGTTGGAATGATTATACTTGTACGTCTTACAGGAAACCTTTTAGAAAAAGGGAAATTATTGTTCAATGATGTTGCTTTTGCTACACAGTGCAAAAAAGGTCAAGTTATTGTAAAGTAATTGTTAAAAAAATAATAATAATACATTTACAATATCTGAAAGTTTACAAATTAATTAACTGCAGAAACATTGATTTGATTCTTACCGGTATGACTAAACTCTAAAAAAAATAAAAATAAAGACAATGAAGATGTGCTCACTTTCCATGTAGTTTCAGGGTTTTGCCCACTCAATTCATAATTAATGTTCCAATTGCGGAGGTCTGGCTCCTTCTAGGACCCAGACCTCCTTCTGGGCTGGTTCTAAACTGGGTGAGAGAGAGAGAGAGAGAGAGCAGAGAGAGATGAAACAAAACAGGAATGGCGGAATCCCGTAGCGTCCAATTGCTTCTCGTCGCGTTTGGTGAAAGGGTGAGATCCAGCATAACTAGTTACCAGGTAGGTTGCAACTTGCAACTAGTAGCGATCACGAGCAACTAGGACTGCGTGCAAAGACAGAGAGAGTTAACAGGCAATTATGGACACTGGATTTGCCTGTAAATCTCAAGATGTGATGGTACAATTCAGGAATATACAGTAATATAATATATTACTGTATACTGTATATGGTGTATATGGTAATATAACAGGTGTGATGGTACAAGTTAATTGGATCTTTCCTGTAATTCCATGTTTTTCGCGCAGTGTAGTCGCGACTGCGACCAGTAACAAACGAGTCGCGACCTGGTTGTCGGTGGCTACTGGATCTCGCTGTCTTTCGAAAAAACAAAACAGGAATGTCCCTGATTTTCATCTACAGGCTGGTCTTCTTGTCCTCGGCATCTCGCTGGCTCTTTTCTTCGTCAGAGGAGCTGGAGGAGCTGGACTCTCTCCTCTTCTTCTCCTCGCTCCGGTTCGAGTCCTTTCTCTTCATCTCCACCTCCTCCAGGCTCTTCTTCCTCTCCTTCTTCCCCTCGGGCTCCGCGTCGGCGAACTGGGCCTCGACCTCGGCAGGGTCCGTGTAGGTGTAGAAGTAGGCCATGACGGAGAAGATGATGCACACGCCTACCAGCATCGAGGCGAACAGGACATACTCGGCCCACTGGAGGGACACGGAAACAACACATACAGAAAAACACGTCCTTAACCCATTTGGGATTGGGACTGAGGCCCAATCTTCTTGGAGGTACCTGGAACTAGATTTTTGTCCCTGCAACTAAAAAAGGTCCCGACTAGAACTAAACATTTCTCTGGATTTTTTTTTTGTCCCTGGAACTAAAAATGGCTGGTATTCTCGAACGCTATGGTGTAGCCTGGTATGGTGTAAGTCTTCTCATTGGCTGCATGGTAGCAAATCAGATATGGGGCCTTGTGCGTAGGCCAAAAGCCTGTACCACCAGACCTGAATCTGAACCATGAACCACCCCCCCCCCCGTTGGGACGTAATGTCCACCAACCTGGTCTGGAAGCTTTATTGCTCCAGCGATGAGCAGCACGATGATGTTGCCCACGGCAACAGTAAACAACCAGCCAGCCTGCAGCACTGACTTCATGTTGCTGGGTGCCTGTAGGGGGCGACAACAATGTAAAAAATCATTTCTCTCTCTCTTTCTCTCTGATCAATACATCAGCCCGTATCGCATCAATGAAAATGTCTCAGATGTTTGCGACGCAAGATGTTCTTTTGGAGCCTGAACACTGAGAGAAAAACAGCATCTGAAAGTTTGATGGTGCTTTTTGAGGTGCTTTTTTTTACAAGAACGTAGTGAGAACTTTAGTGCATATTTTTGTGTGCAGTGAGAACGTTTCCATTGCATCTTTCTTATGAGAAGTTGTCTTCTGCAGCCAGTCTGTGTGCTGCACTTTATACCGTAAATAGAATTTTTATCCCACAATTTGGAACCCATTTTTCATCCAGTGCCAATTCCTAATGTGATCCTTGGCTCTACACTTCCTCTGCCAACCTGGGGAGACAGCAGACAGGCCTAATGCTTCCTTCAATGCATGAGGAGTCCAAGCTGCCTTCTTTTCACCTGACAGGGGGGAGTTTCTCTGGTTGGGCATACCGGTAGCGTGTGGAAGGAACACGCTATTCCAACCAGTTCCTGTCCCCTCCATCAGGCGAGCCGTCTGGCCAGGGGGAGGCAGTTTAAAACCCAGAATCACTGCATATTTTTTGTTAGGGCCATCTCCCCTAGGGGACATGGGGAGAACATGCAAACTCCACACAGAAAGGCCCTTTCGCTAACCCCGCCTATATACAGGACCTTCTAGCTGTGAAGGAACAGCACTAACCACGATGCCACCGTGCCCCCAGGCCTACTGGTGTTTACCAGTGTAGCATCACTCTGTTAATGCATCTATATATACATTACCTGTGAGTAGGAGAATTCCAGGCCAGTGACAGAGAAAACAACCTCCCCTGAGGTCATGAGGAAGTACTGTGGGATCTGCAGGGCCATGTGAACAGTGTTGGGGCCGATGTCCTCCACGGGAACGATGCCCTGACACTGGAAGTACAGACAGAGACATCATCATCATCATTATCATCATCATCATCATCATCATCATCATCATCATCATCATCATGTAAATGTCCAAATTAAAAAGCTAAGTAATTACTACAACACAGCACAAAAAGTTGCGTTCAAGTTCCTGAGACTTTGGTGGGGGGATAAATTCTTCTGAATGTTGCGTTCTGGGATGGTGCACCGCAGAAAATGCTACATTCACGTTATTACGAAAATTTCGTATGGACTATTGTCCATCGGGACAATGACCTGATAGAAACAAAACTGTCTGGACCCCGACAGGGGGACATAGAACATAAACACCGTACAAGTCAGGTAACTCACTTGGCCTCCTGAGAAGTTTAAATTGGAGGGAACCACCATAGTGAAGGAGCTGCCAAAGCCAAATGTCCTAGTGAATGTACACTCAGGCTCCCCAGGTCCCAGGCTCTTCACCCTAAACGTAGCACTGAAGACAATGAAAAATAAACCTGTGAGACTTAAAAACTTTTTTAACTTAGGCTAAGTTAATGATTTCACGTAGTTGAAAAAGTTAATCTTTTCTTCTTTTTTGGAGTGTGGTGAGAGTGTGGTGACCATAGAGTATGCCCCTCCCACCAACACACCAACATAGAAGATGTGCAAGATGTGCAATGTGTGTGTGAGATGTGCAATGTTGATGTAAACTTACTCGCCCTTGGTTACCAACTCGAACTCCGACATGTTCCAACGTACGATGGTTGGAACCGCCACGCCACCCACGGTCACGTTCAAATCTGAACCATAGCCGTTCACAAATCTGCAGGGAGAGAATTTGATGACAAAAAACTAAAATCTGATCTTCACCACGTCACGTTTACTGTATAATGTATTGTGTGTTGTACTGTATGGTGTATTAGTTACATACCCATAAGGTTCATCTGGTCCTCACTATGCTAGACTATGCTGGAGTAACCTCAGTTACAAGGATGCTTGTGAGTTGTGAGTGTTGTTTCTTCCCCAAAACAGTAATACTAATGTGACCATTTTTGTTTGTTTGTAACTTGCCTGATTGCGTTTTTGCCCTCCTGTGGCTTTGCATCCAGGTCTGTAGAGAACTGAATGGAGAGAGAGAGAGGAGTTGGTTTGACAAAGAGCAAGGGATTAACATCAAGAGACAATTTTATACATTTATATATTTGTCACTCATAAAGTTGCAGAGTTGAATGCCATCAGTGCATAGGGAAGGACAAAATCACATTTAATCAGACCATGTCCAGCATCACAGTACATTGTGATGTTTTGGGGTTTGTATCTATTTTACCGGCTATTTTCACCATTTGTGAAGACACACACATGGCTGCTTGTTAATACGCGCTGGAGCCATGTAGAAAATTAATTATTATTATAATTATTATTAAGTTATTTTGAGGGTCAACTTCAATTTTTGGCACATTTTGTTCTGTATTCGCAGTGCGAATTACACGGCATACATAGCGATGGCACCGTTTCTGAAGTACAAAAAAGTAAAAGCTTTTCTCCACATGTGGACTGCATGATGCCGACATACTTACCATTGTTGTTTGAATTTCGGAGCCATTCATAAAGAAGATGGAGGTTTGTCTCTTGCCATTTTGCAGGTTTACCTCCACCATGTCGTTGGTGTTATTGGAGTTAACGGTGAGGTTGAACGGTTTGTTAAATGTCAGGTACTCTGGTGTGGCCTGAAGGAGATGAGGAGTAAACATCAACCATCAGACGCTGATACCCAGCGCCGGACCACCGCTAAGATGTTAAAATGAAACCAAACCGCTAAGCGTTAAAATGAAACCAAATGGACCCTTACGGGTCGATTTGGTTTCATTTTACCGCTCTCAAGAGTTAAATTATATTTAAACATCTGAATTACGTAATCTCAAGAGTCCACACAATTAGAAAATGGAGAATAAGTGTTATTTTGACCAACATTTTGCCAATTCTGTTTGCCAATTGTGGACAAAAACGTGAAAGTTATTAGCTTTGGGTGCAAGAGACTAAAACTAAACATCACGAACTGTCAAATCAAACCCCAAATGCTGTTTTTAAACGTCTGTAGTAGCATAAGCAAGAAAACCTTCCAATTCTCCCCCTCATTTCATTATAAGTGCATTATTCTTAAACACTAGTTACTAATAGTAAGTAACACCTTCACCACTATTTCAAAGTCAAACTTTCTTGGGGGCCTTGAAATGGATTTTATTATTATTATTTTTTTATGTGTAGATCTTGTTGAGCCGGTCATTTTGTAGCTCTCAAGTCCAAAAAGTGTGGGCACCCCTGCTCTAAGTTCTATTCACCTGGAAGGGACCTATTGTCACTGGTTGCTCTCCAGTGTCAACGGGTGAGTAGGTCATGTCACTCCCATGATGTTGATGAACTTGATCTGGCCTTCAGAGCTGGACGGGAAGGTTGGTAGGGTTGGCTATCAGAGACACAGGAAGAAGAAAACACAGTGACACCACGCCTAAATCACATATCCACTACATTAACACATTACATTACATTAAAAGGATCCCAGGCTAATAAGCCTCATAGGGATAAATACATTATACTTGCCCCTCTATAACTAGAACATGAACATTGAACATTTAAAACAGATACTGTATAATATGTTCTTTAATTTAAAAAATAGTTCATATTTTTCTCCCATGGGGGCAGCCATTTTACTGTGCCTGTCATACAGATGATGTCACAAGAGATCGCTCAGTAGTAGAACTAACGCATCAAACAATGATATACAGTATTTTGTCCACCTAGTAAGTTTACCCTGTTTTATAGTTCTTTATTTAACCAGTGGGGGTCACCATTACAAACAGAGCAGTATATATACAGTATGTTGATGCAATGCTGGGTAATCATGGAACCAAATAATGCATTCCATAGCTGGACTACAGGACTGTGACGTCATCCCTATGACAGGCACAGTAAAATGACAGCCCCCATGGGATAAAAATATAAACTATTTTTAAACTAACAAACTTATCTATGTGTTTTAAATGTTCATTTCTAGTTATATATGGCACATATAATGATGATGAAGCTTATTAGCCTGGGATCCTTTTAAGGACTGGGGATTTCACCAGGAAGGCTTACCCTTGGATGAAACTGAACGCATGAAAAGTGACGTTCACTTCCACCAGAATTGAACTAGTTCAGAATGCCGTCCTTCCAGCAGAAATGTAGAACATTCCATTCAAGTTGACCCAAAATATGAATTTGTTTGTGCACAATCGTTCTTTGAACGCATTCGGGTAACACTGGTCTGGGCAGGTCCAGCCTGGTGTGCCTCACAATGGCCTGATACTCACATCAATCTGGATCTGGATAATAGCAGCTACAAAAAACGCCAGAGCAGCCAGCAGCATCCCCACGGTCATTCTCTTCAATGGACTGTGGACATGCGCACACACACACACACACACACACACACACACACACACACACACACACACACACACACACACACACACACACACACACACACACACACATACTGTACATGTTTATTTCGCTGTTTATTTATATTAAATGGGAATTGGAATAACGACAGTTCATGTATATGAATAAATTATAAGCATTACAGGCAAGACTGTTTTTTTGTGTAGTTATACAGTACTTTGTCCTGATGTCATTCCAATTGTGGACAAGAAATAGAAAAAATCCAATGATTAGATTCAAAATATAAGTAAAATTCAAAATATGCTCCTCAGCTCTCAAAGTTACTCTTTTAGTACGTCAACAAAAAAAAAAAAGTTGCTCCCGATATGCATGTCAGTGCCCTGCATGGTTTCTCTGTAATCGGTGCATGAATGTGCATGTGAATGGGAGAATGTAATGCGCTGCGTAAAGGGCTTTGGATAAAGGCGGTATGTAAATGCACTATTTAGCATCTTAGCATTCACAACAGATATCGGACACTCGGAAGAAACTCACGTGAAGTTGAGCTTGCACTTTGCAATCAGAGGATAGATGCAGCTGTCCACGATGGGGACCAGGACCAAGATCAAGATGGGATTCACAGTCTAGTAGGGAGGGAGAGAGAGAGAGAGACTCTGAAGAATCTGATCACAGTTTTCCAATGAATGAATGACTGAATGACTTTATTTCAGACTCAGGGTCCATAGAGAAAAACAGACACAAAAGACATAATACAATACAGAAAACATTCAATAAAAGACAGCCCAATGTATGGAGACAATTATAAATAGAGACTTTTAAGTCATGGAGTTACACTCCCATATTGTGAGACTTATTTACATAAAGAAATGGCTGAC
>CM076988.1:18163669-18256169 GCA_039105355.1 Benthosema pterotum
AAACGGAATGAGATTTACAAATCACATTGTTTGACGGGACCAGGAGCGTGACGAACGACAAGAAGAACGATACAAGGCTAAGAAGACCGTTGGCGCCTTGATATATACCAAACGATTATAACAAACATATAACAAACGATTATCTATGAACGCAATCGTACAAAGCAACGTGAGTTACTCATAGATTAGATTAGGTGTCATCAAATGGTCACCTGTGGCTCAAATAGCAAACATTAATGGGCCTTGTTGTATGAAAAGAGTTTAGATTTGTTTAAAAACAGAATCAAACTCCACCTGACCTCAAATTTATTGGCTCATTATTAATCTGCTGGAGACTGCTGTGCTGTGATTGGCTAAAACGCTGCCTCACCCCACACAACCACCGCCCGCCCCCAACACACAAATTAGCACTGCCTGCAGGAGCCCGACGAGTGTTTTGTTTTCATGATTTGTGAAAACAACAAAGTTATGGCCGCCGGCAGAACGAAGTAAAAAAAAATGAAAAGGGCAGAAAAAGGGCTATATATGTATTTTAATGTTTGACTAAAACGTTGCCTCTATTAGCTTTAACGGCAGCTAATACTATACTTGGGGTGGTTACCTCTCAGGGGCGGATCTAGGCATGGGCATGGGGGGCAGTGCCCCCCTAAATACCCAGTCTGCCCCCCCAAACACGATGCCATGTAAAACAACCCAAGATATTTCAAATTAAAGTGCTTATATTTGAATCACCACTATACCAACAGCATTTCATCATTGAAAACAGAAAACTCTGCATGCTGCGTGTCTGTTGCAGCTTCAACAACAGCTGATGTTATTATTGATTTACTTGCCTAATAAAAGACCTGTAACCGAAAATGGTATGGGCGCGACTTCATCGCCCGTGGCGCGAAGCGACACGGGCAATGAAGCCGCCCCCATACCATTTTCTCTTGCCCCTCCAACATGTTCTCTTGCCCCCCCAAATGGGACATGTCACATCCGCCCCTGTTACCTCTCAGGAAGGGGGTGATGATGGTGGACAGCAGGCTCCCAGCGTTGATGGACAGGTAGAAGATGGAGAAGAACGTGGACCTCTGTTTCTCCTGTCGGACATGGGCAGAAAAACAGAGGCCTCAGAAGGCAAGACAGTGACTGTTCTACAGGGCATAGCCATAGGCGGATCTAGAAATCATGGGCATCTGGCAAAGGGTCCCCCCTACACCAGAGGATTTTTCTTCCTGATGTGCACAACTGCACATACACGCATGTCAATTATGACATATAGCCGTGTAATATTCACCTAATTTCAGCAGGATTTACAGCAAGGGGTTGCTTGAAAATGATAAACAGCCAAAATAACTGAGCCAAATAAATGCAAACCGTTGCAGTATGTACCATGTCATGGTCTAGGACTTAGGACAATCACAAGGACACTGAACCTAAGCTCAGGGGCCCCTGGGCCTAGGCCCAATGTGCCCCGTTGGGTAATCCTCCCCTGGGCATAGCAGTGGGGAAGTGGGTGAAAAATCTGCTATTCTCTCAGCGAATGTTCCAAAGTTATACTCAAACAATTCTGGCAGTTCCAGTGATACTGATTAGACTCGCTACAGGAGTCAAAGTGTTCATTTTATGACCCGGCTTTCCTCTTTGCAGATGAGCAAAGGCCGGTACCGATTGAGGCTAATTGTTGTTTTATGGATTCAATTAATTTGTTCGACAGGATATAGACTTTGATCTGCAGGTGAAATTAATATAGGGTTTGAGTGGTAAATCGAACCCTTTGGACGGAGTTATGTAACGGCGACCTTTCAGTGATCGCCTGGCCTTGAACCCACGTTGTAAAGCTACAGAGACACCATGTTGTTGATGATGTTAATAAACAACAGATTTGGAACGAGTCAGTGCTGACTCAAAGCATGTGCTACTGATAACTGTGTGTGTGTGTGTGTGTGTGTGTGTGTGTGTGTGTGTGTGTGTGTGTGTGTGTGTGTGTGTGTGTGTGTGTGTGTGTGTGTGTGTGTGTGTGTGTGTGTGTGTGTGTGTGTGTGTGTGTGTGTGTGTGTGTGCGTGTGACAGAGAAAGATAAAAGCGATGTGACAGTGAGAAACACACGTGCCAGTATTTGTGCACGTGTGTGTATGCACCGGCAAATTACAGCATCCAATGCAATCGCAGCACAGCAATTGTATTGCTGCGCAAGTTTGCGTGCGTACTGTACGTGTGCGGCGTACAGTACACACGCAATCACGAAACAAGCGCTCTTGTTAAAACTTGGTCGCACCGAGCAGTGTGTGTGTGTGTGTGTGTGTGTGTGTGTGTGCACGTGCATGGGTGCGAGCGTGTGTGTGTGCGCGCTAACCTGGTGTTCTTCAAACTGATCTCCACCGAAGGCAGCCACGCAGGGCTTGATGCCTCCTGTTCCCAGAGCGATGAGAAGCAGACCCACCATGGACAACGCACTGGAACAACACATAATAGCAATAAAATATACTGTACATAAGAATATGTCTGTTTTGTAGGACATCTCTGAGTGAGCGAGGGAGTGAGCGAGTGAGTTACCGCGACATTGAGGGGTCAGAAACAGAGCGCTCTAGCTGAATACAGACAGACTGTTTTCAATGAGTGCGCCTAAAAGTAGCTACGAACGGCAAAAAGTCGCTAGGGGGCGGTGTGGCATGACCCATTCCCTGAATTCTAGAGACTTTTCAAAGAGCCACTAACTACTTCCTTTACTGGGGAGTGGGCAACACTGCCTTAGACACTTCGAGTGTCACCACCCATTTAATCAATAGATAATAATTAATAAATGCTATTTTTTTCCATCTCAACTCACATGTGGAAGGTCATGTCGTCTGGCTCTCCGTCCTTGTTGTGGTCGGTGATGTCGTGTATGGCGCTGACGGCCATGACACCCTGTCCCACCGTGTAGACGATGGACAGGTAGACGATGGTCCTGCATGGAGGAGACAGAGGAGAGATGAGAGGATGAGAGGATGACAGCGCTTCTGATGGTCACACTAGTGGAGATGCAAGGCAGTACAGTGTGTTTTTCATATTTTGATATGAAAATGGTCGCAGAGTTTCAAGGCCTCCACTTCAGGATGTAGACATGTCAAAGTATCCCTGGGCAACACACTGAATCCTCCAAAATCTGCCTCCAGTGGCAGGTGGAAACGCAGCGATAATCAGGGGTGTAGTGGAGGGGGGACGCGGGGGGACGCCGTCCCCCTACTTCTCTAAAATATTTTTGGGGCAAAAGGAAAAAAAAATCCTTAGCATGGTGAAATACATCTTAATGACATCATCAAGACGTGTTTCACCATGTTAATGAGTTTCCTTTTTTCTGAGAGTGTACAAATGGAACCAAATGGACCCGCTAGGGTCCATTTGGTTCACATTTGTACACTCTCAGAAAAAAAAAATGGGTGGAATTTCCCTTTAAGAGGCGTCCCCCCACTTCTAAAAGTACCACTACAACACTGGCGATAATGCATGCGTTTCTGGCTCCGCGTCTGTAAAGCCCCTAAAGGGGCTTTTCACACGGGGAGTATAATTAATCGCGCCTTCTAGTTCATTCTCAATGGGAGGAGCGGCGTTTGGTGCTTAGAAAACACTGTGCGATAAAGCAAGCAAGCGTGTGCTGCCGGGCGTTATCGCACGCCGTTCAATGTTGTTTGTGGCATATGACCATGTGTGATTTTAGGCCTCAATTCTATGAGCTTTTTTTTATGCTGAGCAATTATCGTCCAGTGAGGGGCACAGTGGAATCGCTGCAGGCGTTTATCACTCCCTGCCTGTATTGCCCTGAATGCTTGGAAATGATTCAGCATCATGAAAACCATCAAACATGTCACATGCTACATAAAGCAGGATGAAATGTTTTTTTTGCCTACGCTTTGGTTGTTAATGGTATGGTGACGTATTATAGCAATTATGAAAATGGCAAATACAAGTTAGCATCTGACAGTTTCTACATGCCGGGGACCCCTACTCGACATTTCTAACATCAGTTTCTACATGCAGGGGACCCCTACTCGACATTTCTAACATCCACTTCTACATGCCAGGGACCCCTACTCGACATTTCTAACATAAAACCTTGGTGTACTCAACATGTCCATGTTCACAATGGTATCACTTCACATGTTGTTCTCTCAGTGCTAGAACACAACGTGCTGCCAGGCAGGCAGAGAGGTGGAGTCACATTAATGTGTACTGCAGAGTCCCTCATTAGCACAACATTATGACCCAGCTGTACACTGACTACAGTAGAAACATGTAATGGATTGGTGATTGATAAGAGGAGGTTTATTAAGGACACGCAGATACAGATAGCAACTCGGTTCAAAGATTATTTTTTAGATAAAGAAAAGGTTGTGTACCGTGGGTTGTGTACAACATCCACTTCAACTCCTCAGAAAATAACAGCTACTCAATTTGATCTATTTCGAATGCAGTGAGCGAGATCACTATGTAAGCCGGGCAGATATGTTACAGGTGCGCCTTTGCATGCGTCACTTACTACATATTTAGGCATTACTAACGCGGATGATGGCGTTAATGGAGAACTCCATATTATATATTATACTGAGCTGACTGATGTTTTCTTTTTTATTGCTTGTAAATTGTATCGTTGTTGTTATTACAATGGTTTGTTTTATTCTTGCATCAACTCCTTTTGAAATCCTTGCTATGAACAGTAGAGGCCTATAGCAGCATGATAAATCGTTCATAATCAGCTTAAGGTCTAAATGGGTTTTAAAGGGCATTATCTTTCATGTTGCACAACCTTCACAGTGAAATTGTGCATTATCTTTAAGGTTTACAGGATGTGATAAGATGTTATGTCTAGTAGGCACCTAATTACTTATTAAAAGAGTAGGCAGCGGGTGCCTGCCAATATGTTCTGAACTGACAGGGTGCCGCGTGTATGTCCTTCCCTGTTCTGATATTCCATATGTTGATCTGACCTCACCAACACTCAAGACACACTCCATATAAGGAAGTGACCGACAGCAGGCAATCTACAGCTGTTTATCAGCCAATCAATAAATAAGGAGATGAATTGAACTGACGCAGCAGCTGTTCCACGTGGACATCTCCAATGCGCACAGATGCCCGCACGTGCACACGTGGCTCTGCCTTCTCGTAGAGGTTAGCGGATGCTTTGAAATCCCGTTATCTATTTCCCAAATCTATTTGATGAAATTAGCAACTTAAGGGAATGCGTGACAAACACGCCTATGACCACACCTCCAGTCGCAAATAACAGTGTCGGTGTAAAGAATAGTGGCTAAGGGAAGAGGAAATTAGCAATAAGGGAATTCATTGCGGACTACGGGTGGTGCTATGGGCAGCACCAGGGACAAGGCATGTAACGAAATTCGTGCCCCATATGTTTGACTCTGATTCCACATGCCATAGCACCAGCAGTCTGCCGTTACTCAGGTGGATGCGTGCACGCAAACTCACTTCTCACCCTCTGGGTGATTTTACTCTGACACTATGATGTTATATTCTCCATACATTGTGAATGGGGGGTTTAATGTTTGTGTGGGCTGACAATCTACAGTACTAGATGAATATAGGAGGGGCTTAGCTCTGGTCCATACAATGGAGCTCTGTGAAAGACAATGTAATCTCTGGATTGAAACTCCAACCAGCCTCTCTTGTGGAGTGGAAATATAAATAACGTTTTACCTACTCTGAGCCTCCCAGAGCTAGGAGGGACTAGCATCCATCAAGACTAAATCCTTCCTAAATTTAGGAAAAACAGACTAAAGAACTCTTTTGTACATCAGTCTGTCCTACTTCTAAACCAGAATCGTTAAATCCAAGGTCTTGTTCGTCATGTCCTGCTCTTTGTTTTGTTTCCGTTTTTGTTTCGTTTTTCTGTCGGTGTCTGTAATGTATTGTATGTTGCACTTGTATGTTGTCTTATTTGTGAACGGTGTCGCCATGGAGGCAGGACAAATTTCAGTGCAAACTGACAATAAAGTCGTATCGTATCGTATCGTATCATATCGTATCGTATCATCCATCAAGACCCTTAGAACACTTGACGTCACTCACTTGAACTTGCCGAGCCATGAGTCGGCCACAATGGCTCCCAGGATGGGGGTCAGGTAGCATAGGGCCACAAAGGTGTGGTAGATATTGACAGCGGTGTCTTCGTCCCACTTCAGGAAGGCTGTGAAATACAGCACCAACACCGCTGCAGAGAGAGAGAGAGAGATAGAGAGAGAGAAAGAGATGGGACAAATAGAAAGGACATTTGAGGGGAGAAAAACACTAGTAGTCCTTTAGAATGCCAGCAAGTCTGACAGATGGAGAGGAGCTCATAGTTCCACCCTCACTCCAGAGGACCGCTATAGTTCTACACCCACTCCAGAGGACTGCTATAGTTCCACACTCACTCCAGAGGACTGCTATAGTTCCACACTCACTCCAGAGGACTGCTATAGTTCTACACTCACTCCAGAGGACTGCTATAGTTCTACACTCACTCCAGAGGACTGCTATAGTTCCACACTCACTCCAGAGGACTGCTATAGTTCTACACTCACTCCAGAGGACTGCTATAGTTCTACACTCACTCCAGAGGTACCACAGTTTTGTGAACTTCATGTACTAAATACATTGGACATATAAAAGACAATAATAACATAAGCTACAAATATAGACTGAACTGAAGTAAATAAAGTGGGAATTGTAACAGCCGAAACCAATAACACATCAGTATTGTGATATTAACCTGAGACCCACACAGGGTGAGGGTGGGCCCCCGAGCTGCCAGTTGCTGTATGACGTGAACTTGAAACATATAATTCTTATTACAATTGGTAAAATGAATTAACTGTACTCTCACCTCGCATGCCATAGTAGGAGAACCGTTCACAGAACTCATTGACCACGATGAAGAAGACGCTGATGGGGTAGCCAAAAATGGACGCTGGGAACAAAAAAACAAAGACAAAAAGCAACCGTCTTAAACTTTTCATTCTCTGTTACAGTTTAGAATTGTGTTTAGAAATGTTTTAGTATGATTGAACATTCCATGGTCTATTATGATTAAGAATTGTTTTAAAATGTTCTGGTATACTGGTAATAAAAATAAATAAATGCATGGTAACATTGGATCAAATTGCAATATATAATTAAGAATTGCAATACAAATCGAAGCAGCACCCTGCGTATCGGTATTGTATTGTTGTCTTATGGGAAAGTGAGTGCATCATTCCAGCAACCGCCGTTTATCCTCATACAAATACTGAATCATTTCCTTTAGAAAGAAAAAAAAGCACTCCAGATGAAGCCATAATGATAATTATAACGGCATCCTCCTTGCTCCGGCTTCACTGCATGCATCCTTCACTGCGCAAAACACATGGAATATGGATGTGTATCATCAAATCCAGTGCCCATAATTGCCTGTTAACCTCAGCTTTCACGCAATGCTGACTTGCAGAGATTGAAGGATTATCCAAATTCTACAGATAAAAAAGAAGGATGAATATTTCCAGATTATGTTAGGATCGGAGGGTCCATGGATGTGATGCCGTTTTTAAAAATAATTCCCAGCGAGGGTAGAGTAGTAGCAGGGGGTCTGTCTGCTGCTCCAGAGAAGAAACCCACCTGTCATGGTTGCTGTGGGCCTGACTTCCCTGTCCCCGTCCCTCCTTCAGTGTTTATCCTTCAGTAAGAGAACAAAAACAGAGACAGAGACCCAGAGAGTGGAGTGACAGCTGTCAGAGAGTGTGTAGAGAAACTGAGGCCGTGAGGAGGGTTGGGCAACGTACTTGTACCTGTACTGTGACCTCCCACCATCCACATGGATGATGGACCATGTACCTGCACACACACTGATACTATAGGGCAGGGCTCTGGGGGCCACATGTGTCTCCTTAGCCCCTCCTTAATGACTCCCTACCAAATATGGAGATTCAACTATGTTCAGGGCTTTTCAACCTTTTTGACTCCAGGGACCACCATTTATTCCGTATTTGAGCCACGGACCACCATTTGATTACATTTTCACACCAAAGACCTAAAATTAAAGAATTCTTTTGATTTTGTCCACAATTCCAGGCTGTATTTTGCCAACAAGACAGTGTAAACTTCTTAATTAAGTGGTGCTAATTCAGATGATGAATATTTTAACTCTTGAGAGTGTGAAAATGAAACCAAATGGACCCGCAAGGGTCCATTTGGTTTCATTTTTACATTCTCAAGAGTTACATCTGGTTAACCAACTTTCCATCATTTAGCCTGGGGACCACCTGGAACCCTCTCAAGGACCACTGGTGGTCCCCGGACCACCTGTTGAAAACCCCTGAACTATGTTCATTGTCTGTCTTCACGTCTTTTATTGTTGCTGTAGTAAGTGAACAAGGGACCACCGCCCTGACCACTGTTGTTGATATGGGCTAAGAATAGCATTTTTATAACACTTGCTATTCATCCCATGTGCATGCATGATCATCATGCTCAACCTAATGGTCCACTGACTACTAACAATATCCTAGTAATAATGACCCCACCAGACTGTCCTCTTGATATTATTAGCTCTTCATGCTTCCTTTTTCTGTTCAATTTCCTGGAATCGAACAAGTCACTAAATGACCACATGGGCGGTAATCATATAGGTCAGCGGGTCATTCCGCTTCACTGTTTCTCAACTAGTTAGGGTGACCAGATGTCCCTCTTTGGGTGGGACAGTACCTCATTTACATGACTTTTCACACAAATTGAGCCCCTGTCTGTCCCACATTGTGACAGAGTTCATCTGACAGAGTTCAGTGTTCAAATGCCCTCATATTTGGCCCTCATATTTCTGTCCCTCAAATGAACAGTTTAGATCTGGTCAAAGAAATCCTACATGACTAAATACATGGACAGGGACCATACGCAATACTTGCAACTAAGGACCACCATTGGTCAGAAAATCCCTGCTTTAGAATAAAGTTTCAAAAACTCTGTCCACTAGAATCAGCATTATATCCTGCAGCAGGAGCATAATATGAAATGAATGTTCATTTACATGTACATTTGTATTTAATAATTTTAATGGGCTAATATAGCCAGTGTTGACTTCATTATAAGACTCAAATATATCTGCCAGATTTTCTATTTTTTTTTGGTCTTGGATATTAATTGGCTCTTAGGAAAGTCACTTCTTACTTATGTACTATTACTACTTATACTATAAGTAGTGTAATAATATTACACTACTTGTTACTTGGAATCAAGAGTAATATATTACTCTTGAATGCGCATACGGAAATAACAATTGTTATTATTTTTTACTGCAACGTAATATCTAACATCCGGACCTCACAGCCCTGTATCGTAAACAGGTGACTGTGCACACATACGTCTTGTGCACGTGATTATACGGCATTAGTGTGTGTGATTACTTTATGACTCTGCCTGGGAACTGTCCGCGTGTGTGACCGGGTCTTGCCTTCCAGTGAAACACCTATTATTATTATTATTATGTGGAGAGATAGACTTCAGTGTCAGTGAGCTGATAAAAGTCACAAACACAATGAAAAAACTAAGCAAGTTCCTTCTCAAAGGTCAACCTCGGCGTCTCATAAACGTGTTATGAAAAACAGAGAGGCCAGGAAACCCTGCAGGCCTGTCTGTGCTTTTGACTAGTTGTGTTTCATAATATCACCATTTAACAGTGTAATGAAGTTCTAAGCCCAGATCTACAGCCATACACCGAGCGCCTGTATCTCTGCTTTTGACGTACGTGGTGCAAATCTTTGTGTTTCAGAAACTAGAAATCTAGACAGGACACAAATTTAACAAAGGTATTTTCAGGGATTTCACTTATTCTGGACTGAGGTGGGTCCAAAATGGAAAAAAGGACCCCCAGAATGATCTGTATTCGGGTTGGGATTACAATACCTGATACAGTAGGCATATTGCAATAAACGCTGCATTCCAGCATCTTCAAGCATCCACAGTTTCAGTTCCATGTCCTGTAAAAAGAGATCCACATGATTCACACAGTGAAAAACACTAGTCAACAGTATGTGCTCTGCTCCAAACATCATCCAATTTAGGCATTTATTAGACACACTCGTAATTCAGAGCGACTTACATTAAGCATTAACAAAAATGATGGCAGTACATCAAAAACATAAAGTATACTATAATTATAAAGAATCATACATGAGCTAAGAAAAACAGCTGTATAAATGCATGCATAAATGAAAGTGCTATACAGAACATGCAAGCCTATAGCTTTCCAAAGCACACATAGATGCCCTGTACATGCATGTTAAACCAGAGGTTTTCATCCTTGAGAAAGGTTCCTGGTGGTTCCCAGCTGAATGACAGAGAGTTGGTAACTGAATCTACTCTTATCTTTAACTCCTGAGAGCGTAACATGAAGCCAAATGTACCTGGGCTTACAAGATAATTGTACTCACAAGTTAAACTATTGGTATGGTATGGTTTGCATTACTTAATTTACAAGAAGTCTACACAACTAGAGCATGCAGAATGCAGAATATACTGTATGCCTACTGCATGTAGAATTGTTTGATCAATGTTTGCTTGTTAGGTATCTCTTGGAACGACATCACTACAGCATGGAATTGTCAACTATTGTTGAGAAAATCTTTTCCAATGACAACACAATATTTATAAATATTTATAAGTTCTGCAGCGTTTGAGATGACCAATAAACAATGGACATTGACATGAAAAAGGAGAGCAGGGTGAAAACATACCAGTCACAAAACACAGGCACTTCCAATTCCACTCACTAATCCATTAGTGCATTGCCTCCATTGCAATTCCAGACAAAACGACTTGTTTTCTTGCATATTTTCTTAGACTATACTGAACTATACTGAAGCAGATCCATTGTATAGAGCTCTGCATGTCACTGGAGTGACGGTTGAGTTTCTGTAGCTGCACTTTCATAGATAAAGGAGTGAGGGCTTGGAAATGGTGCATTCATTTACAACCCTTTATCCAAGGTGCTTTACATAGATTGTGGGTTGCATTCACCCATACATATACAGTACATTCACACACCGTTGGCAGCAGAAACAATGCAAGACAACCAACCTGCACATCAGGAGCAATTAGGGGTTCAGTGTCTTGTGCAGGGGTTGACACTAAGGTCTCTGAGGCACTTGCCCATTGGGCAAGTGCAAGTCAGGTTCTACTTGCCCTCAGGTCATGGTCACTTGCCCCCCAAAAATATATTGTAAATTTTGCATTTAAGTTTACTTACTGCTTTAAACCAGGGGTTTTTAACAGGTGGTTCGGGGACCACCAGTGGTCCCTGACAGGGTTCCAGGTGGTCCCCAGCTAAGTTGGTTAACCAGATGTAACTCTTGAGAACGTAAAAAAAATTACACTCTCAAGAGTTAAAATTCATCATCTTAATTAGCCCATAGTGGTCACAGACCCAGTGGTCCCTGACCTCAGCAAAATGATAGTTTGGAACCAAATGAACCTGGGAGAGAGATAGGTAGAGATAGCTAGAAAGCAGGGAAAGACACAGAGGCAGAGCACAATGACTGCCTTCAAGACAATTCATCTTGTGTTATAGTGCACTAAGTTGCACACTTGCCCGATCGGGCAACCAGGTAGCAGTCTTCACTTGCCCCACCATTTTTTTTACTTGCCCCGGGCAAGCGGGCAAGTGTTAGTGTCAAGCCCTGTTGTGTCTTGGCTGCGGACTAGTGACGAATAAAACGAATAAAAATCAAACTACAAGTTCACTTATTCTTACAAGTAAGGTTTTATTTAAAAGAATGTTTCAGAACATTATGTACAAGAGCAGTTATTAGATAAAAATGCATTCTATTTTCATATTTATACTTATAGAATAAAAAAACAAACAAGGCATCTATTTGACAGACAAATAAAGAAACAAGAGGATAAAAAAACAAAAGGAAAAAACAACTCACACATAGTCCGACCCTTCTATGTCTATGCATTGCACAGTCCGTTGTATTTGTCATGGTCTTTGGCCTGATGTGCAGTATCGTATCATAGGTAGGGCTAATCTTACAGTAGAAAAAATATTGCACGCACTTTTTTTAATTTAGCAGAAAATAGGTAAGAACATTGCAGTTTCTTTTTCTTGGTCTTAATCAGCTCCAACAGGCATTATTATTATTATTATTAGATCTAAAATAGAATGGAAAATCTCTACGAAGAAAAGATAAGATGTGGACGTCAGCACCTACGAAAAACAACATGACCAGAGCGTATCTAAAAATACATTGTGAAAATATATTTTCAGCATCCAAAATACATTTCCAAACTATATATTCTTTGGCCAATTCTTCTTTTTATATATTTTATATATATATATATATATACTGTATATATTTTATTTTATTTTTTTCTTTAAATAGAAATGTGAAACGCATGATAATTATATGTTGTCTAAGGGGAGATGAAAACCGGATGCTTTTCTTTCTGGACATAAACCAATATGTGTCTATTGCAAAATAAATGAGATGAGAAACTACTGCGCTTCCGCAGAGGAATATTATACTACATGTATGCATTGTTTTACAGTAGTGCCATTTTCTTTTCAACGACGACAAAAGGTTTATGTAACAATCTTGTAAGAAAAATACTGTAAATGAACGTGACACCATACGCAACCCACAAGATTAAAAAAAAGAGAGGAAGAGTGTTTGTTATATACCGGCCAGTTTGTTTTGCCATACAGGGAGGGATGCTTCAATCGGGCGGCGGGTCAGTTTAGTTAAGACAGTCATGCACACACTAGTATGATTGATTAAGTTTAGATTCGAACATCCATCCTGCAGCAGACCCAGAGTAATCTAGGAAGAGATTGGCGTCATGCTTTGATATCAGGTGCCTATGGTCTATAGTTCCAAACATTGGAACCATCCCCTTCAGATAGACACATTCCATTGTTACAATGGGATTCAACGTCGGATGACCAGATGTCCCTCTTTGTGTGAGACAGTCTCTCGCTTTTAAGACTTTTCAAGCGCCACACATACAGAGACCCTGTCTGTCCCACCTTGTGGCATGGCAGGTATCAGTGTTCAAATGCCAATAGTTGTCTTTATGTTGTAAAGCTCTCTCACTGTCTCTTTTCCTGCTCGATGTGTTTTAAGCCTGAGAAATATTCCCCTATAGGATAAAGCATAAAGTAGGGGCTCGCAACTCACTTTAATTCAGCAGGCGACTAGTACTCAGAGTAGTTCATACTCTGCCTACCTGTTGCTTTGTTTTTTTGGAACATTTTAAAGTGATTTGCGTGCCTATGCTTTCTTTTAATGGTTATTGATTGCACAGTTTTGGCTCAGCACCAATGCAGGAAGTGTGTGATCTAATTCAAAGCTATAATTCAAAGCTATAATGTCACTCTCTTACTGGATTACTCTAAAGCAGAACGGCAAGAAAGTGGTGGCACAGGTATTTGCAGCTGGGACTGACGACAATCTCGGAACGTTGTGCCTGTTAATATTGGAGATATTAACAGATATTAAAGTCAAAAGCAGTGTTTTCCTTTCTTTCATCCAGTGGGTCTTTTCAACATTTACTAAAAAAAGAGTATTAGGGTTTTGACAAAAATATAGAGCCTTATATAGAAGCATCAAATGGTGTTCTGTGGCTCGACTACAGCAAAGGGGCGTTTTGCTGTCTAAAGGTTGAAAAGGATTCACTAGACAGAGTCTCCATAGGAAACAAGAGTGATGAAGCTACCGGCGCAGAATGAGTGTGCGCATGCACGTGTGTGGTGGTGGGGATGTTGAGCTTGAGTTGAGCGTCACATTTCTTTTCCAACCTTCTCGAAGAGCATGGAATGTATGGGAAGAGAGGAGCAACAACCACAGGCTACATAAACGACTGTCCGTCTAATAAGACAGCTTCACTTAATTGTCAGAATAGTCTAGAGTGTGGCGTGTATGCACAAGGAAGTGCACACCCATTACATTTGACTGGCACGTCTATTAGCCAATCATCACAGGCGATACTGTACTGTATATATAAGAAAGGCTAGATAGTTCACCCCTAAACTGCTGGCCATTGGAGAGCTATGTCGCTACGTGGCAGCCATTTTGCCTCAGGCCGCTCGCCCACTGATCATAACATTGTGTCTATAATGGTAAATGGTGCATTTATATAGCATATACCTTTATCCAAGGCGCTTTATAAAGTGCATTACATTCACCCATTCACACACACATACACCGGTGACAGCGGAAACCATGCAAGGCACCAACCAGCACATCAGGAGGATTTGGGTCTTCAGTGTCTTACCCAAGGACACTTCGGCATGTAAAAAAAGAGGAGCCGGGAATCGAATGTACTTTGTACTTTTTTAAAATAACCACTGTGTCTATAGACACACCATAACATTGTGTCTATATACTATTTAATTAACCAGGTCCTGCTCATTGTCAGAGACATCAGAATAATTACATGCTTTTATATGAGATATAAAGAATAACATAAAAAGCAGATAAGTGTCTAAAATCCAGGGTTGGACGGGCCATGGGGAGTACCGGGAGCCCTCCTGGTGGGCCGCGACTGTCGGGGGCTGTTAAAAAAAATGCCTGTATTGTACCTGTATGAGTGAGTGACAAATCAACCCTCTTCTATGTTGGATCCTTTTGCCACCATCATTCTAGTGAGAGCAACAGAGGGTCGTTGGTTTGTATCATTTATGTTGTTGGGTAAAAATGGTGGTATTATGGCGTGTTTTGTTTGTGTGTGTTGCTGACAGAGCAGGGGTATCTGCACCTGCTGGTGGTGATGGGGCGGTCCGGGCCAAATTTATGCAAAAATGACCCGGGCCAAATTTTCGTCCCAGTCCAGCCCTGCCTCATAGCTAAGGTTTGAGTGAGGTGTGAGTATTACGAGAACACACTTTCCTGTAGCGCCGTAGCAAGATTGCCACCAGTGAAGCGACATTAGCCTTGAGCCATCTAGCCTTTATAATAATGTCTATAGCGTGCCCTGGGCCGTGATGACCATGACTCAGGGGTCAGATCGTGGCAGTAGCATTGAGTTCACCAGTTCTCTCCTTCTCCATCTCCATCTGCATCTGGTCTCTCTCGAGCAAGAAAAAACGATGAACAATAACTTCGAAAAGTGGTGACAACAAACATCTCATATCTCCACAATAATTTCGAATTGTAGTCACTGTTGTTTCAGCCTGGCTTTGATGTGGAAGCGTACGCAGGGTTTGACCGGACATATTCCTGGTGGGCTGTGAGCGTAGGGGGACGCTAGGGGGGCAAATCAACCCTCTTCTATCATGGATCCCTTTGCCAGCGTCATTCTAGTGAGAGCAACAAAGGGTTGTGTAGGTGCCTGTTGGTTTGTTATCAGTTATGTTGTTCTGTAAAAGTACATATAGTTGGTATATATTTGGGGCTTGTTTGTGTGAGCACTGATGGAGCGCAGGTGAGCAGGAGGTTAGAGTTTCTGCTATCTGCATACTGGTTGTGGTGGGCCGGTCTGGGACAAATTTGTGCGAAAATGACCGGGACGGAAGTTTTGTCCCAGTCCAGCCCTGCATATCGCTAACGGTTCGGAACACATTGCCTCTAGCCCAAGAGAGACCAGCTGGGAAGCAGCCAGGAGGAGGATTAACACGCTGCTGCCACCATCTGGCAGGGAGGAGGGGGGTTGATGAAAGTTCCAGGGTCAGAGGATGGTGGTGGAGCCGGCGTGTGCATTGTTGGCGCTGGTTGGCGTGCCGCTGATGGCGTTAAAAATGCCCACGGAGTCCGACAGAGAGGACCTGGAGCCGTCGTCCACGGGGCTGATCTGTAGGACAAAAAAGTACTTTAGTATTTAAGTATTAGTCACTGCAATGTAATAAAAGAACTATTCAAGTAAAACGTTCCGGAATGGACTTAGTAAAAGCGGAGAAAAAAGTGCAATGAGCATTAAAGAGAATTAAAGGGATTGTGGAGCATTAAATGGGATTAAAGGGGTTGTGACATTATTATTCTTATTATTATTCTGAGGTCAGTTGCACCCACAAATCCTGACTTTTTCACATCCAGTAGGTTTTCTGTGGTCTGGAGGTTTTCTGACTCCAACAAGTGCTCTGACTTTCTTGCCGTTTGTGATGTCACAGGCTGCACATCTCATACATGTCAATGCTATTTGCCAGCAGATGTCACTGTTTCCACTGTTTGTGCCTGTTTTCATTGCAGCCCAAAAGCCGTTCAAACCCCAGAGAAAACTCCAGACCATGAAAAAAATCCACTGCATGTTCAAAGTTTAGGTTTTCTGGGTGTAATTGCGATCATAAAACCAACTTTGGGAAGTTGAACATAAGGAAGAACACACGTTTCTTATCGACACAGACATTACGTAGGATTTGCATGGACTATAGAACAGCAAAAGAAAAGTTTAAATAAAAAAACAGGCTTTACCATCCGATCTGTCCAGGTCAGCAGAGAGACGAGAGGAGACGAGAGCAGGGTTAGTGACATAATGGTCAGAAGAGGAGCAGAGCATGTGGCGTTAAAATGCATTAGCATATGGCACCGAGAAAGGACAGAAAAATCAGTGAAAAAGCAGATTGTTCATGTCCTTGTCTGCAGAAGCAGCATGCATTCTGGTAGTTAAATGGTAAATGGTGCAATTATATAATGCCTTTATCCAAGGCGCTTTACATAGCTTGTGCATCACATTCACCCATTCACACTCACATTCATACACTGATGGCAGTGGAAACCATGCAAGGTACCTACTAGCACATGAGGAGCAATTAGGGGTTCAGTGTCTTGCTCAAGGACACTTCGACACTAACTCTATGGGAGCCCAGAATCGAACCCTGATCCACTGCCGTCCCATAAGTTAGTACTGTACCTCTTTGGATTTGGATGACACCTAGACATTAACTCTATGGGAGCCCAGAATCGAACCCTGATCCACTGCCGTCCCATAAGTTAGTACTGTACCTCTTTGGATTTGGATGACGCCTAGATGTAGATGTTCCATGAGTGGAACTAGTATACAGTATCTAGTCTATCAATATACAGTACTTTGAACAGTGGGCATACTCTGCCAGGCGTAATAGAACGATACAAGTGAGCAGGTTCATGTTGTTTGCAAATAAAGAAAAGCATAATGGACAATATTGGCAATGATACATGAATCTGATGCACAAGCATAAAAGACAACAATAATCCACACACTGGACTAGTTTAGGCAGTAGCACTCAGTGACATTGACGCGTCACACCCGTTTTAACGCATACCCCGGTACTCATGAGCCATCGTCTATTGTGCACAGAAAAACTCTTATTTCCTTCACACGTGATACCGATGATGCGAATTAAGGATCTGTTCTGTTTAGTGTGCTATGGTTCTCAAACCTGGAATGGAAACAAGACTGACAGGACGTATCTTTTCCTTGAGCGATGTCCTTCTGGATTCTGTGTTTACCTGTTCATAATGGCAGACAGCTGTCTGTAGTGTGGTTTAGTGTGTGCCTGTTCATAATGTCTGACAGCTCTCTGTAGTGTGGTTTAGTGTTCACCTGTTGGTGCATGATGGCAGACAGCTCTCTGTAGTGTGGTTTAGCGTGTACCTGTTGGTGCATGATGGCAGACAGCTCTCTGTAGTGTGGTTTAGCATGTACCTGTTGGTGTATGATGGCAGACAGCTCTCTGTAGTGTGGTTTAGTGTGTACCTGTTCGTGCATGATGGCAGACAGCTCTCTGGCCAGCTCTCGGTAGCTGGCCTTCATCTCGTCGTGATATTCCTGCTGGTCCTCTTTGATTAACCGTTCGTTGACGGCCAGCGCCTGGCCGCAGGCGTCCACAAACTGCCTGAAGACAAATATGGACATATTCAGTACAGCAGCGTTCTGACTGTCAAGGCAATGTCTGGGTAGCTGTACAATTGGACAGATACAGTATATAACGGTTCCCCATAAGCGAGCAACACCCACTATCGCTGGACGATGTCGCCTCAAAATAGTTCGCTTTTTGGAGACGTTGCTTTGCCCACTTTTCGGCCATTGTCTGTTCGCCTGCTGTTTGCTGGTAGTTGCCAAGAAGCACTGCAAGTGCGAAGTAAGAAGTAGCTCCTCCCTAGGGTAGGGTGGTTGTTACTGAACAAAGATGATGGATAAAGTGCAAACCTCACTATTCTTTATTTTAAGAACACATTGCATTTTTCTTTTCTTATTTAACAGAACACTTCTTACGGTAAGTAGTAGGCTGTGAGCGAGTGTGACACGGTTCTACCGTAAATGTGCTAGGAAAGGGAAAATCCAGATGTTTGATTTTCATATTTACATTGTCCAAGTTCTGAAACCTCGATTTCGATTTGATTTTGATTCATTGTGAAGCCCTACTCTGCCTAAAGGTAAGGTTTATTGTGAGGAGACTGAAGTACCTGAAAACCTCTTTCAGCTGCTTGACCTTGTTGTCAGGATACTTCTTGGCACTGCTGTCATCTAGGAAGGCTCTGGCGTAGGCTAACGGACCGGCATTCACCTGGAAAACACACCCGCGCACGTGCGCACGCACACACACGCACCGGTCAGTATACAGAATTGCATTTGGTTGTTTTAGTGACCCAACAGTCATGGGCGGATGTAACCTTTCCCAATTAGGGGGGGCAGGAGAATATGGTATGGGGCCGACTTCGTCGCACTCATACCATTTTCGGTTACTTAGGTATTAGGCAAGTATAAGCATCAATAATAGCATCAGCTGTTTTTGAAGTTGCAACAGACACGCAACATGCATAAAGCTAAAGGTCTGTCTCAAAGTTTTCTGTTTTCAATGATGAATGCGGTTGGTTTAGTGTTGCCAATGGTAGTTAGTTAGTAGCAGTAGTAGTGTTTTTAAATACAAGCATATTAAATTGAAATATCTTGGGTTGTTTTGCATGTTTGGTGGGGCAGACTGGGCATTTAGGGGGGCATTGCCCCCCCCCCATGCCTAGATCCGTCCCTGCCAACAGTATGTACAATAAATTACCTGGACACTGATGCTGCCCTGCAGTTTGAGCTGCAGGCGGATCATGTCCACCTCGCTGGCGGAGCACAGCAGCCTCAGCTCAGCCACCTTGGAGCTCATCTCATCGATGGCCACCTCGATGGGACTCATGTCTGTGTGGTGCTGGTACATGACCGCGATGCGCTTCTTCACATAGGGGAAGCAGTGGGTGGCTGGAGAGGAGACAAGAGGGGAAATTGTTATTTCCTGGTCTAAATGTCTGCTGTGAGCTATGCTGTTTTCAACTCCCCTATGTCCAGCTCTGAGGGTGTGGGTACAAACACAAACACTGTCCTCCTAACAAGAAACGCTGAATGCCATTGAAAGTGAAGGGGCAAAACACTCAACACAAATATTAAAGACAAACGTTAAGATGGAAATTGCGATCGGTTGTTATGAGATGATGTACAGGTGTGATTTTTTTTAGTTTTCATGGCAGATATGCAGGAAAAGGATCACATCTCTTGTGTGGCAAGCTGAGCTCTAACTGTAAATAATAATATACTCTATATTTTCTAAACTATTGGATTGTTTTACATACTGTACCATGTGTATACCATTTATTGGAGAACTTGGTTTGCAGCAGAATTAGATTTGAAACCTTACTTTTTATAAAACACACTTTTCTCTCTTTCGCACGCACGCACGCACGCGCACACACACACACACACACACACACACACACACACACACACACACACACACACACACACACACACACACACACACACACACACACACACACAAACCTACCCACAATTGATAAGCTCGTGTAATAGAAACCCAGGAGATAATGATAAGTGAATTATGGCAACATCAGCTGAGACGATGACTTCCAGTGTGAGTGTGTGTGTGTGTGTGCGCGCGCGTGCGTGCGTGCGCGTGCATGCGCGTGTGTGGGGAGCCGGGCACCTTCAGCATGAATATTAAGAATGAATGATTGACAGTTTTACGTGACGTTTCGGTGAACAACAAAACACAAAGGCTACTTTTTAGAATACACAACAAACACACAATTGATTCCTTCCAAGCATTTAGTGAATCATTCAGCGTGAATATTAACAACAGCCATGATAACAGCCTGAACTTTGGGATTAGTAATAAAACCCCACACCCTGTTTCAGGACATCATAGTTCTAGCATGTGTTGATGATTAAGATAAAGCTATATTTTTTGTTTTAGTCATATAATCTCTTGAATGTTTTTTTCATTTAGTGACATGATAGCCACCTGTAATGTTTCAGTGTTAGACTAGTTTTACCGGTAGTCTAAATCTAAATCTACAGTTGATTTAGTTGACTAAAATGCATTTTGGCAAGCCTTGCATGTCATTATAGTTTGTATGTAGTTTGTAAGTAAAGTAACAGAAAAACTTTGTTGTGAGCTTGTAGATCATTTAAATTTAGCATGCAACCCTCAAATGACTTACTGGATCTCTTGTCCATTAGTCCACACTCCTAACATTTTAGTCTAGTTTGTATTTGTTGATGAAATGGTCAGTATTATGTAATTATTTATTTATGTATTTATTTAACTCAAAGGGACACTTTTGTTAATTTTTTGTGTAGTTATCTTGCCATGATGTAATTTCAACTGTGGACAAGAAATTTGAAAAATATCTTCCATTGATTAGAAATTGATACTTCAAATTATTATTATTTCTAAACACTGGGACATATTATTAAAATGTCTTGTCCATATTTAGAATTACATCATGGGAAGGTAACTAGTAACTACTACGCACACACATACACAACAAAAATAAAACCTCAACAAAAGGTGGTCATATCCTTTAAGTACACCTCAATGACCAGACACTTACCAAAAGGTCATTCTAATCACCAACAGATAACGGTTGGGAGGGATGGCTCAGTAGAATGGTTTTGGTGTCAGTGCTGTCATGACAACTACTGATAAGAGTTTACAGGTGATATAACAGTGGTTCCCAAACCAAGGACCCCAAAAGCGAAGATTTTTATGCTCTTTCCATCCATTATTATTTCAAGAACCCCCAGGTGTGGCCTCAATAACTGTAATTTCTATCTCTGGGATCCCTGATGTACAAAATCAGTGTTAATTTAACTCCCCTCGGACCCCCACTTTGGGAACTACTGGGATAAGAAAAACAATGGCTGCTAATTTGGAAACAATTAACACATGCAGGACCCATTCCAATACAAAGATTAAGTTCATGTATGGTCTCAACTACTAGTCAGCCATTACAAATACAGGTGAATGATAAGCACTTTCTCTCTCCTTCCCTCCCTCCCTCCCTCCCTCCCTCTGTTTTCAGCAGACCCATAGTGTCAGAGTTGTGACATTGAGAGGCCAGAAATTGAGCACTCAAGCTGCTGTTCATGCAGCCTGATTAGGGACGAATTGGCAGTGTTTTCAATAACAGCTATTTTAAGGCATGTGCAAAATATATCAACTGCTTGTATTTGTAGGCCTACAGTCACCACTAAAGTCTCTGTAATGTTTATCTTGTGGTATTACTACAAAACAATCTAAAATAAAGGGATTTAAGATCATAAAAGTTGGGCTGTTGGCATGAGTGCAATGACATTATGACTAATTGATTTGTGAAATGAATGGATGCAAGGATGAATGGAAGTAATTCTTGAATATTCATATTCATATACACCCTGGACAAACGGTGCGCTTTTGAGACTGAACGTTAGTTGCGGAATTTACTGTATTTACAGTCCCCAGTGAAACAACCCTGTTCAGTCCTCACTAGCGACTTGACTTATTCACACTTATTAGTTTTGGGGTACCGTGATTCCAGGCTCTCATCTCGCAGCGCGGATGAAAGCCTCGAGATCGAGGCTAATTCATACTGTATGTGATTCTTTGAAGGAGAATAATGAAAGCCAACATACTGGTGAGGACGGTCCTGCGCTTGCACTGCTCCTCCACGCCTCCCTGCCTCTTCCCCGACACGGTGAACGGCGTCTCGAAGACGAAGCGGCGGATGTTGTGGCTCTTCTCGAAGTCCGTCTTCCTGTCCTCCAGCTCCTTGTCCTCCAGGTAAGGCGTGACGTGGGTCACCTGGATGTAGGCGTACTTGGAGTCCAGGTCCTTGGGGTTCACCTGGAGGGCAGAAAAAATACTTTTCAGCAAAATATGCTGAAGTACAGCAATATATTTATTAGCCCCATGACTTGCTGCTTTGGAATCACAGCCCATTTGAAGGTGGCACAAGACGCCATCTTGAAAGCAGCTAGAAGTAGATACAGTAGAAGTTGCCAAAAACATAGCTTTGATCCATAGCTCCACTGCTTCTACGTTGCATGATTCTGCCTTGCAGTGGGGCTCTGTGAAAGACAACGTAATCTCTGGGAGGGACCTCCGATCAACCACTCTTCTGGAGTGGAAATATAAAGAACGTTCTAATTACTCACCAAAACAAACTTCTGTGATTAGAAAGCCTACTTTCATTATTGGAATCACTCTGAGCATTCCACCACACGGATAAAATGGACTTTTTGGCCAGAGCAAGCCAACACAACCCATCAACAACGAGGTAAAACATGATATATACTAATTATTTCTACGATTTTAAATGTATTGGCAAATACTGTTATGTATTTCATTCAACTTATGTTAAAAAAATCTGAACTATCCACAAGCATCAACAAGCACCAGCTAAACACATACGTGCACCATCCCCTCACCCTGCCAGAGTCCTGGATCATCTTGACGTTCTCCTGTCCAAACTTCTCAGAGTAGAGCTTGAGGAGCCTCTGGTTGATCTCTGACAGCGGCGTGAACTTGGGCTCCTTGTAGATGTACTCCTTACCATCCTCATCCTCAAAGAAACCCTGCCAGGGTGACACCAACACATTTAGTCACAGTCACTGTGAATGTATTTGTTCATACTAGGGTTCCCCAATTAATTTTCCTCAAGGGCCATATTTTGATGCCATATTTCATTCTTGATAAAGCATGATGGAATAGTTTTTTTTTTAATATATATTGTGTGTCATCCTGGGCTCTACACACCCTCCACTGACCTGAGGAGGCAGTGGTTTGGCCTCATGCTACCCTCAATGCATGAGGAATCCAACTTGCCTTCTTTTCACCTGAAGGGGGAGTTTTTTTTCCCGGGTTTAACGTAGCGTAGTGGAAGGAACAATTCCCACCAGTTCCTGTCCCTTCCATCAGGTGCCCCGGCTGGCCAGAGGCAGGCAGTCTAGAGACCAGGATTATGGCATGTGTGTTTTTTTTTTTGTGAGGATACTACTACCCACCCTAGGGTGTGGCATGTGATGTGAATGGGTGGCTCCTCTACCCATTATTCACAGACACTTTCAATGGCATTACAGTTTGTATGTTGTCACCAGAGCCTTAGAAATAGACAGAGTTACGCAAACTCTGGTCATGACTTCATGGGCCCAGTCCAATGGCATCACTCCGGTTTTAAAGTCACTTCACTGGCTACCTGTCGCTTTTAGAATTGATTTTAAAATTATTTTAATTACCTTTAAGGCACAGCGAGGCCTTGCCCCCACCTATATTATGGAGCCCCCCCCCCCCCCCCCCCCCCCCCCCCCCCCCCCCCCCATAATCCTACCCGTACCCTGAGGTCAGCAGATAAGGGCCTTCTAAAGGTTCGCACAGCAAGGTTTGTCACTAAAGGTGATCGGGCCTTCGCCATTCGTGCCCCTAAACTCTGGAATGCTCTACCGGAATCTATTCGCCTCACAGACTTCCTGCCACGTTTTAAGACCCTTTTAAAAACTCACCTGTTTCAAAAAGCCTATTTTAAAAAAACACATTTTACTATTGTCTTATATTCTCTGTTTCTTTGATTGTTTACATGCCTCATCCCTACTTGTTTTATCACACATTTTTATGCTGTTCCCATTTACTATGTCTTATTTATTTTTGTCATTTTGTTTCCTGATGTTTGTTGTTTTTTGTTAATATTGTACAGCACTTTGTGGCGTAGGCCTAGAAAAGTGCTATAGAAATAAAGTTATTATTATTATTATTATTATTATTACCCCTATTGTATTTTGCGTCCACAACGCTTATCAACTCCTGCTGGTGCACACACCAAACTTCCGCGCCCCATGGTGCAGACTGTGGGGCCGTGAAAAATCACCGGTTGGATTCTAAATTTCTTCTGTGTCCCCCTCTGCGTGTGGCATCCACTAGTTCGCCCATCAATCCCACAGATTAGTTTTTATTCCATTTTATTCATTTGTTTGTATTTAGGGTCATTTTCTGCAGTTCAAGCATACTTCCACAGGGTGGCAGGCTATTTCCAAAACTATTGGAAGTGCACGTGTGCACTTCCAATAGTTTTGGACAACACTACATAGCCAGCTCTACCCGATATAAAATGTATTTTGCAGATCTATTTGGACAATCCACACACTTTAAAGATCTAAATGGCCCTTCTGCATGTTTTGGAGATCTAATTGGTCAATCCATACCTTTGACAGATCTAATAGGCACAGATCTAATATGTTCTCACACCTGGCGGGCCCAGGCAAGACTCGGGTGCACAGGCTGTACCTGTGTACCATATTAGACTCCATCAGACTCCAACACACTAGCTCAGCTCTAGAAGGCTATGCTATAGGCTCTGTCAGGGTGCACAAGGCAGAACTCTACCATGGTCTAGAAATGTCCATTTGAAACTACTCGTCGTGCACACGAAACTAGTGTCTATGCACACAGTGTTTAGTTGCAATTGTGTGAGTACATACAGGGCTGACAACAGCTCAGCACACCCCAACATACTCTATTAACGCAGTGAACAACTAGTACAGCCCTTCCTGGTGTGATCCATTTTCTTATAGCAGAGTACACCCCCTGGCCTTGTCAATTCTACCACTAGGCAGGACTAGGCCAGACTTGGGTGCCCTACACCTGTTCTAGAAATACTCAATAAATGGTCGTGCACACAGAAATGTTGCCCGTGCACACATCGTTTAGTTGCAATGGTGTAAGTACATACAGGTCTGACAACAGCCTAATAGAGCCCAGTATGTCCAGCAAAGCCCCCCAAGGGCATCTTAACCAGATCCATCCCATTATAGTCCAGTAGTACACTCTCTTCTAGTCCGTGGACACCTGGTGGGCCCAGGCAAGACTCGAGTGCACCAGGCTGTACCTGTGTACCGTATTAGACTCCATCAGACTCCAACACGCTAGCTCAGCTCTAGAAAGCTATAGGCTCTGTCAGGGTGCACAAGGCAGAACTCTACCATGGTCTAGAAATGTCCATTTGAAACTACTCGTCGTGCACACGAAACTAGTGTCTATGCACACAGTGTTTAGTTGCAATTGTGTGGGTACATACAGGGCTGACAACAGCTCAGCACACCCCAACATACTCTATTAACGCAGTGAACAACTAGTACAGCCCTTCCTGGTGTGATCCATTTTCTTATAGCAGAGTACACCCCCTGGCCTTTCAATTCTACCACTAGGCAGGACTAGGCCAGACTTGGGTGCCCTACACCTGTTCTAGAAATACTCAATAAATGGTCGTGCACACAGAAATGTTGCCCGTGCACACATCGTTTAGTTGCAATGGTGTTAGTACATACAGGTCTGACAACAGCCTAATAGAGCCCAGTATGTCCAGCAAAGCCCCCCAAGGGCATCTTAACCAGATCCATCCCATTATAGTCCAGTAGTACACTCTCTTCTAGTCCGTGGACACCTGGTGGGCCCAGGCAAGACTCGAGTGCACCAGGCTGTACCTGTGTACCGTATTAGACTCCATCAGACTCCAACACACTAGCTCAGCTCTAGAAAACTATAGGCTCTGTCAGGGTGCACAAGGCAGAACTCTACCATGGTCTAGAAATGTCCATTTGAAACTACTCGTCGTGCACACGAAACTAGTGTCTATGCACACAGTGTTTAGTTGCAATTGTGTGAGTACATACAGGGCTGACAACAGCTCAGCACACCCCAACATACTCTATTAACGCAGTGAACAACTAGTACAGCCCTTCCTGGTGTGATCCATTTTCTTATAGCAGAGTACACCCCCTGGCCTTGTCAATTCTACCACTAGGCAGGACTAGGCCAGACTTGGGTGCCCTACACCTGTTCTAGAAATACTCAATAAATGGTCGTGCACACAGAAATGTTGCCCGTGCACACATCGTTTAGTTGCAATGGTGTAAGTACATACAGGTCTGACAACAGCCTAATAGAGCCCAGTATGTCCAGCAAAGCCCCCCAAGGGCATCTTAACCAGATCCATCCCATTATAGTCCAGTAGTACACTCTCTTCTAGTCCGTGGACACCTGGTGGGCCCAGGCAAGACTCGAGTGCACCAGGCTGTACCTGTGTACCGTATTAGACTCCATCAGACTCCAACACGCTAGCTCAGCTCTAGAAAGCTATAGGCTCTGTCAGGGTGCACAAGGCAGAACTCTACCATGGTCTAGAAATGTCCATTTGAAACTACTCGTCGTGCACACGAAACTAGTGTCTATGCACACAGTGTTTAGTTGCAATTGTGTGGGTACATACAGGGCTGACAACAGCTCAGCACACCCCAACATACTCTATTAACGCAGTGAACAACTAGTACAGCCCTTCCTGGTGTGATCCATTTTCTTATAGCAGAGTACACCCCCTGGCCTTTATCAATTCTACCACTAGGCAGGACTAGGCCAGACTTGGGTGCCCTACACCTGTTCTAGAAATACTCAATAAATGGTCGTGCACACAGAAATGTTGCCCGTGCACACATCGTTTAGTTGCAATGGTGTTAGTACATACAGGTCTGACAACAGCCTAATAGAGCCCAGTATGTCCAGCAAAGCCCCCCAAGGGCATCTTAACCAGATCCATCCCATTATAGTCCAGTAGTACACTCTCTTCTAGTCCGTGGACACCTGGTGGGCCCAGGCAAGACTCGAGTGCACCAGGCTGTACCTGTGTACCGTATTAGACTCCATCAGACTCCAACACACTAGCTCAGCTCTAGAAAACTATAGGCTCTGTCAGGGTGCACAAGGCAGAACTCTACCATGGTCTAGAAATGTCCATTTGAAACTACTCGTCGTGCACACGAAACTAGTGTCTATGCACACAGTGTTTAGTTGCAATTGTGTGAGTACATACAGGGCTGACAACAGCTCAGCACACCCCAACATACTCTATTAACGCAGTGAACAACTAGTACAGCCCTTCCTGGTGTGATCCATTTTCTTATAGCAGAGTACACCCCCTGGCCTTGTCAATTCTACCACTAGGCAGGACTAGGCCAGACTTGGGTGCCCTACACCTGTTCTAGAAATACTCAATAAATGGTCGTGCACACAGAACTGCTGCCCGTGCACACATCGTTTAGTTGCAATGGTGTAAGTACATACAGGTCTGACAACAGCCTAATAGAGCCCAGTATGTCCAGCAAAGCCCGCCAAGGGCATCTTAACCAGATCCATCCCATTATAGTCCAGTAGTACACTCTCTTCTAGTCTGTGGACACCTGGTGGGCCCAGGCAAGACTCGAGTGCACCAGGCTGTACCTGTGTACCGTATTAGACTGCATCAGACTCCAACACACTAGCTCAGCTCTAGAAAGCTATAGGCTCTGTCAGGGTGCACAAGGCAGAACTCTACCATGGTCTAGAAATGTCCATTTAAATCTACTCGTCGTGCACACGAAACTAGTGTCTATGCACACAGTGTTTAGTTGCAATTGTGTGAGTACATACAGGGCTGACAACAGCTCAGCACACCCCAACATACTCTATTACCGCAGTGAACAACTAGTACAGCCCTTCCTGGTGTGATCCATTTTCTTATAGCAGAGTACACCCCCTGGCCTTGTCAATTCTACCACTAGGCAGGACTAGGCCAGACTTGGGTGCCCTGCACCTGTTCTAGAAATACTCAATAAATGGTCGTGCACACAGAAATGTTGCCCGTGCACACATCGTTTAGTTGCAATGGTGTAAGTACATACAGGTCTGACAACAGCCTAATAGAGCCCAGTATGTCCAGCAAAGCCCCCCAAGGGCATCTTAACCAGATCCATCCCATTATAGTCCAGTAGTACACTCTCTTCTAGTCCATGGACACCTGGTGGGCCCAGGCAAGACTCGAGTGCACCAGGCTGTACCTGTGTACCGTATTAGACTCCATCAGACTCCAACACACTAGCTCAGCTCTAGAAAGCTATAGGCTCTGTCAGGGTGCACAAGGCAGAACTCTACCATGGTCTAGAAATGTCCATTTAAAACTACTTGCCGTGCACACGAAACTATTGTCTATGCACACAGTCTTGCAATTGTGTGAGTACACCTAGTCCAGCCCTTCCTAGTATGTTCCATTCTCTTACAGCATAGTACACCCCCTGGCCTTGTCAATTCTACCACCAGGCAGGACTAGGCCAGACTTGGGTGCCCCAGACCGCAATGCATTATGCCCTAAAAGTCTCAAACATGTTGTTTTCAGATGTAGCAGGCTGTGCCAGGCTCCAACACGCTTTACTGTGCTATAAAAGGCAATTCTATATGGTGGACTAGAAATGCTGAATTGGTTATTGGTTGTGCACACGGAACTACTGTCTGTGCACACAACGTTTAGTAGCATAGTAGCAATGGTGTGGGTATACGTACACGGCTGACAACAGCCTAATAGAGCCCACTAGAGTCCAGCAAAGCCCCCCGCCAAGGGAATCTTAACCAGATCCATCCCACGATAGTCCAGTAGCTGTAGGAGGCTGTGCCAGGCTCCAACAGGCTCTACTAGGCTGTACAAGGCAAATTTGTATGGTGTTCTAGAAATACTCAATAAATGGTCGTGCACACAGAAATGTTGCCCGTGCACACATCGTTTAGTTGCAATGGTGTAAGTACAGTACATACAGGTCTGATAGAGCCCAGTATGTCCAGTAAAGCCCCTCAAGGGCATCTTAACCAGATCCATCCCACTATCGTCCAGTAGCTGTAGGAGGCTGTGCCAGGCTCCAACAGGCTCTACAAGCTGGACAAGGCAAATCTGTATGGTGTTCTAGAAATACTCAATAAATGGTCGTGCACACAGAAATGTTGCCCGTGCACACATCGTTTAGTTGCAAAGGTGTAAGTACATACAGGTCTGACAACAGCCTAATAGAGCCCAGTATGTCCAGCAAAGCCCCCCAAGGGCATCTTAACCAGATTCATCCCACTATAGTCCAGTAGTACACCCTCCTCCAGTCCGTTCTCACACCTGGTGGGCCCAGGCAAGACTCGGGTGCACCAGGCTGTACCTGTGTACCGTATTAGACTCCATCAGACTCCAACACACGAGCTCAGCTTTAGAAAGCTATACGCTCTGTCAGGGTGCACAAGGCAGAACTCTACCATGGTCTAGAAATCTCCATTTAAAACTACTCGCCGTGCACACAAAACTATTGTCTATGCACACAGTCTTTAGTTGCAATTGTGTGAGTACACCTACTCCAGCCCTTCCTGGTATGTTCCATTCTCTTACAGCATAGTACACCCCCTGCCCTTGTCAATTCCACCACCAGGCAGACTTGGGTGTCCTAGACCGCAATGCATTATGCCCTAAAAGGCTCAAACATGTTGTTTTCAGATGTAGCAGGCTGTTTCAGGCTCCAACAGGCTTTACTATGCTATAAAAGGCAATTCTGTATAGTGGACTAGAAATACTTAATAAAACTATTGGTCGTGCACACGGAACTACTGCCCGTGCACACAATGTTTAGTAGCACTGGTGTGGGTACGTGCACAGATGACAACAGCCTAATAGAGCCCACTAGAGTCCTGCAAAGCCCCCCACCAAGGGAATCTTAACCAGATCTATCCCACTATAGTACAGTGCATTGCGGTCTAGGGCACCTAAGTCTGGCCTAGTCCTGCCTGGTGGTAGAAATGACAAGGCCAGGGATTGTACTATGCTGTAAGAGAATGGAACACACCAGGAAGGGCTGGACTAGGTGTTCACTGTGTTAATAGAGTGTGTTGGGGTGTGCTGGGCTGCTGTCAGCCCTGTATGTATTCACACAATTGGAACTAAACACTGTGTGCATAGACAATAGTTTCATGTGCACGACGAGCAGTTTTAAATGGACATTTCTAGACCATGATAGAGTTCTGCCTTGTGCACCCTAACAGAGCATATAGCATAGCCTTCTAGAGCTGAGCTAGTGTGTTGGAGTCTGATAGAGTCTAATACGGTACAGCCTGGTGCACCGGAGTCTTGCCTGGTCCCGCCAGGTGTGAGAACAGACTGGAGGAGGGGGTACTACTGGACTATAAAGGGATGGATCTGGCTAAGATGCCTTTGGGGGGGGCTTGCTGGACTATAGTGGGCTCTATTAGTTTGTTGTTTTAGTAGTATGTACAACGTACTTGCCTTTATGTACGTACTTACACCATTGCAGATTTGCCTTGTACCGCCTAGTAGAGCCTGTTGGAGCCTTGCACAGCCTCCTATAGCAGCTGGACTATAGTGGGACTGGTTAAGATTCTCTTGGTGGGGGGCTTTGCTGGACTCTAGTGGCCTCTATTAGGCTGTTCTCAGCTGTGTACGTACCCACACCATTGCTACTAAACGGTGTGTGCACGGGCAGTAGTTCCGTGTGCACGACCAATAGTTTGGTCATGCAGATTTGTCTTGCACAGCCTAGTAGAGCATGTTGGAGCCTGGCACAGCCTCCTACAGCTACTGGACTATAGTGGGATGGATCTGGTTAAGAATCCCTTGGTGGTGGGATTTGCTGGACTCTAGTGGGCTCAATTAGGCTGTTGTCAGCCGTGTACGTACCCACACCATTGCTACTAAACGTTGTGTGCACGGGCAGCAGTTCTGTGTGCATGGCCAATAGTTTTATTGGGTATTTCTAGTCCACGATACAGAATTGCCTTTTACAACATACTAAAGCCTGTGGGAGCCTGGCACAGCCTGCTACAGCTGAAAACAACCTGTTTGAGTCTTTTAGGGCATAATGCATTGCGGTCTAGGGCACCCAAGCCTGGCCTAGTCCTGCCTGGTGGTAGAATTGACAAGGCCAGGGGGTGTACTATGCTGTAAGAGAATGGATCACACCAAGGAGGACTGGACTAGGTGTTCACTGTGTTAATAGAGTATGTTGGGGTTTGCTGGGCTGTTGTCAGCCCTGTATGTATTCACACAATTGCAACAAAACGCTGTGTGCATAGACAATAGTTTTGTGTGCACGACGAATGGACATTTCTAGACCATGATAGAGTACTGCCATGTGCACCCTGATAGAGCCTATAGCATAGCCTTCTAGAGCTTAACTAGTGTGTTGGAGTCTAATACGGTACAGCCTCGTGCACCCGAGTCTTGCCTGGGCCCGCCAGGTGTAGAACGGATTGGAGGAGGGGGTACTACTGGACTATAGTGGGATGGATCTGGTTAAGATGCCCTTGGGGGGGCTTTGCTGGACTCAGGTAGAATTGACAAGGCCAGGGGGTGTATTATGCTGTAAGAGAAAGCTGGGCTGTTGTCAGCCCTGTATGTATTCACACAATTGCAACTAAACGCTGTGTTTTGTGTGCACGACAAATGGACATTTCTATACCATGATTGTGAGTTCAAAAGCCTGAAGCAGTAAGCTTGACTCCAAAAAGAATGAAGGTTTCAACTGTTTACTAGCAAAAAAGTCAGGCGTACAAAAACAGAAAAAACAACAAACATTCAAATAAAAGGTGTTGAAAGTAGTCCAAAGTAGTCAAATATTTTCAAGGTTCTTTCATAAGTTACTATTTTGTCTGGTTACTATCCTCTTTCTGTGGTTACTATTTTCTTTCTGTGGGTCAAAAAACTGTTTCTGCTCCCACTCAAGCTTCCAGCACTTAACTGACTAATTAGAGCCTGACATACAGCTGCTGCAAGCCAGCCTCAGTAAGCTGGTTAAGTGGCTACACACTCTTATAGGCTGAACCTCAATTGGCTCATTTACACCCTAGGCTAGGGTTAGACACACACACACACACACACACACACACACACACACACACACACACACACACACACACACACACACACACACACACACACACACACACACACACACACACACACAGACATTTTCAGTTCCAAATATGGCTCTAACAATGATAGAGTACTGCCCTGTGCACCCTGATAGAGCCTATAGCATAGTCTTCTAGACCTTAACTAGTGTGTTGGAGTCTGATGGAGTCTAATACGGTACAGCCTATTGCACCCGAGTCTTGCCTGGGCCCGCCAGGCGTGACAACGGACTGGAGGAGGGGGTACTACTGGACTATAGTGGGATGGATCTGTTTAAGATTAAATATGTAAAAGATTTGGATTGACCAATTTGATCTGCAAAATAAGCGGATGGGACAATTAGATCTGTAAAAGGTGTGGATTGACCAATTAGATCTGCAAAATATGCAGAAGGGCAAATTAGATCTCCAAAACAAGCGGATGGGCCAATTAGTACCTGTAAAAGGTGTGGATTGACCAATTAGATCTACAAAACATGCAGAAGCGTCAATTAGATCTGTAAATGCTGTGGATTTACCAATTAGATCTCCAAAACATGCGGATGGGCCAATTACATCTGTAAAAGGTGTTGTTTGGCTGTACCAGGAAGTAACTGTGCTATGAATTAGAAATGTGCATGGATAACTATTGCTTGTGGACATGAACTTTGCAAGTGCACACAAGAGATCTGTAAAATGTGTTGTTTGACTGTATCAGGCAGTAACTGTGCTATGAATTAGACATGTGCATGTAAAACTATTGCTTGTGGACACAAACTATGCAAGTGCACACATTGATCTCTGCTGCCCCCCGTTGACAAAAAACAGTCAGCACAGCCGTGTGCACTTACAGCAGTCATACATGACTCGTGTACGTGAAATTTTGTGCACTTGCCATAGTTGCTTGGTGAAATGCACATGACAAGTTTTTTCGCAAGAAATTTGTGCACAAGGCCAAGCTCTAATATGGGGAACTCCCTGCCGTGCACGCAAAATACAATTCTTACCCTTATTATTACCCTTATTATTATTATTATTATTATTATTATTAATGGCAGCTTCTCTACATAGTCTTCTATGAATAGTGACAATCGGAAGTAACTAATGGAGCATTGAAGTCTATGGGCTCACGTGAGCATATGAACCACGTGACCAGACGATTTCCTGTCCCCTCAATATCGCAACTCTGTCCGTTTCTAAGGCTCTGGTTGTCACTAGTATAGGCAATAAGCTACTGTAGCCTATAGAATACATCCAAACATCGACACCGCAATAAAAAGCATAAAAAGCTACCACCAAGGCCTCCCGTAAAAAGACATATCAAAACCGGGTGAAGAGAGGTATGATTACACCATGGAAAATGGGCTAAATGAGATTTACAATATGATGTGCATACACACAGACATGACAACTACTCAGTCATAACAATCACATCAAAATGGCAATCTGTTGGAAAAATAAACACATGGATGATGTGTTGGGTAGGAGCTGACAGACACATTATCATAAAAAGAGAATGCAGGTTGCACACCTAATGTGTGTCTGATTATCACAATGTTCAATGGAGAGTTTTAACGACAGACAGGCGCATATTTGGCTACGGTCAATGATTAACTCTTTTTTGCATTTCAGGCGTTTTAGCCGATGCTTTTATGCAGAGCAAGATTAGAATTGATGTCAGGGCCAGGGATGAGCCTCCGGATGAGCAAAGACCAAATACAATACATACTGTACATACTCTTTGTAAAGCAGGGGCTTTTTTGACTTGAGAGCTACTTTCAAAATCACTTGCTCAACAAGATCTACACATGAGCTTTGAAATAGTGGTGTTTCTTACTGTTATAGTGTTTAAGAATAATGCACTTATAATGAATAATAGAGGGGGAGAATTGGAAGGTTTTCTTGTACGTTGTATATGCTACTACTGACGTTTGAAAACAGTATTTTGAGTTGACAGTTCGTGGTGTTGAGTTTAGTCTCTTGCACCCAAAACTAAGAACATTCCCGTTTTTGTCCACAATTGGGAAAGAAAACAGACAAAACATTGGTCAAAATAACAATTATTCTCCATTTTCTAATTGTGTGGACTCTTGAAATTACGTAATTCAGATGTTTAAATATAATTTAACTCTTGAGAGTGTAAAATGAAACCAAATGGACCCGTAAGGGTCCATTTGGTTTCTGTACATTTTAGAGGACTGTCATGTGATCTACCTGCACGGCCTGTGTGTTCTACTGGTACGTTGTAGATCACGATCTACCTTTTGGGCAACCTTTTGAAGTTTATGTATTCAGGGGTTAAAACCATAAAGAATCTCAAGAGTGAAAATGTTTTTTTTTTGTTTGCAAATCTGGACAGATTTCATTAACCTATTTGATGCCTCAATATTTAATGTCAGACCCCAAAAATGATCTGTACAAATTATGGCCCACCAACCCCCAGCAGAAAATATGTAGTTCCAGGGAACATCCCAGAAGCAAAACATTTGAGTTAATAAAAAACCTTTGGTGTGACAGAATATGTATGGATTGGTGCCACATTTTCACAGTTTTTAGAAAAATAGCAGAACTACAAGCTCACAGCGTGCCACTGGTGGCGTACTGAGCTTGTAGGTCTGATGTTTTTCAATAGCTAAAGTACCTAATGTTTAAAACAGCAAAAGGTGTTCCCGACACCTAAAGAGATCTTCAGGACTGAAATAAGTCCCCAGAACTGAGAACTTTAAGCCCTGGTTATTGTGACATGCAGGAAGAGTTAAGATTCATTTGTGTGGTAATGTTTTTCAATCAATTGATTAACTTATGTATGTGAAATGTATACTTAGATGGTAAGCAATGTATTCCTCTAGCATAAACCCCAGAGTTAAAGCAATCGAGAACCTTCCCAGTACAGCTACCAGAGCAGCACAGCGAGTACCCAAAGGTAGTACTGTGAGGATTGACCCTTGAAGCAACATCAAATAAAAAAACAACACAGAAAAAGGGTGAAATGTGAAAATGAAAGTAAGCCACAAACACAAACAGGCAAATCTTGGGCACACTTACCGCGGCCTTGGAAGGGGGGAGAAAAACAGAAAAAAAGTCTATTAAAAAGACAGCTGTGTGTGTGTGTGTGTGTGTGTGTGTGTGTGTGTGTGTGTGTGTGTGTGTGTGTGTGTGTGTGTGTGTGTGTGTGTGTGTGTGTGTGTGTGTGTGTGTGTGTGAGAGAGAGAGTGCGTGTGTCTGTATGCATTGAGCAGAGCAGATGTAATTAGTCGTGTTTGTTGTGATCAGCAACATACTGTAGATTGAGAAAGCATTCATGCTTGCAAAATACAATGTAGAAAAAATAAAAAAGATAAATTAATTAGTTAGTTGCTATGTTTCATAGTTGTATGATAATCATTTAGCATAATTTGCATATCTCAAACTTTAAAACTATTGAATTTAAAGGCTGAGAGACAAGGACATTTCACAGTTCATTACATTCAAATATACTGTACTGTAGGCCTACTGTACTTTTCGTTTTCAAAACGATTTTCAGAATTTTGTCCACCTGCCTCCCACAACGTCCCAAGGGTAATAGAGCTGAGCAGTTCCGCCCCTCTCATGAGGTCGCCCACAGTCCAGAAGTAATTTCTCTGTTCATTTTCCAAAATGATTTATATAAAAAACGATTATGCCGCAGACAAAGACAACTCATGGCAAGAAACTTAATATGACTTATCATACAATATCTAATTAGTAAGAAAAAAGGCAGGACACAACACTTTTTGTTTTGTTTTTCTTTTCATAAATTATGAAAAGAAAAACGGCGTAATCACCTTCATATAAATCATTATGGAATTATGTCATGATGAAACGGGACAATCTAAACATGTACTGTACAATCTAAACATGAGAGAATTTAGAAATGTGGAAACACTAATGTTAATAGCTCAGTGCAAAAATAGGCAAATTGTTAATTACGATTATGTGACAATTAATGGTCACCATGAATGTGTGACGGTGGGTGACAGCCTTGCTTGGAACCTCACCTGTCCAAAGAAAGCCACTCTGAAGAAGGTCCCCAGCAGGCGTTTCCCAGAATGCATCACCTCCATGACCTTAGTGTAGGCGCGGTGCAGCGTGTCGTACAGGTGGGTCAGTTTCTGATGAAGAAAACAACAACAACACCACTCAGAATGTCAATGTGTTTTTCGTACAAAACGTCTGGAATACGCTCAACTTCAATTTCAGCTTTCAACTTTGTCTGTGCTGTGCAAATGTGAAAAACTTGAGTTATTTATCGACCGCGGTGGCCGATAAATTACTGTCTAGTGGGCTTGGGAAGTTGATAGATAGAATGTGGGCCAAACTGCTGGCAAGCTTTGTGTGCACTTAATACTAGAGGATGACATTTTGTCATGACTCTTGCAGGTCCCAGGATTTCCGCAGGATTCCCGTGGGATGGGATTAATTTTTATCCATCTATTGATGATAATGATCATTTTCAGCTGGTCGTGCTGCCGACCAAAAGGACAGAAGTTTTTTGGAGTCATCTTTCGGTGAGCCTTGAGCCAGTATCTGCAGTGCAAAACAGGAACGGGGCGGGGATGGGGTGGGAGTCATTCTGCAGTACCTCAAAATCCCTGCGCTGCTCGTAGATGGGAATGATGAGCCGGTAGACGTCTGCAATCAGTTCGTAGCGTTCTGCCTTCCACAGCCCGTCTGCACACTCTTCCAGCAGCTCCAACAACACCTCCTGCACACACACACACATGCACGCACGCACGCACGCACGCACACACACACACACACACACACACACACACACACACACACACACACACACACACACAAAATGTAGGAACAGTCCCCAGAATACAGATCTTAAGTGATATAGAACCTGAAAAATAGCATAACAGCATGTGGCGTCCATTTTGGAAAATGGCTGCCATGGTCACCACAGGACAACAACTGCTCTAACTAGGGGTCAAATGTCAGGTTTGTACAGTAAAGTGCATGAAGAAAAATAGGGTTGTAATGTAAGCCGATGTTTACAGTATATCCAGATGTATAACAGAACAGAATGGACCAGAAAAGAACAGGTAGGTGAGCAGCGCGGTACTGTACCTCGCTGAAGTGGACGTCTTGCATGCCCACGTCTTCCATCATGGCCGCCTCCTCGTCGATGTTGGGGGTGATGACACGGAACGACGAGCAGCCCTGTCTGAACATACCTACAGGCACAGGCACACAAATCAGTGGATATTAGCACAAGTACGGGGCCTTTCACGCGAGAATTGGTAAAACAACGGTGACGGTTCTGGACAACTGTGGGTCCGGCCGAATCGGGTGCTACAGCCCAGGTGGAGGTGTGGAACGCACATGTTGGAATTGATAACCCGGGGGTGAACGGTTCTCGAGTTACGTGTCACACATACAGACAGAGCACTGATAAAGAAAGGAAGGAAAAGGAAAAAAAGTTGAATAAAGAAAGAAAGACCAAAAAAGAACAAAAGAACAAGAACCTGTCTTCTTTTTATAAGGTAGACAAGGTAGACATTCCTATTCTTCATATTTTCTATTCAATAACAACAGCTTCACAATCACATCCCAATAAGTATTTACAGTACATTCATTAAGCTTCAATTATTAAGCCGCTTTATGTACTGTAATAAACACACTCCATGCACTCTCTTCATGAACACGATTAATGACTTTTCCAGTTACTCATTAGTGCTTTTTTCATGAAGACAGTCATAAAAACAGTGCAGTGAACATGACTGCACTGCCACCTGCTGATCGCTCATTCTCTCTGTCTCTCCGCCATGTGGGCTGTGCTAAACAGACTTTTGTCACAGGTCTATTAAGGACAGACAATTCACATGGGCTTGCAGATCAGATATCTACGGTATTTGCCTGTGGTTCTATATTTGTTCCACATGTTGATGGCATACAGTAGCAGTGTTGACACGCTGAAGTTCTCTGTCATTAACAGATTCAATTCAAACTCACCTTTCCTCCACAGGTACTCCGCCACGAGCGCAGCGACGTGAACGTAGCACATGGCCGCCTGCCGGAAAAACACACACGTACACAAGCATGCACACACACACACACACACACACACACACACACACACACACACACACACACACACACACACACACACACACACACACACACACACACAAACACACAGTCACAGGTCAGCGGTGGTGGTGTGAAAAGTACTCATGTTTAGTTACTGAAAATAACTGGTCCATTCATTTTATTACCTCTGACAGGTCCTATTTCACCTCTTACGATGATTTGAAGTGCTGTTGCTTTTTACCGCTTTTGATTGAATTGAACTATTGTGGTTATTGTCATGATTATGAATTGAACACAGTACCTGAATGGAAACTACATTACATTTATGCCTGACTGTACCCTGTACTGATTACATTCATGTCTGACTGTACCCTGTACTGATTACATTCATGTCTGACTGTACCCTGTACTGATTACATTTATGCCTGACCGCACCGTGTTCTGATTATTCTTCTGCCAATACATCTCTGTTCTTGTGGTGGATGACTGTGGCCTGCTGATACCTTGTGGTGGATGTGTGTGGCCTGCTGATACCTCAGACAGATCTCCGTTCTTATGGTGGATGTGTGTGTCACACTGTTACCTCAGACAGATCTCCGTTCTTGTGGTGGATGCGCGCCATGCTGTCCAGCCAGGTCTTGCGGAGCTCTGGCGTGGAGGTGTAGGACTTGGCCAGACTGTACTGCAGGTCCACCAGCATCTCAGGGTCCTTCTCGTGCTCCTTCATCTGCTCCGTGGCCATCAGCACCGTGCGGATGCGCTTCATCAGGTCCTTCACGTCCGACGGGAATGCCGTGTGCTGCGGGACACGGTGCGACACGTGGAGAGAATGTGGACAAGATGTATACACGTCAATTATTCGAGATAAATGACAATTCAGTCGGATGCCTCAAAAATAGATTGAAGAAATATACATAGTGTGTATACATAGTGTGCAGAGAGTATTACATTTTATCACTACATTTCCTCCCTGCACGGTTATACAACCACCATTAACCATTAAGAGCAGGGCAGTGAAATTGAAATTCTTTCATTGTCAATAGGAATATGAAAAAATAGCTGATTTGCTCGACCTCAAGGACCACTGGTGGTCCCCAGACCACTGATTGAAAATCACTGATGTAAATCGTCGATTCCTTGTGAATGGCATTTAATGTTTGCGCTGTTAGAAACGATTTGCTCAGATACATTCTTCATTTATGGAGACTAAAATGAGAATGAAATGTTTCATCTGAGAACTGATTTTAAATCCTGATGTCAGTGTTGCTCAATATTTCATGTCAAGGACCCCCAAAATCACCCCATCGGAAAATATGCAGTTCCAGGGACCCTCCCAGAAGCAAAATATTTGAGTTAAAACGTTCACTGTGACAGAATATTCACACATGTGCACTACCTTGATGTTCTTGTCGCTGTTGGCACAGTTGTTGATGATGGACAGCGACTGCTGGAAGCGCGTCCCTCCGATGCCGATGACGTCCGCGATCAGCTGACTGACGGCGATCACCACCTGGACAGGAGGACAGGGACGTGCAGACACAGACATCAAAGGGGTGCGTCAGCCCCCTGACCCTTTTTACCCTGTCTGTAAAACAACTTCACAATTATAAAAATATCAGGTCTACAAAGCTCAAAACGCACCACTCGGTGCACTCTGGCGCACTGAGCGCCAAACGCTGACATCATGAGGCATCATGTGGCCGATATAAATACAGCAGGCAACACCTCACTTCACTTCAAGCATGTATTTTTTTAAATGCACAATACCAGAATGTTGCAACACACACACACAACCAGACCTACCTGCAGGTGTGTGCGTACGAAGGACTTGCGCCCCGTGTAGTCGAAGTTGCTCTTCATGAGGAAGTAGAGGAGGTGCGCAGCGTCGCTGCGGATGGAGCTGAGCTTGGAGTTGCAGCACTTGAGGATCTCGTAGCACAGCGAGGCGCACATGTCTGCCCGGCCGTCGAAGAACGTACAGCCGAACTGCAGCACAGAGGACGGGACACAGGGTAGTGAATGGGAGAGTCTTATTAACCCTTAAAGTATCTCTTTAATACTTTTTTAAGTATCCCTTTCAAAAAAAAAAAAACTTTTTATATCATCTAATATAGCTCATGTGAACACCCCAGACAGTTTTTACATTATTTGATTCAGTATTTAGATATTTGATGTTCATTTTACCCGTCCCACCATTAAAACTCCATTTTAACCATGATAGATTCATCAAAAACACCCAGTATTTTTTTCTTTCGGTGACTGATATTGTCCTAATACGTGAGGGGGCAGGTCTTTCTCATTTACTGTTTTCATTCATTTTTAAAATATTGTTGTATTCATTTGACCCCACCAGGCTGCTACACTTTCCAATACATTATTTTGAAAAATAAATGAAAACTGTAAATGATATGAAATACCACTGTCCCTTCAGGTACTGCCTCAAGGACAATATCAGTCACCAGAAAAAAGGAAAAAAGGAAGTTTTTTTGACACTAATTCCTGATGTTGATAGCTTGTAAAACTGTTCTACTTTCACATCATGCACACATCAACATCAACAAGCTCATTTATAATACAACCCCAATTCCGTTGAAGTTGGGACGTTGTGTAAAATGTAAATAAAAACAGAATGCATTGATTTGCAAATCGTTTTCAACCTCTATTCAGTTGAATACACCACAAAGACAATATATTTAATGTTCAAACTGATAAACTTTATTGTTTTTTGAAATTATACAATCTTTTGTAAATTGATCCCTGCAACATGTACCAAAAAAGTTGGGACGGGGGCAAAAAAAGACTGGGAAAGATGATGAATTCACAAATAACGCCTATTTGGAACATTCCACAGGTAAACAGGTTAATCTTAAACAGTTTAATATCGTGATTGGGTATAACAGGACCATCCCAGTCGTTCACAATCAAAGATGGGGCGAGGTTCACCACTTTGTGAACAATTCTGTGAGAAAATCATCCAACGGTTTAAAGACAATGTTTCTCAACATTCAATTGCAAGGAATTTGGTGATTTCATCATCTACAGTCCATAATATAATCAAAACATTCAAAGAATCTGAAGAACTTGCTATACTAAAGCGACAAGGCCGAAAACCAACACCGAACACTTGTGACCTTTGATCCCTCAGGTGGCTCTGCATTAAAAACTGACATCATTGTGTAAAGGATATTACTGTGAGGACTCAGGAACACTCAGAAAACCATTGTCAGTTTACATAATGTGTCGCTACACCTGCGATTGCAAGTTAAAACTCTACCATGCAAAGCAAAGCCATACATCAGAAAGGTTGGTTTGAAAAAACAACCAGAAAAACAACCAGAAATGCCTTCTCTGGGTAGAATATCATTTGAAATGGTTAGACACAAAGTGGAAAAGTGTGCTGTGGTCTGATGAGTCCACATTTCTAATGATAGTGGACCCAGAGAAGGCATTTCTGGTTGTTTTTCAAACCAACCTTTCTGATGTATGGCTTTGCTTTGCATGGTAGAATTTTAACTTGCACTCACAGGTGTAGCGACAAATTATGTAAACTGACAATGGTTTTCTGAGTGTTCCTGAGTCCTCACAGTAATATCCTTTACACAATGACGTCAGTTTTTAATGCAGAGCCACCTGAGGGATCAAAGGTCACAAGTATTCTGTGTTGGTTTTCAGCCTTGTCGCTTTAGTATAGCAAGTTCTTCAGATTCTTTGAACGTTTTGATTATATTATGGACTGTAGATGATGAAATCACCAAATTCCTTGCAATTGAATGTTGAGAAACATTGTTTTTAAACCGTTGGATGATTTTCTCACAGAATTGTTCACAAAGTGGTGAACCTCGCCCCATCTTTGATTGTGAACGACTGGGATGGTCCTGTTATACCCAATCACGATATTAAACTGTTTAAGATTAACCTGTTTACCTGTGGAATGTTCCAAACAGGCGTTATTTGTGCATTCATGACCTTTCCCAGTCTTTTGTTGCCCCCGTCCCAACTGTTTTGGTACGTGTTGCAGGGATCAATTTACAAAAGATTGTATAATTTCAAAAAACAATAAAGTTTATCAGTTTGAACATTAAATATATTGTCTTTGTGGTGTATTCAACTGAATAGAGGTTGAAAACGATTTGCAAATCAATGCATTCTGTTTTTATTTACATTTTACACAACGTCCCAACTTCAACGGAATTGGGGTTGTAAGTAATGACGCAGGTTTTGGGGAGTCACATATTACATATTATCCATTTGGGCAGAGTAATATTGTAATAAACAGTGATATGTAATTTGCTCAACACTGATTACAAGTACAAGGCAAGTGAAACTCCATCACTCCATCAGCCTCACCTTGTAGATGAAGGTCTGGTGGGACGTGGAACTCTATCACTCTATCAGCCTCACCTTGTAGATGAAGGTCCTGAGGGAGGTGAAGACCTGCTTGAGAGCAGCCTCTGACTGGGGGATCTGCAGGAAGCACAGGTGGACCTGGAACACCTTCTTCATCAGGGGGTTGTGGCCCAGGTCTGCACTCAGCTGGGTCTGAGGAGGGCGGGCGCACATGCACGCACACGCACACGCACGCACGCACACACACACCCCACACACACACACACACACACACACACACACACACACACACACACACACACACACACACACACACACACACACACACACACACACACACACACACACACACACACACACGTCACTGAGCAGAACTTATCACCCAAGAAGCCAATGGCAAGAGAGACCGCAATTTGCTTCTTACTTCCAGAAGAGGGCAGGACAATATCAGGAGACCGGAGGAAGGTTGGAGTCTGCTCATTTCCAAAGGTAGAATGAATGTGAACATAGTCTATAATTGGTTCCTTGACTCCATGGACTCAATTCTGGACCCAATCATCACAAGGTACACAAATATTTACAAAATGGCTTTTAGCGAGAGAAATCGGGAGGAAATAAACCTTGCTATTGATCTTTCTTTATACCAGCAACAAAATCTCGCAAGATTTGAGAGGAGTCAGGAAGTCTCTCTCTCCAGCTGAGCTGTTATTGACCATGTTATTAGACACCATTAGAAACACATTGAAGACATTTCTTGGTAACGATTTAGTTTTTCATAACTTTGTCCTTGAGCAAGACTCTGAAGCACCTTGAACCTTGCATTTTCCCTGGATGTGGCGGTACCTCCGTCAATACTGCAACTTCCACTGATATATACAACGTAGGTCTTCCCAGTGTGGAATCTACGTAAAGGGCCTGGCTATATGAATGCACCATTTACCATTTAAAGTCACTAGTCAATAGACAAGGCTCTATAGGCCTATATAGGTAGCATGCCATTGTTCCAATCACCGATCGTTGTGAATTTACTAACCCTGTCTCTAACCCTCACCCTCAACATAACCGCCAGCATGTTGCAGTGTGGCCAACCGGCATGCTGATGGTGGATTTCCAGGCATGTTGGGACTGATGGTACTTGGGATCTATGAGCATGGGCAGGCCCCAGTGTGTTGGCTGTGTTCCTCCTCCTACCTTGAAGCCAGTGATGAAGGTGCTCAGGGTGTCCAGGACGGTCAGACAGACCTCCGTCGCCACGTTGGCCTCCAGTAGAGACTGACTGCTGACATCTGCCTCCGTGTGGGAATACACTGACCATCAGGAAGAAAACACACACAATGATAATGATGAACGATGAATAAATAGATAAACAGAGATTTTCTCAAGAGACTTTCTCACCATTGTTGAAGGTGTGCGCGTTCTCCAGCGTGCCCAGCTGCTGCAGACGAGCGTGCAGGATGCCTGCCCTGTTACGAGACACAGGCAGAGTCAGAGACTTCCTGTCGGCTGCCGCCGCCACCACGGGACCCATGGGCCCCCCTGCTCCCTCCTGACTCCTGATGGAGAGGAGAGGAGAGGAGAGGAGAGGAGAGGAGAGGAGAGGAGAGGAGAGGAGAGGAGAGGAGAGGAGAGGAGAGGAGAGGAGAGGAGAGGAGAGAGAGAAGAGAAGAGAAGAGAAGAGAAGAGAAGAGAGAGAAGAGAAGAGAAGAGAAGAGAAGAGAAGAGAAGAGATAAAAGTCATTGGTGCCAGGGATGTGCACACATACAGTATGACAGCAATGGGGGCTTCAGCCGCTGCCCCTTTTACCCATCTACAGTATAAAACAACTGCCCTTTCCAGACCATGAATGCAGGCAGCATTTACTATATGGTGAAGGAAATGTGAAATGTTATTCCTTTCCTTTCCATGCTACATACCAGAAGGCTTTTCCCCCAAAGTCTCCTGGATTTGAATGCAGCATTTTTGCATTAGAAATCCATGTTGTTACCCCACATCATTCTCCACTAGCTAAAAAGTGCTGGGTTGAAAACAGCAGATCTACAAGCTCACAATGCATCGCAGCACAACACATTGAGAGCTTGTAAATCTGCTCCTTTTTTCTAAAAGTGTCCTGGATTTCAGCCTCTCTAACACTCTGCTGCAGTCCCTGATTGGTGCTGTAGGACTGTCCGACAAAACTTGAGGTACGAAACAAAAGAATGAATGAACAAGAATATGAAAGAAAGACAGGATTGATGAATGAAGCCTGTTTGCAACAACATAATGCTTCATTCATAAAATGACTCAAAGGAAACTCTTCATATAATCGGTCCTGACTAGGTGTTCATGATAAAACACCACCATTTCCACTTAGTCTCATGTGTCTCATAGGATGGCTGAAGTGCCCACAGGCCTCCTATGAGACGCAGACTGAGTAGGAAGGAACCCAAAAAACGTGGTGTCAGTGGGGACCAATTATAATAAGTTTAGGAACTATCTACCAGGGAATGATGTGGATGGTTCGTGCCAAGATGAAGGTCCCTACTGTAGTAGGGTCTACTAATGACGTAATGGTGGGTTCGTCGAGTGCAACACGAATCAGGAAAACATTGCAAACAGCAGAGCAACCAGTGACTGGGAGGAAACACATGCAACGCACCACAACTACCGGTACACTACAATCCATGTTCACGCTAAGGTAGTCGAGTGTATTTTTTTTTTTCAGCAGGAATGTGTGTACATATAGGAAAAAACCTAGGCCGTTAGGAGAGGAAGGAAAACCATGCACCCAGCTAAAGTTAAAAAAGAGACAGAAAGAGAGAGACAGAGAGGCACAGATAGAGAGAGAGGCAGAGAAGCTCTTCTTTCTTACCCAACATGCAGTAGGGCCCCGGGGCCCCGCGGTATTAACCACACAACAGCAGCGTTACAGCCAATAAAACACAAGAACACACCGGGTTAAAATAAACAAATAAGAGGGGTCAGTGTTTGTGTGTGTGTGTGTGTGTGCATGTGAGTGTGTGTATCAATATATTTTTTTCCATTCGATAATGTCAGTTTTTTTCCCCACATGTTTTACTATGGCTATTTTCCAAGTTACTTAACACTACAACGACCTACAAGATATAAAAAAGAAGAAACCATTTAACACTTTGACACCCCAAACCAACTTAATAAGTTTGTTAAAATGGTTTTCACTGCCAAGAACAAGTCAAACATCAGGTGCATCAGGTGTCCAATTTTATGGTAGGCCATTTTTGAGCCATTTTTTGGCAGTGAAAGTGTTTTAGGCACAAATATTTGTGGGCTAATGGAGCCTTCGTTCTAGGACCATTATCGATTGACCATGTAGGCCAGGGACCACCATTTGGTGACATTTCGCCCCTCAGACCCAAAAACTAAAGAATACTTTGTCGTTGTCCACAATTCTATGATTCCAAATAACTATTCTTCTACATTCTCCAATCGTGTAGTCCAAGTAGACTACAGAATTTGGAATGACCTTGATGATATTTAATCACAATATCAACCGTCGTGTTATTTACTGTCGTGAGGTTTAGGTTTTTAGGCAACATATATATTTTTTGTGTGTTGTCAACGTCCGATGATAACTCAGCGACTCTGAGGATTTTCACCTCAGCAGGTCAAAGTTCACTGTACCTGGCGATGAATCTCTTCCCCATGTATCTGAACTGATGCAGACACACCCTGAAAAACACAACACACAACAACAAATCGCAAAATTAATCTCCTCCCCGTGTTTCTGAACTAGGGGCGTAACCATATATTTGAACAGCGATACGTTATGAAGTATCACAATACATGGTTGACGATATGATACATAGATGATACTGGCAAATCTTTTACTATGTGTGAAACATGTGGATATAGTGCAGGTTTTTTAAGGAAAAATGTATCAGAGTGGATATAAATAAGTAATAAGTGATCTGGCACGTAGATGGACATTGTATTTGAACATGATGTGTTTTTCTCCAAATGCTAAATGCAAAGCACAAATACTTATCAATACCAATTCTTTACATTGCACGACGATACAATACAATATGTTCTGTTTACATAACGATATACTGTACCTCAATTTTTCAAATTAAGAACGATATTATGCTAGTTACTACACACCCATAATCTGAACTATTAGACTATTACACCCATAATCTGAATTGATGTGCTCAGATTAGAGGACCATGTGTCAGGAGAAAGACGCATAGTTTAGAATATGCATAACACCTCATCCACACTGCACTTGGTGCGATTGAGCGAATGAAGGCGATGAAATGATAGAATTAGAATACATGTTTTTCAAGGAGACTGTCTTGTCACTGTCGGAACGCTGTACTCACTCTTGGCAGTCCGAATGAGATATTATGATAACATCTCTCTGCCATGCTGTTTGAAACACACAGCCTGCCCTTTTAGTCTGACCTCCACAGTGGAAAAGGTTTACTTACTCCACAAGGGTGAAGAAGTCCATCAGTTCTGAAGGAGTGGCTTTGTTCCAGTAGGTGAACAAGGCCTCTGGGGGACAAAGAGACAATGACGTTTAAGAGTTAAAAGTCATCGCTTCATTTCCAAATGATGTCAAGCCTGCAGTTAATGTTCTTGTTATTGGTGCGACCCTTAAAGAAAAAAAAACTGTGAATCTTTACAATCGCAATTGCTTCTGGGTCATGTACTCACCTCAATACAGCAATGACATTTACAACAGACCCTCTAGCATAAGTGAACAACTATATACGAATATACATTGAAGAAAACACTATACCTGTACTACCTGTACCTGTAACACTATACTGTAACTTACCCATCAGCGATGGGTAAGTTACAAGTTAATATAAATATTTTTATTTTATTTTTAAACTTAGACTGACCCTCTGACATGCTCTTCAGGACGTGCAGGAAGCACATGAGCAGGTTCCTGATCTCGTCGCGGTCCAGTTTGTCGCAGCGCAGCAACGTGCTGCCCAGAGCCGACGCACACTGGTTCTATATGAGAGAGAAAGAGAAAGAGAGAGAGAGAGAGAGAGAGAGAGAGAGAGAGAGAGAGAGTGAGTGTGAGAGTGACCTTATGCACTCGCGCGCATGTGTAGGTGCGCATGTGTGAGAGAAAGGGAATGCAACTAGTTCAATCAATGCACATCAGATCAGAGTCACAATGCCATGAATTTGAATGAAAGATACATGGAAACGCCACAGCAAAGACCCATCTTCATTGCCAAATACTTGACTATGGCAAGCATTTTCTTAGCAGAACAGGGATGGGGGAAAAAGGGCATTGGTTCTTTGTGACTGTAATGACAAACGGGACGGTGCAGGGTTTATTCTGAGGAGACAGCTACTGTTGGATGTGTCATTTTCACCTCCGTCTGTCACTCACATCCAGAAAGTTGGGTATAGAGTTTAAAGCACGGCACACAATTCCCTCACGTGGGACACTCTGGAGAACAGACCGTTTGTTTGTTGGGACCAACTGTGCATTGTAAAGAGATCTGCAAACTACGGTATTATATGCGTAGCAGAAAGGAAAAATAAACAGTTTATTCTAATTCAATGTTCTCCACTGAAGCAAACCTGGCCGAACTAAAGCAGTCATGGAAATTCAACCTCTCTATCAGTATTTTCCAATGTGGCCTGTGTAAGTTACTGCAGCCAACAAAAAACAGCAACTAAAATATTGTTTGTTGTTGTGGTTAATAGCTCATTATTTCTTGTGTACCACACGACGATTTTCATATCAACTTGCCAGCAATGTCAAGTACACAGTAAAGTCATAATAACATAGCACACCCCACTGACTATACTGTAATTAAAAAGATAAATAAAAAATGCTCTGAAGAAAGCCCCTGCCTTGTTCAATATGAGAAATAGCTTACTTCTACTTTGCTTACGAATTAAGTTACATTTAAACTGGAGCAGGACTGGGGAGGGACGCCCGCTGGCCTAATGGTCCATGCGCATGCCACATAATATGAGCTTTCGCTTCGAGTGTGTTGCGTGTTGGAGTCCCTGTGTTTCTAATTCCAATCTTCTGGAGGGGTCCCTGGTAGAGTTCTCAAACTCTGCCTGAACAAAACCAGGCCGGACCCGACATTTTAGGGTTGGGCTCGGGCCTAAGATGTGTGTCGATCAGTAGGTCTGGTTCGGGCCTCCTTGAAAAAAACATTATACTGTATATTGAATTATTTCATTATGATTAAAAAATAATAGTTCTGTTCTATCTGTCTGTATCTATGAATATGGTGCCTCAATTTTCTGGCCCGTTGAGAACTCTAGTCCCTGAATCAACATATTTCCGGGCGGTGGCCAAATACAAACCATTCTGGCGATCCTTGATCTACAGTAGAAACATTTTTTTTTCTTCCAGAAAACTATTAGGATTTAGAAGACTTCTTTTCAGTAGTAGTTTGCAGAACTCTTTACAATTCCCAACTAGGTGTGTTGGTTGTAGTAGTGGGTGGGGGGTCAAACAGAATACTTGGATGGGGGTATCTTCCAGGTTATTTGCCTCCCCCTCCCCTTGGCACTGTGGTGCAGTGGCTGCTCTCTCAGCACCACTCTCTGGATGTTGTTGGTGCAGTAGTAGGGTGGAGGTGGAGGTGGAGGAGGAGAGCAGAGAGAAGTCCATGGTGAAGCGCTTGGTGAGGGCAGCGCTGCGAGGACCCTGCTGCTGCTGCTGCTGCAGGGCCAGAGAGGAGGGGCAGCTGCTGCGGCCCCCCGGGGGTGGAGGCAGGGGCTCGGCCGGGGGTAGGATGGGCACGTTGACCGAGTGTCTCCTGATGGCCAACCTCTCCCTCTGCTGCTGCGGTCAGGACACGAGGTTCAAGACCACAGTGAGGGTGAGGGAGGCCAGGCGAAGGTGGGACACCCACAGGGTGCAGTGAAAATGACAAGATGGTACAGGAGGTCAACATTGTGGTTTGCAGGAGATGATTTTGAAAAAAAAAAAAAAACACGGCTTGTTATTGGTTGTCAGTGGGGCACACGTTGATCCAAGTGGTTATATGCCACTGTATGTAGATATGAATAAATTCACTCATCCGTTCATTTATCCCTACATACAAACACGAAAAACCTCAGTCGACTTAGTCCTTAGTCTTAGACAACCAATTTACTGACAGACACAGACACAGACACAGACACAGACACACACACACACACACACACACACACACACACACACACACACACACACACACACACACACACACACACACACACACACACACACACACCATGTACACTAGCTTCTCCAGGGAGGTGGTCTACACTACCTTCTCCAGGGCTTTGGTTCTGACCACCTCGGTGCTTTCCAGGCTCGGAGCCATCATTGTACTAATAGCAGGAGGTCCATTCAGAGCCGCACCGGAAAACATTCAGAGATAATGGACCAGAAGCCCCTAGTCTACGGTACCTTCTCCAGGGAGTTGGTCTTGTCGCTGCTCTTCTCCAGCAGGGAGTTTCCAGAGTCGGTGGAGACCAGGGACCCCCTGGAGTCCGCGTGGTGGACGCTGGCACTCACGTTGGGGGTGGAGGTGTGAGGGGAGGCTATGTGTGGGACACAAAGCACCAAGCTGGATTAAAGTGCTTCTAGATCTCAGACCATTCTCATGTCAAGCAGGAGCAGGACTACAGATCTGAGACCATATTCTACTAATGTCTTCTAAAGTAGTTTTCTGAAAAAAACACACATTTAGTAAATCAATGAATTCTAGAGATCACTCCAAACACATCCTTATGGAGAGCGTTTTGTTTTTACCTGTTCCAGAGATCACTCCAAACACGTCCTTATGCAGAGCGTTCTCCACACAGCTGGGCTTCTGAGGGGTGGTCATGGAGTTGACAGCAACCGCAGAGTCTTCTCTGGAGTTCTACCAACACAAAGTACACAGAGATAATGTAGAATCTACAGCAGATATGAACAACATCTACAATAGCATGAACACCCAGAGCGAGTTCCACGGACGGCCCAGATCCGACTCAAACAAGGTGGTTAAATTCAAGGTAATTGGTAGGAACGGCTTACCAACAGCCATTAAGTTACAGTAATGTTGACCCCTAGACTCCTTCAAAACCGCTCTCAAAGAGCACTTACGGACGGCTGCAATTCACCCCAAAAGTGCCCACCCGTATCAGCGTCATATTTCTATACTGTAGCCTACCTTATATTTTTTCTAACCATGTATATGATAATTTCTCTCTTTGCATTGAAGTGAATACTTGTTTTTAAGTGAAAGGAGAACGCTCATGTGAACAAGTCTCTATTCCCTTTTTACCAATTCAGCAATCTGCACAGAATGTGTCTTTAAATACTCGGATTAACTGAAACCTGTTTTTAATGTCTCCCTTGAAAACTGCTCTCACAGGACACCTACGAATAGGTGCAATTCGAAACTGATCCCTGTAAAATCCCACTTTCCCCCCTGACCGTATAATGTATGTTTTTTCCCTACCTCCTTGATTTCAACATGGTGGACAATATTATAAACAAGTGTAATGCTTTATGGTGTCTTCTACAGTTTTTTTGTATTGAGCTGGGCTTGAAATGTGCCCTAAGAAATGTGCCCTAAGTTTTCATTTATTTCTTAATTTGAACCTGGATGAATCTGGATGCTATTCTGCGTTCAGCCAGCAGGTGTCAGCAGTCTTACTCTGTTGTTGTTGAGGGTGGCTGACTCCTTCACATTGAGTCTGTAGACGTTGTCCAGGAGCAGTCCGAACAGAGGGAGGTAGAGAGTGGCCAGCCGGGCCTGTTGGTTCTGTAGAGACCAAAACACACTGTATTAGACCATTTAGGATTTAGACCTGAAAGCTGATTCTAGTTTTTATATGTCAGTCAATGTCCAGAATAGGGCTTTTGCTTGGGTTTGAGGAGGTATTCTTCCCATTCGAAAGTAAGGAAGTTCCACATGGTTGGTTCCCGCCTGATGACTACAAACCTGATGACTACAACATGAAGTAAAGATATCAATCATCCGCTCCCGCGACCAGTAGTTAGGGTAAGTTATGAAAATCAGGAAACTAAATCGCTCCCAAGAGATTTCTTTAAAGTGTTTCTAATGGTGTCTATAACATGTAACATGTACTAAAATGTTGTAATTCGTCATCATAAATGTGCTTAGTCACATTTTCAGGCCATTTTCAGCACAATGAGTGTGTTTTTTTTGCAAACAAATGGTTGGAACAGATTCAGGATAATGAAAACAGACATATCACATGCTACATAAAGCATGATGAAATTTTACACGTTTTGACTTCTATAGGTTGTGAGTGAATAGTACTTCCCACAACTTCCCACAGAAGTTGAATTTCAACATTTTATTACATGGTACATGGTAACGAACTATTTCCCTGATTGGTCAAGTATATATACTAAAATGCCCTTACTACAGGATCATAAACCCCTGGCCTAGACGAAGGAGGGCTTGGAAGAGGTTTGTGGACTCACCTTGGCAGCGTAGCGGTCGTCAAACGTGTGTTTGATCATCAGGCTCTTCAGGACGTGCGTGGCGATCTGTCGCACGTCCCTGAACTCCTGCAGGGCTCCGCCCACCTCTCTGAGCAGCAGACCCACCAGGAAGTGGTTCCGACAGAAGTCGTCCGTCAGAGAGTAGTCCAGCTGGAGGTCTGGAAGGACGGGTGAGACAGCAGGGGCGGATGTAACATTTTCCAATTGGGGGGCAGGAGAAAATAGGTATGGGGGCGGCTTCATCGCCCGTGGCGCGAAGCGACACGGGCGATGAAGTCGCACCCATACCATTTTCAGTTACAGGACAGGAGGTCAAGTAAAGCATCAGTAATAACATCAGTTGTTGTTGAAGTTGCAACAGACACGCAGCATGCATAAAGCTAAAGGTCTGACCCAGAGAGTTTTCTGTTTTCAATGATGAAAAGCTGTTGGTTTAGTGGTGACACAGCTGTAGTTAGTTAGTAGTAGTAGTAGTGTTTCAAATCATTTTAAGCACTTTAATTTGACATATCTTGGGTGTTTTTGCATGCCTTCATGTTTGGTGGGGCAGTCAGGGCATTTAGGGGGGCATTGCTCCCCTATGCCCATGCCTAGATCCACCCCTGTGAGACAGACAGACAGACAGACAGACAGACAGACAGACAGACAGACAGACAGACAGACAGACAGACACTAGTGGAACAATGCTTTTACTTCAATCATTTAGGACTGTGCCCTATTTTCATTCCAGCAACCTATATCGGTGACAAATCGGTAATGGGTGATTTTTGGTCGTTCCCAAAATTCCATATCAATGGGTGTGTGTGACACATGCATGCACAGACACGCGCGCGCACACACACGCACACGCACACGCGCACACACACACACGCGCACACACACACACACACACACACACACACACACACACACACACACACACACACACACACACACACACACACACACACACACACACACGGATTTCTGCCTGGCTTACATAGAAATCTCTCTCACTGGATCTCAGAGCTGAAGCACTGAAGCAGCCTCTATCCTACCTGATCTAGCAGTGAGCACAAAAATCCACATGCTTTTGGGGCATACCAAATATTCCATTATAATACAATGTTGTGATGAAGGTCTTATCTCAAAAAAACATTAAATGCAGAACGCTGCTGCTGGCATGTTTTGTTTTGTGTCTTTTGAAGTGCTGCCACTAGCATGCTGCGTGCCGTGGAACTTCTCCAGGACGGATGAAAGAGAAAGAGAACAGTTTACCTTGGAATCTCTGGATTCCGCCTTTCCCAAAGGGCATGGGCAGATAGTTCACACAAGGATGTGCTCACATAGACATCAAAGGGAGGGCTTCAGCCCCTGCCCTTTTAACCCGTCTGTAATGCATTTCCAAAGTTCCCTGAACCATTTTACGTTGAACAAATCTGTTTAGAAATGTGTGCCGTTACACCACATCTCTAGCTTTGGAGTGCTGGGTTGCCTACTGAAAGTAACAGTTCTACGAGCTTTCAGCGCATCGCAGTGAAATGCGTTGAAAGCTTGTAGGCCCCTGCCTCTCTAACACTCTCTGTTACTATTAATTCACCTTGGAATCTCTGGATTCTTCCTTTCCCGAAGGGCATGGGTAGGTTGAGAGGGACGTAGTGCTCGTGGTTGCACACCACACGCAGGAACTCAAACTTGAACTCGTACAGCGTCTGTTGGGAATAGAACAGAGCGCACAGAAGGTAGATCATGACTTTAATCTTAGAACCAACAGTGCCACACTTTGAATGGCAGCCTCTCTAATGTCAGCCTGGGTTCCTGTCTGAATTGCTGTGTTCTGTCATTATGTTTTGTCACCGTAAATGTAACTTTTTTGGATTAGATTTTTGGGGGATTTGGGGGATTTCTGGACAGTCATGCTAACCTTGGGGTCTCCCGGTATGAAACAGTTCATGTAGTTGTTGATCTGTTTGAACACGAAGCCTCGGTCCATGAGGGTGAAACAGCGCTGTGTGAAGACAAGACACACCACAACAAACAGTGTGGTAAGTTAGCACAAGAATCAGACACACCTAGGGATGAATTGACATCCATTTTAATGTTTTTTTCTAAAGATAACAGCAATGTTAGTAAGAAGAGTTATCTACCTACACTGACCGTTATCACTGTCCCGATAGATAGAATAGATTGTACATTATAAATATAAATACCAGATCTGGTGTAAAAGATTGTAACAATTATCTTATCTTATAAGCCTATTAAAATGACAAAAAACACTGCATTGGATATAAAACAACGGGAATCGAACCTTGACGAAAACGGCCAGGCTGTGGTTGGCGTTGCGGGCGGCATCCAGGTTGTCCTTGTACTTCTGGGTGATGTGTGGCATCAGCATGTGGACCAGAGTCTCCAACGCGTGGTAGAATGACCCTGAAAAACGCTGGCTCCTGGACAGCTAGGAGAGGAGGAAGGAGAGGAGAGTGTTAATGCTGGAGGAGAGGAGAGGAGAGGAGAGGAGAGGAGAGGAGAGGAGAGGAGAGGAGAGGAGAGGAGAGGAGAGGAGAGGAGAGGAGAGGAGAGGAGAGGAGAGGAGAGGAGAGGAGAGGAGAGGAGAGGAGAGGAGAGGAGAGTCCTACCTTGACCTTTCCGCTCTCAATAAGGTGCTGAGCCATGGACTTCATCAGAGCTTCAAAGAAATACCAGGAGTGCTGCAACACAGGCACAGAGTCAAATACATAAAAAAATGCTGAACAACTTCTGGCTCCAAAGCTATGGAATCAACTACCCATTGCAATCAGAACTGTAGCCTCACTTTGAGCCTCACTCTAACTAGTTAGTCTTTCCTCAATCTGGCTCTCTCTGATTCATCCAGGGACGTCCGTCTTTAGGGGACATGATTTGTGTTGGTTGAAATCAGATGATATTTTGGGTCAGATTTGACTAGTCTTGGATATGGACACAATCAAGACGTCACTAATTCTTTACACTGTATATATGTGATGTATTGCCATGCTACTGTTCTTGCTTACCGTATTTTCCGGACTATAAGGCGCACTTAAAAGCCTTTAATGTTCTCGAAAATCCACAGTGCGCCTTATAATCCAGTGTCCCTTATAATATAAGCACCTGCAGTCAAACAATCCATATATTATATGGATTGTTTGACTGCAGGTGCTTCTGTTATGTGTTAACTGTAGTAGCTTCTATTCTCTGCACTTTATAATCCAGTGCGCCTTATATATGAAAACAGTTCTAAAAGGTGCGCCTTATAATCCGGTGCGCCTTAAAGTGCGGAAAATACGGTAATTGTAAGTCGCTCTGGACTAATCAGTACATTAAAAAACGATGAATCTAGAAACAAGTGGGTATACCTTCAGAAGCTTGTTGCTGGTGAGGAAGTCTGTGGAGGGTTTGAGGATAGCGGTCATGGCTTTGGCCAGCTCCTCATGAACTGTCTTAACACTGCTGGAAGAGTAGGCCTCTGGCTTGAAAACAAACTGTGAGCAGAGAAAAACATGCATATGTACATACAGCATTGATTTGGTTGACTAAAATAAGTGTTTGTGTCTACCTTTTTTCACTAAAACTAAACGTAAGCTAAATTAAAACTTAAAAAGTTACAATGACTAAAACCAAGACTACTGACAACTTTGTCAACAATACAGACTAAAATATAAGAAAGTGACTAGTGGACGAGAGATCCAGTATACATCATCTAACACTTGTTTGCATGCTGAAAGTGTAAAATAAGTCATTTCGCCAAAATACACTTTAGTTGATTAAATCAACTGCAGGTTTAGTCGACCCTCCAAATGTTAAGTTTCCGTTGTAGTGAATTTACTGACGTTTGTATGTGAATCATCTTGAGAATATGGGGCTAAAAATAAAAATGTCAAACCTTAACATAGGACCTCAGATAGTGTTCCAGTCCTTCTTCATGGCACTGAGCTACAACATGGACCATCACCCTGGACAGAGAGAGACCCTTTTATATGCCTGGACAAAGACTTCACACAAATAAAATAATTTAGAAAATATATATTTTAGCCTATGTCCTGAACTGGATGCTAGGTAGTGTATGTCAGCTATGTGTGGGGTGTGCGTGTGTGCGCGTGCCTGGTGACGTTGACGTGCACGTCCTCGTGTGTGGCTCTGGTCAGGACGCGGAACAGCTGGTTGAGGATGGTGGGCAGGAAGTTCACCATCACATGACCCTCCATGGCATGTAGGCTCTGGAGAGAGAAAGAGAGAGAGAGAGAGAGAAAGAGAGAAAGAGAGAGAGAGAGAGAGAGAGAGAGAGAGAGAGAGAGAGAGAGAGAGAGAGAGAAAGAAAGAAAGAAAGAAAGAAAGAAAGAAAGAAAGTTACTTTTGTATTTCTGAATTCCAGACATTTACTTACATAAATCGTTCTACTGTCTACTGCAGTATTGACACTTTTACTTACTAATTGCACTGGAATTGTAGTAGTAATCATTATGGACAGGAGGTGGGGGTGTTGCACATGTTATGCCTCTGCACTTGCAGTGGCCCATCTATGTGAATATACAGTAGCTGAATCCAGTACTGATTTTAAATAAATACAATCATTGATCCAAGTTGCAATTGAAATCTGTCCATTCCGTGTGCAATGTGTTCTTTCAATTAGATTAAACCATTTATTGCATCAGTAAAAGACTAACTCATCATTGAATAAATGCAGATCTAGAAACTCATGCAGCACTGCAGTGTGCCCCACTATGGGTCTATAACTCAAAGAATGTCTAACTGGAAAAAGTTTGGGGAAAAGTGCTGTGTAGAAGCAGTGTGTGCTCATCAGAGCAAGGTCACAATAGTAATAATTCATAATACTAATAAAGTGTTTGTGATGGTACCTTCAAGTACTTGACCAGCTCTCCCTCTGACGCCTGCTCTGAGGTCTCCATACTCTGACAGTGATGGAAGAAGTTATGGAGGTGTTGATCCTGAAAGACAAACAGACAGAGGGATGTGTGTGTGTGTGTGTGTGTGTGTGTGTGTGTGTGTGTGTGTGTGTGTGTGTGTGTGTGTGTGTGTGTGTGTGTGTGTGTGTGTGTGTGTGTGTGTGTGTGTGTGTGTGTGTTAGTTATAGCTAGTGATGGTGGCTCAGAGATAGAGTCACCAGTAACCACAAGGTTGCCAGTTCGATCCCAGGCTCCCTCAGAGTTAGTGTTGAGGTGTCCCTGAACAAGACTCTCCACCTCTAATTGCTGTGCTGGTCAGTACCTTGCACGGTTTCCATTTCATTTACCATTTTGTGTTCTGTATATTCAAATACTGTGGTGTTTGTTTGATATGTCAACCTTATGACACATTAGTTAACCTCAGACAAAATTGCAACAGAAACTATTTCAAAACACTTGTGAAACACAACTTGAAATGTCATCAAGATGCATTTCACTGGTGACCACAGAATGGGGGGACTTTTTTATTACATTATGTCAACACAACATCTCTAAGGTAAATTAATGACATAGCACAATGTTGAAAATGGATGGAATTCCCCGTTAAGCTTTGTAGTTACCTGCCTACAGGTATGTACTCAGGCATATTAACACAGACAGGCTTAGGGTTAGACAGACAGACAGACAGACAGACAGACAGACAGACAGACAGACAGACAGACAGACAGACAGGCAGGCAGGCAGGCAGGCAGGCAGGCAGGCAGGCAGGCAGGCAGGCAGGCAGGCAGACAGACAGACAGACAGACAGACAGACAGACAGACAGACAGACAGACAGACAGACAGACAGACAGACAGACAGACAGACAGACAGATAGATAGATAGACAGACAGACAGACAGACAGACAGATAGATAGATACCTGAGTATAGACGGTGGACACCAGGTGAGTGGAGACCTTGAACAAGGGCTTGCCTCCGTCCACCCACTTGATCTCTGGGCCAGAGTGCTGAAACGACAATTGTACAGAAAATACATGCGTATGATCAATCAGCTACTACTGTACATATTTACATAGCGCCATACTGTCGACAGGAGGGGGTGATGTAACACTTCCCAAAGGGGGGGGGGGGGGGGGGGGGCAGGAGAAAATGGTATGGTGACAGCTTCATCGCCAGTGACGCGAACATACCATTTTCAGTTACAGGGCTTTTATTAGTCAAGTATAAGCATCAATAATAACATCAGTTGTTGTTGAAGTTGCAACAGACACGCAGCATGCATAAAGCTACAGGTCTGACTCAGAGAGTTTTCTGTTATCAATGATTGATGAAATGCTGTTGGTTCAGTGCTGCCACAACTGTAGTTAGTTGGTAGCAGTAGTAGTGTTTCAAATACTTTGAATTATAAGCACTTTAATTTGAAATATCTTTGGGTGGTTTCGCATGCCATCATGTTCGGTGGGGCAGTCCGGCCATTTAGGGGGGCATTGCCACAACCCCCCCCCACCCCACCCCCACTCCACCCCATGCCTAGTTCCGCCCCTGGTCGACAGTGGTTCTGAACCAGTGGCCAGTCTTACCTTCCCCTGGCCATCCTGGGTGCTCAGGTACCCTGGTGGCAGGTTGGCAGACACAGGCATGTGCTGTTCGTTCATGATGACCCGACCGTCTCTCAGCAGAGGGAGCCACGCTGAACCCACTGTGGAACGGCACAAAATAGGCATTGTGGACCAGTGGTAGCAATTTATACGGCTACAGTATGCACCCTAATCACCAGGAGGGGGAAATCATTTAGCGGTTGCAACCTTTTTCCATTTGGTATGGCTGTTTTTAGTCCATGGAGTTGTTGCTTGGAATGGATTCAGCATCACGAAAAACCCCTAGTTATACTATATACTACATAAACTATACTATACTACATGATGACATTTTGATGACATTTTGCATGTTTTGCCTTCTATACTGGTAGGTTGCGACTAGTACCCCTGACTTTGACCTGTTTTTTATGAGGTTTCCGAGAGGAGTTGAATTTCAACAATTTAGTGCATGTTATTAAACACAATAAAACACTTTGAATTGGAGAAATGTCTTGGTAATGATTAAGTTCCCTGATTTTCATATCTGCATCCTACCTGGACTCTCCACCAGTATAACATTGTAGTGGGTGTTATCTGCATCCTACCTGGACTCTCCACCAGTATAACATTGTAGTGGTGTTATCTGTATCCTACCTGGACTCTCCACCAGTATAACATTGTAGTGGTGTTATCTGCATCCTACCTGGACTCTCCACCAGTATAACATTGTAGTGGTGTTATCTGCATCCTACCTGGGCTCTCCACCAGTATAACATTGTAGTGGTGTTATCTGTATCCTACCTGGACTCTCCACCAGGTCTTTCTTCTTGCTGTTGCTGTCACAGCTCACATGGAAGAAGCTGAAGAGCAGATGGTGTCTCTCGTGGAGCTGCGTCGGCAACTCGATCTTTATCTTGGATAAAAATCAATCAATCAATCAATCAATCAATCAATCAATCAATCAATCAATCAATCAATCAATCAATCAATCAATCAATCAATCAATCTTTTATATCACTTATGGTCATTGTTTTAATTGAACACTTTATGAACTTATCAATGCTCTTTTTCACAATGAGCACAAAACATTAATGTAGAAAAATGTAAAGTTTTTGGTTCTAGACTAGAGGCACTAGAAACTTTTCACCTACATTTCAACTCATTGATTTTTTTTTTATTTGTATTTATTTGTTTTTGCTGGAGAAAATTGTTTAAATCTAGGAGATATCCGTTACCGATGTGGCCTATTTACAGTATGTCCGATTACAAAGATGCTACTGATTATAACGTGCATACGCATTCTGGAGTACCGTAATTAAAGAGGATGATGTTTACATGTTTATCATTCTAACAGCTGAGATTGTGGGCCAGTTTGCCCACATCGTTTTGAATGTCTCTACCTCGTCGTAGAACTCTGGATTCTGCTGGTGGTGAAGGACCGCTGCGTAGGCCTGCTTGGTGAAGAGAGCGCCCCCTGGACGCCCATAGATGCACTGCAACACAGAGAGAGAGAGAGAGAGAGAGAGAGAGAGAGAGAGAGAGAGAGAGAGAGAGAGAGAGAGAGAGAGAGAGAGAGAGAGAGAGAGAGAGAGAGAGAGAGAGAGAGAGAGAGAGAGAGAGAGTCGCAGGGCAACGTGTTGAGAGCTTGTAGATCTGCTGTTTTCGCTATCTTTTTCCAAAAGTGAACTCTTATGGGATGTCTGCCCCTCTAACAATCTGCACAACCTTGAATCAGTTTGTGGTCGGACGTGTGTGTGTGTGTGTGTGTGTGTGTGTGTGTGTGTGTGTGTGTGTGTGTGTGTGTGTGTGTGTGTGTGTGTGTGTGTGTGTGTGTGTGTGTGTGTGTGTACCTTTAAGGGCTGAGCGTCCTCCTCATCAGAGTCCTTGAACTCGATGCACACTGCGATGTTCCTGGCCTGGACCACATCACGGATACAGTACAGCAGCCCGGGAGGGACAAAAAAAGGATACAGCTGTGATCATGTGACAAACCAATGGAAAAGTACTGCAGTACTACCTCTCAGCACAGTTTGTGTGTATATGTTAATGACATTTAGAAGATTTATTTAGAACACTTTCCTAGGAGTCTTTATGTGTATCAAGACATGAGAGACACATACTTCCCTGTCCACTGTATGGAAACAGAGACACATACTGTCCAGTGTCCACTGTACCAACACATCAGAGACACATACTGTTCACTGCACCAACACATCAGAGACACACATACCAATCACCCAAGGAGAGTTTGAAAACAAAAACTCCCATAGCTGCTGAGTGAAGTACAACAGGATAGCAAATGGAACACAACCACCCTAAAGAATAATCATTGTGTGTATTCTTGCTTTGGCTTTTTGATAGGACTGAATTGAGAGAGAAAGACCTCTGCGTAGTTCTGACAGGGTCGAACAGGAGTTCAGCATTAGTGCATTAATCAGGAGCTTCAGTAACCGTAATATAATTCCATCCAGTCGTTGCTGCTTTTTGGCTGACTACTAGACGTGGAAACGCTGCCAAAGGCTCTCAGCAGCTTAACAGGAACATTTAATGATTACGATAAGAGTGCTTTAGCCAAAACAAGTTAAGCATTTAAATTTTCCCCCAATAAAACCACTGTAGAAAAAGAATTGATGAGCATGTGTGAGTGCTTCAGAGTTCAGACGACGGCGTGGTGGAAGCGTTTCATGTTTGCGTGCTGCCGAGGCCTTAATGTCGATCATATGGGAATGGGTGAAAAATAGACCCTGAAAAACTGCCTGGTCCGGCTTATAGACAGAATTGCTTGATATTTAATGAGAGAATATAAATTATAATCATTGTTTAGCCATGCAGTTCAAAGCCATGCACCGCAGTTGTTGGCGTATTTGTTAGGTACTTTCCTATAATCTGGGTTATGATGGGCGATTCTTGACAGTAAAGTAGTGGGTTTTTATGAAACACTTAAGATTCAATTCAAGCTTTTCCATACACCTGCAATGTTGGTGGTTCTAGGATGCCTCTCAAGCTTCTCTATAGGGAGGTCTTTGTATTCTAACATATCGATATGCAATGCAAATAATCGTTTGCTTTAATACTATGTTTTTGATTGTGATATTTAGCAAAAAGGAAACACAACGGGATATAATTACTATATTAACTACTTACAAACTACTATTGTGTATAGAATTCAAATGTTTGATTCTAATTGTATTGGATCGATCATAATGAACCGATATCGTCAACGGTGTATCGTGTTACATATAGAATTGTATCTCTACACCCCTACGAATACCAGAAGGCTCAGCCCAGATCCAACTTGGACCGGTGGAAATGTTGTGACATTGAGGGGTCAGAAAACTGATCCCTTGAGCGCTGTTCATGCAGCCTGAAAGAGGGACAAACTGGAGTTGGAATTACACTGTTGTCAATGAGGGCGGCGCAAATAAGGGCTATTTATGCATGCAACATGTAAGTATTGTTCATGCTGTAGGACTACTAGTACTACAAAATGATCACAGCATGGAACTGGAAACGTGCAGGCGTGTGTACCTTAGCGAAGGACTTCTGTCCATCGTATTTGAGGTGTTTGGGGTAGACGTAGAGGTGGTTGTTGTAGATGGTGAAGGGCTGGGAACACTTGGCGATGCAGGGCACAAACTCCTCCACCTCCAGCAGGGCGCTGCCTGGCCCGTTGCCCTCGAAGTTCTTCACAGGGATGTAGGAGGACGTCACGCAGTCTGCAGCACACGGAGCCGGAGATGTTTAAAGGTGTTGTATGTAAGAAATCTCAGATTTTTTTGGTCACCAAAATAGTTTGTATGACAATCATAGGGGTCGAAATGGCTCTCCAAATTTGTCCCTATAACCTATAACGGGACTATTTGCTAGCAGATCAGAAAGTCTGTATGCTATATAGTGGAATACTATTAGTTTATTTCATGGCTGAACACTAGAGAGAGTCATAGTGTAAAGAAAAAGATGAGATTTGAATCAAATAACTATGAACTACTGCAGCCCCTATGGTTGTCATATAGACTAGATATTTTCAGGAAGTGATCTACTAATGGGAAAGGGTCTAAGAAAAAGAAGAAGAAACAAAAAAGGTAATTCAAATTTCTTACATGTATCTACTTCTATCATTCTATGACTCTATGTTATACTTTAAGCTGTTCTGTCTGCAAGTAAATGCTACCAGATTGTGGATCTGGCATTTTTTTTTATTAGAAAATCTTTATATTCTATTCTTTCACATAACATGTATTTTATCTTTGCTCCTGGGGAAGGGATGCTCTTGCTTACTGGTCATATCTGGAGCCACATTGTCAATGGTGACATCCAAGTTTCCCAAGATCACTGGAAGCTTGGCCATCTTCTCTGGTCTGAAAGGACAGGACGGGAGAGGAGTGGTTCAGTAGTAGCAGTTATGTCAACTTAACATAGTTATGTTAACTAAAAACATATCCAGGATATCATAGCAAAAATATAGTCTACAATCCCAAAAGAGGTCACAATGGTCCTGTGGAGTGAGTGTGGAACGATAGTGGTCCTCTGGAGTGAGTGTGGAACTATAGTGGTCCTCTGCAGTGAGTGTAGAACTATAGTGGTCCTCTGGAGTGAGTGTAGAACTATAGTGGTCCCTCAGGAGTGAGTGTGGAACTGTAGTGGTCCTCTCCATCATCAAAGCTGCCCACCCTGACCAGCAATAGATGGAGGAGGCGAAAGAGGAGAAAACTTACTTCCTAAAATCGGTCAGGAGTTTGAACATGTCTTCATCTGACATCCTGCTGCTGTCCTGTCGGTAGAGAGACGAGAAGCGCGAGCTTTTGTCCAGAGTCCCCGAAGCGTCTTTGAACACGGGCCTATCAGAGAGCAGACACAGAAACAGACGTCCTATCAGAGAGCAGACACAGAGACAGACGTCCTATCAGAGAGCAGACACAGAGAGACGACAAACAGTTCAAAAGCAACACACACACACACACACACACACACACACACACACACACACACACACACACACGCAACACACACACACACACACACATACACACACACACACACTATAACTAAGAGTAAGACTTATGAAGGGGTGTACGCTGGCCTAGTGATCCCCTGGTGGAATGGAGCCCCTTTAAGACTAAATCTGAATTTGCTGTTAAAATGTCAACCTCCTTGCACGCACATACACACCAATAAAAAAAAGATAAACATAATTTCTCGTCTGCAGCTTTGCTCTGGATTTGTATGCAAAAAACCTTGCCTGAGATGCCCTTTGTGTTGTAAATTAAGTACCCAGTCTGTCTGTGGAAAACCAATAAATCAAGCTGCCCTGCAAGGCCCAAGAGATGCTCCAACAACGACTCTCTGAAAACAAATTCATTTGAAGCCCCACTGCCTGCAGCCTCGAGTCGCAAGGGGTTATTGGTGGTGTTTGCTATTCTGCTAAATATGACTAACCAAATGGCCAAATTCTACTAAATATGACTGATGATGGCCCACAAAAAAATATTGCATTGATGTTAATTTCATAGCATTTTTCGCCCACAGTGCCCAAATCAGACACACGCACACGTTCTGCCTGTCTTCCATAGTAAGGGCTCAAAGCGTTCGCAATGAGTGTAGACTTCATATACCCCCTTCATTTACCTGGCAGCCCAGGCGAAGGGCATTCTGTACTGTCCCAGTCTGCTGCAGGCTGTCTTGGCGTTCTTCAGCACCTTCTGCGCCACCTGATGGGAATTGATGGGAATGTATTCGCATTATGGGATTTTTTTTTACGTATTAGATGACACACAGTACAAAGTCATCTGGTGTCAGCGTTCTGACATTGAGTGGTCAGAAACTCAGCAAACTGGAGAGCTGTTTGTGCAGCTTTTTTGTAGATCGGGACCCAAAAGTAATATAAAAAAGTAACATGTAATATGCTACATATTACTCCTGAAGTCCTCAAGTCATGTCATATGACTCATATTATTACTTTCCTAAAGGGCTAATTAAGTAATATTCCCCCACACTAGTGGCGACTAGTTATATGGACATCTGCATTTAGGACTAAGGTGATGCTGATCATGTGGCGTACCTTGGCAGAGTCAGAGCTCTTCATGTACGGCTCGGTGCAGTGAGCGATGCCTCCCTGCAGGACCTTCTCTATCTTGGCCACCAGGAAGATCTCGGGGTGGGGGCAGGTGACGGAGAACACGCCCTGCCGCGGGTACTGCAGCGCCCCGTCCAGCAGCCGACCCGCCAGCCGGTGGACGGCCAGGGTGCTGTCGCTGCCACCTCCGTTGACCTGGGGTCCCTCCGACCCCCCGAGGGAGGTCATCTGGCGGACCAGCGGGTGGTTGAGGTCCACGTGGAAGTCTGCAGAGATCTTCCTGCTGTTCTGGACGTCGAAGAGCGACAGGACCACGTAGAACGGCTCCACCTGGAGAGAGGGAAATAAAGGACTAGAAAAAGTGTCCTTCTGGGCAGAGGTCTCCACCAGGCCAGGCTGTGAAAAGGGCGGATAATTTTCTTATGTCTTTGATGGCAATTGCATGATTTGAGGCATTTTTTCCCTCCAAAAATGTGTTTTGCAAAAATCCGCCTGGTATTGGTGGACAGGCCAATGTGAAAATGGTGGGATATACAGTATTTCTCAGCCTGGTAGAAAGTTGGTGAAAGATTTCCTGTAAATTGCATGCTGCATTCATGATTCAATGCCTTTTTTCGTTCAAAATATCCTGCAAACTTTGTAATATGAAACTATGTGGAATATAGTTGGAATGAAATATCAACCAGGTACGTCTTGAGCACATGTCTGTAGAGATACTGTAGAGGTTTGTGGGATTTTTTGACAGAATCTGGGGGAGTAATAATATGAAATGAAATAAGATCAGCCACTTGGTGGCACTATAAAAAAGCAGATGAGAAAAATACAGCTCAAAGGTTCATCCTTGTCCTCTGGGAAGTCTGCTGCATGCAACGTTTCATGCAGATCGGTGCCCTTAAGGGCTTTCCAGACGATAAACGCAACGATAATCACCCACATGAACTCAGCGATTCTCGATTCTCTCTGCAGTGCCGACATAAAGAAAATCACCCGTTGATTAACGCCAGGAATTTTAAAAAGCTCACAGTGCCAGAGTGCCAGAGATCAACAGTGCCAGAGATTAGCTGTACACAAGACGGATGGACGGAGTGCAAAACATACTCTTCACCATGCCTTCGGCCTGGTGGAGACAAAAAGCAGGGTTGTTGTTATGGACTATTTAAGTCCATCTTTCCCACACATCACGTGTGTTCAATGTTTTCATAGGGTTAAATCTCCTCTTTCCATATTAGCTCATACCAGAGTTCAGTGACAACATTCTTCGATGGTTAGCTTTCCTTTCCATCACATAATAGGCCTGTTTGCACGTGTGTGTGTGTGTGTGTGTGTGTGTGTGTGTGTGTGTGTGTGTGTGTGTGTGTGTGTGTGTGTGTGTGTGTGTGTGTTGCAATCGGCAGGGCTAATGGCTGTGGTTTCCCAGCAGAGAGCTACTGCAGTGTGCGTGCACACACACACACACACACACACGCACGCACGCACACATACAGCCAGACCTTCGGGTACAGGACAGACAGCAGGAAACCGGAGGCTTCAGACGCAACACTGATGCATGCTGGGAGGAACCAGGCCCCCCCCCCCCCCCTCCCATGCCAGGGGCCAGGCCATCGAGGAGGGCGCCACGTCACAGCACTCTGTGATCTCCTTAACCGATTTAGAAGTCGCTCTCATTTTGCAAAAAGCCTGCACGTTTCCCAGAAAAGCTAAGTGGCTTTCTTGCACAGAGTGTGTGTGTGTGTGTGTGTGTGTGTGTGTGTGTGTGTGTGTGTGTGTGTGTGTGTGTGTGTGTGTGTGTGTGTGTGTGTGTGTGTGTCTTAGGGGTGTAAATCACACCCATCATGGCGATTCGATTCAGTATCGATTTCCTGACCCAACGATTCGATTTTTTTCCGATACTCAAGAATACACCACGATTCGATTCGATTTCGATTTTTTTTTACCCTTTTTTACCTTACAGGCTAGACAATGTTTCAAATTTGAAATAAATCAATGAAAGCTGTAATACCGTTATACATTTTATTTGAGAAACAGCAAAGTTGTACTTCACCTAGGCCTAGTCTGAATTACGTCCAGGAGCAAATGGATGAAATAGACCAGATATTTTTCATTTATTTTTAAACATGAATCGATACTCTTGTGGACGTATCGATGCATCGTATTGTTGGCTGTTGGATCGATACATCGATGCAAAATCGATTTTTTTTACATGTCTAGTGTGTGTGCGTGTGTGTGTGTGTGTGTCCAGGAAGGGTGAACTACAACAGTAACTATACAGTAGTAAAAGACCCGAAACTTAGGAAAACATTGACCAGATACAGACTCAGCGATCACAGCCTTGCAATAGAGAAAGGACGCCACAGACAGACCCCACAAGAGAAGTCCGACTATGCACTCACTGCACACAAAATGTGGTTGAAACAGAGCTACACTTTCTAATGACCTGCCCCTTATACCAAGACATCAGAGACACACTTCCCACAAATCACACACACTCAACGCAAGTTTGAAACTATGACCAACGAGGGAAAACAGCAAGATATGTGCACTGTTATGACTTAAGAAAATTGACCAATGGAATTCAACCACCCTAAGGACTACGATCCATACTATCCAGACTTTCCCATGTAAACAGCTGCTACATCTAAACAGATAGTAAATCTGTTTGTTCTATTCTCATTCTTCATGATCTGTCTTGAAATAGCAATAAAAAATCTTAGTGTATTAAAAAACAAAAATAGAGGAAAGAAAGTTATATGCCCTGTTATAACATGTTATAACCTGTTATAAAGCAATGCAATGTAGCATAACTCGGTCTACAAAACTCTGTACCTCCAACTGTATATATTTGTCCCCATTTTCAACTGTTTTTATTGTATTGTTTTGTGACACTTGCCTTGGCAATGTCAACGTCATGCCAATAAAGCACCTTTGAATTGAATTGAAAAATTGACTAGACCACGCTGCAACAAGGCTGCTTCCCAGTTGCAAATCCACTAGCGACCAGGTTGCAGTGAACATGGGACAGGGTTTGTGTGTGTGTGTGTGTTGAGTAAATGGGGCCATGGAGTCACTCACGTTGGTGGTGGGTCCGTCCTGACCATCAGACACACAGCCCTGGAGGTTGAAGGCCAGGTCATGGCAGCTGACCAGAACCCTCTTACCGAACTTCTCCTCGAACTGTCGCACGTCCGGCTCAATGCCCGAGAAGTCCAGTTTCTAACAGGAAAAAACACAGGTCTGTTCAAGAGCACAGTGATTTCATATTCGTCAGTGTTGATTTTGACGGATTTGTTTAGAATTTGTTTTTGAATTTGGTTTCATTCTGTTTTTTTGTCCTAGGCCTGACCTAAGGTTTCTGAAAAAGAAAAACTTATATTTATATATCAGCATCAAAAAGTTTATCTGTAATACTGTACATACTGTACAGAATCCAAATATGGATTCCCGTCCTGAAGGGTTAAAGGTGTTTTGGGCAGTGGTTGAGTCTAAGAAAAAAAATCAGAAACAGGCCTCATACTGAGCATTTAAAGTATGATGTGTAAAGTAAGCAGCCTTGCTTTCAGACAGCAGAAAAAGTTAAATGGTGCTCTACTGTTGGAGCAGCCGTAAACTACACAGGTTCAGCTTGATGTTCTTTGTAAAGTTAGTGTTAGTAAAAATCAGGTAAAAGAGTTAACGTTTGAGCAAACTAATAACATCAGTCACTTCCCCATTCACTGTAGTAAAAGAGGTGTGTTGTTACACTGCAGATAAGTCATCTCCACCTACAGGAAATATGCCGTGACCACAAGACGTGTCTATAGGCTACTAACTAATATCTGTGAATGTAATGTCACCTGTGTGTCTGGGTCCAACGTGAACAGTTTGAGGCGGGTGGTCTCACTCCTTATCTTGGATTCCAGATCTCGAGCGGTCTGTCAAAAAAAAGGAGGGAGGAGGGAATTATGTTTGTCCATGCAAACGCAGGCTCTATGGAATGTATAACTGCTGCTGCCCCAATACTGCTTGAAATGATTGACCGATTGATTTAAACGCTGTAGTCACAGAATCTAGAATGGGTACATTTTAACAAAGAACAACAACAAAAGCACAGGTGAGTATAAAAAGTGAGGATAAATGTAAATTTACGGCGGGTCCGTCATCCAAAGTCGTCCAGCCAATCCAAGTCAATGGAGAGATTTTTGAACGTTTTGAACGTTAATAACTGCTAAACTAAATCAAAGGCCCATGGCGGCCCCATCGTCAGTCAGGAAGTAGGAAGTATATGACCTCACTTTGTTCCCCATTGTTGGTTCTTTGTTTTGGCTGTGCTTAGCCGCATCTGCTATTTTCAGACGCCATGTGCGTCTGAAAATCGGTCCAGATGGAAAAGGATCCCACCGATTTAATGATCGCCAATGGTTGCAGGCGCTCATCACGTTAAAGAGAGTGTTGCAGCGAACGAGAGAGCAGCTTCGGGTACCTGAAAAGTGTCCTGGAAACTTCCAGACGAAGGGTCCGACTCTGACTCTGTTTTTCCCATCTCCTCATCTGTGGGAGAGATTAACAAACAGGAGGAGAGGTGACGTTGGTACACTGGAAGGATGTATGGAAGGTAAGGAGACAGGCTGGCACCTCTAACAGTCATACGGAGAGAAGACTTTGTTTTCCACACAGTCATGAAGAGTTTTAAATGAGGAAACATCGCCAATATCAACTATTAGACTGGTCTACAGCAGGGGTTTTCAACCAGTGGTCCGGGGACCACCAGTGGTCCCTGAGAGGGTTCTAAGTGGTGCCCAGCTAAGCTGGATGTAACTCTTGAGAACGTAAAAATGAACTCTTGAGAGTGTTAAAATATTCATCATCTGAATTAGCCATTTTGGAATGTATGTTTTGTGTGTTTTGTTTCTCAAATCCAGCCTGGTATTGTGGACAAAAGCAAAATAAATCTTTAGATTTGGGGTCTGTGGGGCTAGAATATCCCCAAATGGTGGTCCTTGGCTCAAATCCTGAATAAATGGTGGTCCCTGGGATGAAAAAGGTTGAAAACCCCTGGTCTACAGCAACAATAAAACACACACCAAGATGTAGTTCAGCCATAGTGTTAATATTAGTTCAAATTGATCTCTTGTCCACTAGTCTATTGAGCTCTAAAATTTTAATCTAGATTTATTTGTAGACACACTGTCAACATATTATTTTCATCATACTTTTTGTGGAATACAATGTGGTATGGTATTAAAGTCAAAATGGATTAATGACATCAACACTTCCCAAACACACACCATCATGGAGGTCTCCGTTGCGGCGCTCCGTCATGGCCTGTTCGAAGCAGCTGTGTAGGATCTTGTTGAGCGTGCTGATCCACTCGTCCATCTCCATCTCGCTGTCTGCCGCCAGCAGGTAGGTGCTCTTGTCCTGCATCTTCAGCTCGAAGGCGAAGCGACGCACCTTGCTGTTCTGAAACACCACCACACACACGCTAGGCCACGCCCTACATGCTCTTGAGAGCAGCACAGTGAAACCAAATGGACCAGTACAGGTCCATTTGGTTTCTTTGTTGATTACATTTGATATTTGTCCTACATCCTAAATAACTTAGACCCCCACCACCACCTTACTTACCGGTAATGTGTCCCCTGCAGGGGGTACCAGTGTGTTGAAAAGCACGTTTTTTTTCCACACCTTTTCACACCTTTTCACACCGGTCGCTTCCCATATATGAAGTTCTGGGTCAGACATTCCCCGAATATGGAATGCATGACGCATGTCCAAATATGGAGTATGTGACCCATGCACGCACAATCTGGCTTACATTGCAATCTCACTCACTGCGTTCACAATCACAATACTGGTTTAGTACTGAATGTGCAGGCCAGATTTAATTATTACTTCAAATTAGTAGTATAAATTAGTAGCTTAATGACTAGTATTAAATATTATTTTCAAATGTTCAAGGTATTTGTATTTAGTTAAAAAAGTTAACTACAATTAAATACATTTTCTTTTAGCTCAGAACATGTCACAGTGCAACGTGTTTTGAGCATTGTTTTTTTGCTATGGCAGAAATATGCAATGTGGTCCTCTGGAGTGAGTGTGGAACTATAGCGGTCCTCTCCCACCCCTGCACACAGTAGCCATGTTGACATGAAATAGAAGTCAAGTGTTACCAATGGTATTAATAAATTAAAGGTAAAGGGTATTAAAGTGATTTTCTTGTTTGGTTAACAAAAAAGTTTTTGTTAAAAGGTTAAAGCAGTATTTTCTGATAGCAATCATTGCTATTTAGTACTTGTTCAGTAACAGTAGTCTGATCCCAGTCTCTTTTATAAACAGAAATTTCAACACCAATTTAGGGTAAAAATCTTCCGTGTTTCGTAGCCAGATTCATGAAGAACTTCCTTTTCCCTCATACCGGAAGCATAACAATAAAAGCTCTCCTTAGCCTGCAGATTTTATTGAGAAAAATTGGTTTGAGGGAAAGGGTTCCACATGAAACTTTACTCTATGCTGATTGGAATTAGTATGCTGACCTGAGATTTTCCTGTTTTCCTGTTTAAAGAGCTGAAGAAAAACACTGTATAGCAAACCCAGTAGAGTACTATCAGAATATAGAGCCATTTAACACCCATTTTAACCAAAGAAAGAAAATCACTTACCCTACCTTAAAGGAGCCATTCCATTTACTGTAGCAGAACCTTTCCCGTACACATGCATGCACAATAGCAGCGTCCAGGCTCTGTTTGACCTGAACGGAACGGACCTTTCATTTACGATCATTCAGGGACATGCAGAGAGTGTTAGAGGGACAGGGGGTTGAAATCCCGAGCACTTTTGGAAAAAACTAGCGAAAATAGCAGATCTACAAGTTCACAAGGGGCAGGGTCTGAAGCCCCCTTTGATGACTATGTGTGTATGTCCCTGGTGTCATTGGCAAACACATGTTTACACCCTGCCTAGAAGGTCATATCAAACTTTGTTAGCCTCATTACAGGACTTCAAAGGCCAACAATATATTAATATATCTGTACATTCACAGTGGAGGAGCATAGGATAGGGATATTTCACACCAATTTGTGTAAAAATGCCAAATATTGCACGGATGTGACCCAGTGCATGTTCTAATGATTTAGCAAGGGGCACCCGAGCAGGCGAGCTTCAGGGTCACCACAGCAGCCAAATCCATATGGCCACCTTTAATTTAATGTAAACGCATGCGCGCGCGCACACACACACACACACACACACACACACGCGCGCGCACACACATACACATACACACTATGCCTCAGACTCCCATGAACCTCGGCAGCTTTCATCCAGTAACAGATTTGCATCTCCCGTGTGTATGTTTGAAGACCATTTCTGCAGACTGATTAGAGAACAATGTTTAGGTAGGTTTCTTAGCCTGAGGGATGTGGCCTAGCTAAATCCTCCGGGGGAAACAGATGTTTGTTTAATTTATCCTGAAAATGTTTTGGTTTACTCACTCAAACCGTTTTATTTATAACAGTCGGTTGAGTTTAGAGACAACTTTGTTTCGTAAACAAGTGGAAATTAAAGGACTGAGCTTCAGTGTTCCGCCTCCGTCTACTCTAGCGGATGCACGATTGCAATATACTGGTAGGCTTTTATAGCCATATAATGTCAAGGTTGCGACATTGAGGGGTCAGAAACTAAGTGCTGTTTTCATGCAGCCTGAATAGAGACAAACTGGAGTTGGAAACATTGTTTATAAGAAGAGGAGGCGAAAATAAGAGCTGTTTAGCGCATGACAACTGTTACTGTATTGTACAGTAACAACTAAAGTCTCTGTAATGTTTATGTTGTACTGTTACTACAAAATGATCTAAAATAAAGGGATTTTAAGATCATTAAAGCCGGTCCGTTGCCTGAGTCCAGTGGTGGCGGCCTCCTGCAGTCCCTGGGCCACCAGTTGCCCTTCACGTATGCAAGTAGTAATCTACAGTATGTGTGTTATTGTGTACCTGAACGACGCCCATACAGGAGTCCAGGAAGATGGTCCCCTTGGGTTCCTTGGAGGTCTTCTCATCCTTATAGAAGTTGAGGTTGTAGGAGCCGTCTCCCAGCTGGGCCAGATGGAAGTACCTTCTCTTGAAGGACTGAGGAGGGGATGTGCAAAGAGTGTTAGACAGGCAGGGGCTGAAATCCTATTATGAACTAGGGAACCTTTGGACCAAAAATAGCTGATTCTACGGACTCTCTTGCTTGTAGATCTGCTATTTTTGGGGACAAGCCAGCTCTTTTAGCTAGGGGAGATGCTGGTGTACAACGACATGGATTTAATTGATGCTCTTACATTCATATTATACTGAAATAAGTCTTGACAGTGACAGAGCGGCATAGTCTCTACTGAACTTGATTATTGTGAAGCACCGCCAAGGTAGGATCTAGCCAACTGACTCGCTGTGCTGGTTGTTAAGAAGTTTGGTACTCAGCCCTGTCCGAGTTACGATGCACGAGGGATAGAATATTAAATATTATAAAACCCAAACTCATCCACATCAAAACGTCCGGGTTAACGAAAAGCCTTCATCACACAGTAGTAGTGGATGAACGGAATTAAGGGACCTATTTCAGCTATTTCAACAAGTTGGGAGTAACGTGTGGGGCAGTGGGTTCCCAAACTGGGGTTGAAGCCCCCCAGGGGTCATTGAGGGAGTCCCAGCGGGTCCAGCTAGAACCAAGTCTGACGTGACTTATACAACAAGGTGCAGCAGCAAGATTTGTGAACTGTTGTGACATATGAAGATTGGCAAATGAAGAATACAACCACCCTAAGGACTACTGTCTGTGCTATGTGGACCACGACCATGTAAAAAGAGCTGCTACATTTAAACATACCTTAAATCTGCTGTTCTGCACAGTCTCGAGAAAAAAGGACACCATTTGTCCCAAAGAGGCAAAAAAGACACTATTTGTTTAAACAAATAGGGGCGTAAAAGAGAAAAAAATCTCTATGCTTTGGCAATGCAAACGTTTGGTTTATCATGTCAATAAAGCTTCTTTGAATTGAATTGTATTGACTTATACCAGATCTTTTGCCCAACAGTCTCTTACTAACATTTTAGTCTATCCTTGTTGATAATTACACTTTAAAGTCTCAGTTTTAGTCATCGTAGTCCTCATAGTAGAAATGGTCTTTCAAATACTGTGGAGACACACCTACGGTATAATAGTTCATTTTTCAATGAGAAGTGAGGTTTTATTCGGAGCAGTCGTGGTGCGATAGTACAAGCATATTTACAACAGTGCCATACCGTGAATTTGTTGTGTGCACAGCACACGCTTGCGACACAATAGACCCGGATATTGTTTAGCTTTCTTTCTTTTTCTTTACACCTGCATTGTCGCGCCGCTCTTGAGCAGAACTGTAGGAGACCTGTTGCAACCCACTCACCCTCATGGTGACGCTGATGGCACTGTTCATGTTCCCCTTGTAGAGCCAGCCGTGTTTGGAGACCCCTCCCTTCTGGGACCCCAGAGAGGCCGTGTCCTGTGGGAGGAGGTATAGAACCAGGTAAAAACTAGGGAGCGTGCGTCATGCAGATTGGTGTATCCATAGCTCAAAATGTGAAAAAGTTTGGCATCGATCAGATTAATGGGGCCGGAGATTAGCTGGTAATGGATGGACAAAAAACGGACACACATGGACGGACGGACAGATGGACACCCCCCCCCCCCCCAAAAGAAAAAAAAAAAAGAAAAAGAAAAACTCAAACCTCAACATGAACTGTTCTGTTTCCCAAATGTACAACACCATAACACTATAAAAGACGGACAGACAGACGGACCCCCCCCCAAGAAAAAAAAAACTCTAGAAAGATGCATATGTAAGGTTAACTCTAACCTCAACATGAACTGTTCTGTTTCCCAAATGTACAACACCATAACACTATAAAAGAAGACCATAAAACCTATAACTATTTGTCTTGAGAAAGGACCAGGAAAATGTTCCTCATAATCTACCTCAAAATGTTATATTTCTCAAGTTCTGCCTTGGTACTACAGTCACGCACGTACGTACGTACCATGAGGGCACTTTGGGGACGTGCCTAATCAGAATGAAATAAATGGTGTCTAGAATTCAATAGTGTTTTAATGTTGCTGAGAATGCAGCTGAGAAGTGCAACCGTGTGCAAGGCAGCAACAATGCACTCGATTGGCTGCTGTTCAAGACAATCCAGCACTGCTTTGTATTCATTCTGCATGCATAGAGTCAGGAGGCTCGACAGAAAAAGGTAAAAAACACCAAAATACACTGTCTGGAACTGGCAGATTCTCTCACACATTTGCTTACTATGTGGGTCAAATAAAAATAACGTGCTTGTTACTGCCTGGCAGTCACTCTGGGGTGGGACAGGCGTCCGGGAACAGGCCAATATACTAGCATAAAAACAGCCCAAAATCACGAAGGGCGAAATCCTATGCAACCAATACGTATCCCATGCAACACTACTGTGCTTATGCATGCAATGCAGTGACGCTGCATTAGCAAATAGAAAACGTTGTATTACATGTGTTTGAAATAGTGTGTGTGTGTGTGTGTGTGTGTGTGTGTGTGTGTGTGTGTGTGTGTGTGTGTGTGTGTGTGTGTGTGTGTGTGTGAGTTTAACTCTTACCTTAAAGGCAGAGTTGAAAACATGTTAAAAACATATTTGGCCTGGAAGCACTTTGTGAATAATATGTCAAATGATTATTGGGCCAACTATGCGTTCATCTGGCCCTGGCCTGCACGCACACATTCTCTATTTCAAGCGCATGTAAGACAATGTTTTCCATTTGCTAAAAAGCAGCGTAACAGCATTGCACGCACAGTCACAGTAATGTCGTTGCACCGGACAGTGCTGAGTGCCCTCCAGGCAGCGTGTTGGTGTTGTGTTCTCCTCATTAGACTGCAGACCTTCTCCAGCCTTCCTCCTCCTCCTCCTCCTCCTCCTCCTCCTCCTCCTCCTCCTCCTCCTCCTCCTCCTCCTCCTCCTCCTCCTCCTCCTCCTCCTCCAGGCCCTTTCAACCACCAGGCACATCCTGACCAGCCACTAAAAGGTCAACAGCCTTCAATCCAATCAATTCCTAAAGGCAAGGTAATTATCCTGGCCGGGGATGTTGTGAGTGACCTCTCTCCATCTCAATACGCCATGGACAGGATGCTGTGAGGCGTGTGTGTGTGTATGTAAGCAAGCAAACGTTTGTGTTGGTCAACATCTCCCAGCATGACGACTACAAGCCAGTCGAGCCGCAAAGGAAAAGTAAAGAGAGGTTTTTCTCCATGTAAGGTGAGGAGTTTTCAACAGGTGGTCCGGGGACCACCAGTGGTCCTTGAGAGGGTTCCAGGTGGTCCCCAGGCTAAATGATGGGAAGTTGGTTAACCAGATGTAACTCTTGAGAATGTAAAAATGAAACCAAATGGACCCTTGCGGGTCCATTTGGTTTCATTTTCACACTCTGAAGAGTTAAAATATTCATCATCTATTTAATTAAGAAGACTACACTGTTTTGTTTGCAAAATCCAGCCTGGAATTGTGAACAAAACCAAAATTCTTTAGTTTTAGGTCTTTGGGGCTAAAATGTCATCAAATGGTGGTCCGTGGCTCAAATGCTGAATAAATGGTGGTCCCTGGTGTCAAAAAGGTTGAAAACTCCTGCTTTAGATCAATTGTAAATCAGGAGTTCAGTGTCTTGCTCAAGGACACTTAGACCACTGTCTCTGCGGGAGCCCGGATTCGAACTGGCACGCTTGCGGCTGCTGTCCAGCCACTCTATCCCTGAGCCACCGACTAACTGTGCAGACCGACAGTACAGCGGAGTGATAGATCACCACAGACAGTAGTAATGGAGCAAACATCAGTGATTTCATTGGAAGAAGGATCACATTTCTAATAGAAAGTGTTTATTTAAGTCGTTTTTTTCCCCCCCAAATCTGGTTAGTGTTCACTGACCTCATCTTTTTCCACATCTTCGTCCACCTCGAACAGATGAGCGGCCAGCTTCTCTGGACGGGGTGATTTGCTGAGAAAAAGAAAGCAATATAATGACCGTCACTCTTAGATCAAATATCAACTACTATGACGTAAAAAATAGCCACTTTGAGACATTTATAAATGGTTTTTCGACGTTAAAAAGACAATTCCCTGCATGCGGTCCAGGACGTTATTATTGTCAACAAATCATGTTGTCAAAACATTCGTCGGGCAGTGCTAGTGTATTGGGGGGGATTCATGATGTGAAGATCATGAATCAAATATAAAAAATATCTATTTTTTACTCCCCTAATGTAGGCCTACTGAATTACACACACACACACACACACACACACACACACACACACACACACACACACACACACACACACACACACACACACACACACACACACACACACACACACACACACTCGAACACACACACCCTCTCCTCTATTTCAAACGCATGTCAGACAAGCTTTCCCTTTGCTAATGCTGCATACTGACCCCATTGTACACGCACACGCACACACGCACACACACACACACACACACACACACACACACACACACACACACACACACATACACAATAGGAAGTAACAATGTGTGCATTCTGGTATAGCATCACGCCCTGCTGTCTCCATTCATAACAACATACAGGTTTTTTTATAGGACACTACAGTGACAGTGTGTTCATTCGCAGTGGTGGAAAATATATTTACATACGCCGTTAGTTAGTTAGTTAGTTATTAATTATTAATGTTTTGAAGTTTTAAATATGTTAGCTTTAAAGGGAAACTACTGTAGCAGTGTTTATGACATCTAAAATATCTAAATCCACATATTACAGACATAAAAAAAACTCAGGAAAGTCTTCTAAATCTTCTGAACATTATTAACATACAGTATATTCTTTTGCAAAAATGGTGAAGTGTCCCTTTAAGTACTTTGTGCCGCCTACCAGAGGGAAGTGGTTAGAGCTTGGAACTCCCTGTGGAGTGGCTAAGAGGAGGTCATTTGCTATCCATCTTGTACCCATAACATCTTTAAAAAACACATTTTATTCCTAATGCTAAATGACACCATGTCATTCCAGGTGCCTCAAGTGGGACTAAAACTAAATGGAAACTGTTCAAATCAAAAGCTGCTGCTGCCAAAAACAACACTGTCACAAGTCAGGCAACGTGCCTGAAAACTCGGAAGGCTCAGCTGTTACCTCCGGTTCAAACCTCCCAAAAGCACAATTTGACCCCAGGCTGTGACCTCAAACTGGGCCTGAACAACGCTCTCCAGAGAGCAGACTAGCATAAACAACAACCATGTCAGGGACCAAGGCCAGGGTCAAGGGTTTGTTGTTGTCCTCCAAGTTTAAAAAAAAAAAATGCTGCAATGTTTTGGTATCATGACATGTAACATCTGTGCAGTGCATTATTATACACACACACACACACACACACATACACACCACACACACACACACACACACACACACACACACACACACACACACACACACACACACACACACACACACACACACACACACACACACACACACACACACACACACACACTGTGACGCACGCAGCCACCGCCCTGACCTCACAGAAAATAGAACTCAATGCACAGAATAGACTTTTAGATAAGCCCCACCCTCTTCCCAGGGTCCAACTAGGACACACTTTCCAGACGGGCTCATTATTTCCAATGTAAATAAATGATCATGGAAAGATTATGCACTGGAAAAAATATATTTGCATTTCTGTTATTAAAACAATGTTTTATCATAATAGAAACGTTTGTCCATTACATAACATTATGCTTATAGCTGTGATTGGGCCATAGCAGTTTGGAGAGGGGTCTATTGCAACTGTGTAGATACTACATACACAAATCCGTGGCCACCAAAAATACTGAAGTGCTATTTCACCGTGGCTGGTTGGGACTGGCTGGGTGAGTTCAGTACAGGTTTTACATGATTTACTATTCTGTCTAGGGGGTCTGTCTATTTTTCTGTCTATTTGCATTGTCATATCTGCCGAAATACCGATGCTGACCGATTCTAATATTCTACAGAGAATCACAATGGAAACAAGCCTATGGGAGCCTATAGGGGCTTATTGGCCCAAAGCCTGTTAACACAAAGACTGCCGGGATTTAGAACCGTGAGCCAAACATTGCCTGCCGCGCCTTCTATAGTGTAAACCAGCGGAACCGTCGCTGCATGTAAACATCCTGTTTGGGAAGCTGTTTTGCTGATGTTAATGCTAGCGAGCTCAAATGGACCCATCCTTGCTCCAGGAAATGCCAATGTTCCCATCAGCGCCACCAGATAATTAGAAGGGACCCCAGAACATCAAACTTTTTATCCATCCCACAAAGTTCTCTAGATCCGAGTTATTCAGCGTTTTTGACTATAGCCATGGAGCCGAGCACCCCAAAAAAGGGTGATCCGGTTTGATATCCATAGATAATCCATACATAAGTAATGAAATGTCTGAACGAATTAATGAATGTCTGAATTTCTGAAACCGTCGTAACTCCTCCTCACTGCACCAATCACTCTGACCATAATATTAGGAAGAGACTATCAAAGCCCTTTTTTTTCAAATTAACCAATCGGTAATTAATCATTAAATTAATAGTGCATTAAATTTTCCTCATCAACTTGACTAGAGACAGGGGCTTGATCAGATTCACAGAGATCACCATATATTGGACAGAGGCTTGCCCTGAATACTCCAAACTACATGAAAACAATTGTTTCTCAAAATACTTGCATGATTGCTATGACTATTGCATCACATTACCCACACTTTACAGTTGGAGTTCACATATTCAACGGCAAGGTCCTAGTCAATAATGAAGCTTATATGAGGGTGTGCGCCGTCACATAAGCAAGGGAAGCAGTTTAATAAAGTATTCAATCAATAAACAGCATAGAGTACCCTTAGGTACTCAAGTGTCTGGTTTTCACAACGGAAGTACTACTGGATTCCACTCAACCGAAGGCACCCAATCAAAGACCACTGGTAGTCCCCTAAAAACCCACTGCCATTATCACATTAATAATCTATACCAGGGGTTTTCAACCTTTTTGACTCCAGGGACCACCATTTATTCAGCATTTGAGCCACGGACCACCATTTGATGACATTTTATCCCCAAAGTCCTAAAACTAAAGAATTCTTTTGGTTTTGTTCACAATTCCAGGCTGGATTTTGCAAACCAAACAGTGTAGACTTAAATAGTGCTAATTCAGATGAATATTTTAACTCTTGAGAGTGTGAAATTAAACCCATTGAATTGACCCGCAAGGGTCCATTTGGTTTAATTCTTACATTCTCAAGAGTTACATCTGGTTAACCAAATTTCCATCATTTAGCCTGGGGACCACCTGGAACCCTCTCAAGGACCACTGGTGGTCCCCGGACCACTGGTTGAAAACCCCTAATCTATACGTCCCGACCCGCTGTATTGTTGGCCTGTAGATCGGTCAATTCTTTTCTCCCACTATGCCTGAAATATAGGTCTCAGTAAGTGGTTGTGTAAAGTAGCTCAGACGGAGGACACACAGGTCTGCCAGGAAGGATGTCCCACTTTGATTCAGTGATAATATCGCTCCCAGAATAAACCTGATTTATCCTCGGTGGGGAAAACACAGGAAGTGTCCTATTGTGTGACATTTTGTTTAACTTCCACAACAAGTGCACGTTTCCTTCTTTCCAGGGACGCAGGGGCGGATCTATGCATGGGCATGGGGGGGCAATTCCCCCCTACATAACCTGACTGCCCCACCAAACACAATGGCATGCAAAACAACCCAAGATATTTCAAATTGCTTATATTTAAAATGATTTGAAACACTACTACTGTTACTAACTAACTACAGCTGTGTCACCACTAAACCAACAGCATTTCATCATTGAAAACAGAAAACTCTCTGAGTCAGACCTTTAGTTTTATGCATGCTGCGTGTCTGTTGCAACTTCAACAATGACTGATGTTATTATTGATGCTTTACTTGCCTAATGAAAGTCTTTTAACCGAAAATGGTATGGGTGTGACTTCATCGCCCGCACAAGTGATGAAGTCGCCCCCATACCATTTTCTCTTGCCCTCCCAATTGGGAAATGTTAGATCCGCCCCTGCAGGGATGTGTCTGTGGAACTCATTCACTCCCTCACTGGGACTGCAGAAGCACGACAGAATCTCAGGATCTCACTTTTTTTACGCACGTTTTTACAACGACGGGCCTCCAAACTATAACTTAGCACACGCAACATCCAACGAGCAAAACAGATGCAAAAGAACGTAAATACCCTGCCGGATGGAAGACCTCTGGGAGTTTTGTTGGGACGTTGAAAATCGTTCTGAACATTGTTTTTTGTGCTTCAAAACAATAAAACACTACATAACACTACACAAACACTACATGCAAAATAAATAAACAAACAAACAAATAAATAACTTGAATTCTGTTGTGTTGAATACCGGTATATATTATTTGCATTTTATTTGACGGTGTAGAGTACACTGTCAGGTGAGTAAGCGAGTGTCTTGAAAAGAAACAAAAGAAAAAAAGAAAGAAAGTCATTTTGAGAGGTACGACTTTTCTACTTGCAGATACACTATCTGTATCTGTAAGTATCCTCCCTTGTCAGTGGTTAAAGTTAAGTATAGGCACAAGTTTTACTGAGGTTATGTTTGTACTGACCAGTGAATCGGTTGCAACACCATGGTTCAATCGACAAGCAGCGTGGCCAATAGTAAAATGGCTCGCCAACCGCCTTTAGGTCGACACAGATTTTGTAATGTTTTTGTTCAAAATGGTATCTTTGGACATTTAAAGGTTGGCAACCCCTGGGAACAGATCTATATGAACCAGAGTTAATGCATGGTCCTTGATGTAGAACAACTGTAGACCATGGTGATGGTGAGAAACCGTGAGGACCTAAACAAGCTCCTGTGGGAACGATCTCACCCCCCCCCCCACCCCCCCCACCCCACCCCACCTGGTTCTTCAGAGCGATCCCTTCAAAGAGGTCTGTCTGTCAGCAGAGCTGTCCACACCTCCACACACCTGTTAACTACAGGTTATAATGGACACGTGTGCATGGTCCCATATCAACACGGACACACACACACACACACACACGCACATGCGCACGTACACACACACACACACACACACACAGGCGCACGCGCACAGTCGCACACGCACATCCAGTCATACACACACACACACACACACACACGTCCAGTCAATATGCAGACATAAACTCAGGGAGGGACTCACTTGGGGAGCTGACGGAAATCTCCGGAATATTCCTCATACTTGTAATTGACGAGGTGCCAGTCAGAGTTGTACGTCTTGATGCACTGCAGGGGAGAGAGAGAGAGAGAGAGAGAGAGAGAGAGAGAGAGAGAGAGAGAGAGAGAGAGAGAACATGAGAGAGTGAGAACTGAGGAGGTGGTGAGTGAAGATTAGTCTTGGGCGATATTGATTTTTTAATATCGATATTGATAACGTGATTAAAACCGGTATTCTCGATATTACCGAGTCTAGCGGCCAAACCACCGACTGCTGTCCACGAGGGCTCGTGATCTTCTCTGTCCGTCCCCCTGTCCCCCCTGTCAATCACGACGAGCAGCGCAATCACGACGATAACCATTTCCCCCATTATATGTTAAATTAAACCCTTGTGCATCCACCCTGTGGATATCAAACATCTACATCAAAGGACAACACCACAGCAGACGATCACAGCACACCATGCACAGACAGAGTAGCCAATTGTATTTAAAAATCAACTGAAATCAACTCCCACCGCACCGCAGCAGCGAGCAGACTGCGCACGCATACACACACACACACACACACACACACACACACACACACACACACACACACACACACACACACACACACACACACACACACACACACACACACACACACACGAGTAGGAGGAGGAGGAGACGGCAGCGGGTCCTGCCTTCACCCGCCGAAAAAAACTAAACAGGCCGGACGCAATGATTGACTTTTATTTCACCGAGCAGGCGCCTCTGTCTCACATGAGAGAGAGAGAGAGAGAGAGAGAGAGAGAGAGAGAGAGAGAGAGAGAGAGAGAGAGAGAGAGAGAGAGGCAGGGAATCCGTCGCGAGGAAAGAGGAAAACTCTATCAAGTCGATTAGGCTACTAATGAATGTGGAATGCCAGTGCGTGTCTGTTGTCTGTTGCGTGGTGCGCTCTGCGCCCTGCTCTGCCATGTGCTTTGCTTTGAGAACATGCCTGATCATTGCCGAGCGCAGTATGGAACGTTCTCCTCAGATATGCATATTTTGGTATTATTTATTGCTCGATTTCGCGGTCCCACTTACTTTATCTTGCACCTTTCCCTCCCGCAGGCATTTTCATGCCGCCCGCGCTGCAACATTTTGCGTTGGGTCCCGCCGGCGCCGCGGGCTAAAAAAATAATTAAAAAAAATCGATCGATTGTCGACATTGGGCCGCGACACGTCACGTTGGTATTCCAAATATGTGTCGATTAACATCCCTAGCACTGGTCCCTGAGAGCATGAGGTCCATTTGGTTTCATTTTGTGATCTCAGGAGTTACAGATCCAAAGGATCCATCATTTAGCTGGATCTAACTAGCGATCCTCAAACAATCAGTGCCGCCATTACAAAAAAAAAAAAAAAAAAAAAAAAAAAACAGCAACCAAGGCTTTTTTAACCTTACCTTGTCTCCAAATAACAGGTCAACCACCAAATATCAGGAAAAAGATCGCTATTAGATCCAAAAGTCAATAAATCCAAGCTCCTTCAGTGTACAGATCCATAAGGCCCCTCTGTCCCTCTACTACACTCTCTCCGTCTCTCTGTTTGTTGTGTGGTTGCTATGGAAACCGGTAGCTGACACACGTGGCAGGGAGAGCCACGTGGGTCTCTCTCTCTCTCTCGTTCAGTCCAAACAACGCACACGTGTTCAGTAGCATTAACAGGGGAGTCACTAATTGCAGCTGGCTATGTGCAGAAGATAAAAGGTGGCATTCTCAGTCCATATTATTTCATTAAACGGTATATAATTATACACATCATATACACCCAACGAAACCACTCAATGGACACAGCAAATACCAGTTTGAATTATCAAAATCCGTTCAGAATTGAAGATGCATAGAAGGAATCAAATCTCAACTCTTTGCCTTGCGACATGAGCAGGCGGAGCTGCACTGCGTGGTTGTTTTTCTTTTTTTGGACGATATTGTTTGGAGGGGACGGTAAAATACGATATTCGGTATTCGGTATTTTTTGTAAATCCTGCGATATTACTCGGTATTGATTTTCAATATCGTGGTAAACGGTAATACCGGTATATTGCCCAAGACTGAGGAGGTGGTGAGGTGGTGAGTGAAGATCGTTTTAGCGTGAACAAATTGGGAGAGGTCATTACTGAGCCCCCAGGCAGACACAGGGCAGGCAGGCTTGAGGAGGTATATATTGGACAGTAGATACCCTTGTCCAAATAAAAGACAAATCCGTACGCATATTCCCTCAGAAGAAATGAAAAGGCAGGGTTTACAACTAAAGGGCCTCCACCGTGAATTTAAAATCAAATGTATCATGTCAGTGTTGCCTGTTAATATCCCTTTTAATATATATATATATATATATATACACTCTGTAGCCTAAACAACCACTCACATATTATTTTTCTTACTGTGCTGTTTGGCTGCAGTTTGGCTGCAGCCCCTCCCTCCTTCTGCTTCCTGGCCCACCTCATTGTTAATTCCCTGTCTCATTAGAATATGCATGATCTGCATGGTTTCAGTCGTTTTCATTGGAGGCAAAGTTAAAGGGGAAGGACTATTAAAATTGGTGCTTTCAGTGAGAAGGAGAACACTCTCAAATTCAGGAGAATCTGAGAGTGTTCATTCACCACACACACAGAAAATCACAAATATCTCAATATAGGTCTGACTGTTTAAAAAAAAAAAGCAACTTTTGGGTAGATAAAAATACAGTGGGGATGGTAAAAACACAACAAATATTGAAGAATGTAAAATTTGTGGTGGACCCCTTTAAGTCAAATATTTAGCTTCTGGGGGGTCCCTGGCAATACATATTTTCAGATGGGAGTCAGTAGCCACATGCACATGATTTTGGGGGTCCTTGACATGAAATATTGAGGACCACTAACAGAAATATTTTTTTTCAGAGGGTTAAACTAAGGAGTGATATTTGTTTTCCTGAAAAAGGGAAAAACAAAAGAAAGAAAAAAAGCCAAAGAAAGTGTAGCTGGAGGAGTTCCTTGAGTAGAAACTTTACCGATTCAAGACAACTAAATTGCATTATTATTGCTATTATTATTCTACCCAATTGAATTAAGGAGACAAAGATGTTTTCTCTCTGTACAGCAGCTCAGTCTAAGTGCTATCCTGGGTTTCATCAAACAGGTGCTGCAGGAAGGATAATGCCTGGCCGCAGGCTGCAAAGATCCTACACAGACTCTCAGAAAGGCTAATGATATTATTATTATATTATCCACTGCTGGGAATGGAGTCCCCTCCGGACAGCAGCAGGCCTGCAGAGGAACCAAGTACTTTACAAGTACAAGTTTTAAGGTATGTGTACTTAAATTGGAATTCCACCCATTTTCAACATTTTACTATGTCATTAGTATAGCCTAGAGGTGCTGGGTGGACATGATAAAAAAAAGTTCCCCCATGCTGTGTTTCCTAAAAATGGAGGTCTGAAGAAAGCCACTAATATGGTGAAACATCCTGATGACATCATCAAGATGTATTTTCACCATGTTAATGGATTTCTTTAGACGCTTCTTTTTTCTGAGAGCGTACAAATGGAACCAAATTAACCTGTTAGGGTTCATTTGGTTGCATTTGTACGCTCTCAGAAAAAAAAAGAAAATAGGTGGAGTTCCCCTTTAATATACCTTAGAGATGTTGTGTGGACGTAATTAAAACATCCCCCATCCTGTGTTTCCTAGAAATGGAGGTTTGAAAAACATCATTATTAATATGTTCAATCATTAACAACCATGTTTCTGAGAGTGTACAAATGGAACCACATTTGGTTCAGATTTGTGGACCAATTGGGTTCACAAATGTGAAAATGGGTGGAATTCCCCTTTCAGAGTGGAGAGCCATGATTTGTTTCCATCTGGCTAGTGAGTGAGTGTGACCATAACGGTCAAATAGGGTGCATACTATTAAAGTGTATACACGATGTTGGGGTTGATGCGAGTGAATTATACCCAGCAATCCGAACTTTGGGGAAAAACCTGTTTCAGGTTTCAAAGCCTGAAGACAAAAATGTAAAAAAAAAAAAAAAAAAAGTGTGTCGGGGAGGGGGGCATGAAGGAAAATAAATTATGGGGAGGGAGGGAGAGAGAGAGAGATGTAAAAAAGAAAAACAGCTTCCCATCTGCGACTAGTACCTCCAGCTGTTCCAGATGCATGTTATTATGATGTCATTTCTAGGGGAATATCCCCTAACAGTTCTAATCAGACTACGCCCTGAGTACAGACCCCTGTGGGACCATTATATATACACCACCCAAACAACGTCAGCCCTGAGCCCCCCCGAGTCAACGCCGCTGTGTGCACCAGGCCAGGGACGTGAAGAGAACGTTTTAGAGAGGCAGGGGCTGGAATTCCGTAAGAGGGCACTTTTGGACGAAAAAATAACGCAAACAGCAGATCTCTAGATTGCCTCCCCCTGGCCAGCCGGGGCCCCTGATGGAGGGGACTGGAACTGGTTGGAATAACGTGTTCCTTCCACACGGTACGTCCAACCAGGGAAACATTGGACTCCTCATGCATTGAAGGAAGCATGAGGCAAGTCCGCTGCCTCCCCAGGTTGGCGAAGGGTGTGTAGAGCCCAGGATCACATTAGGAATTGGCACTCACTGGGTGGGAAAAAAAAGGGTTACAAAATCGTGGGGATACTTTTCCCATACCGATACAGTATGGGGAGTTGGGGACATCTCTAGTGGTGCCGGTGCCTCTTGGACGAACAGGGATAGCTGTAAAACGGTACCTCTTGAACAAACAGACACTGGGCCTCCTTCTCGGCCGTCTCTGGAACGGTGGAGAACATCGTCCTGCCCTGCCGTCGAAGGGTGGAGATCTGAGGAGATAGAGAGGCACATGAAGGCACAGGCATGAAACACACAGATCATCCATACCGTACCTGGGCATTATGCGGCCCGGAGGCCAAATGCGGCCCTTTGGCTGACTCTGACCGGCCCGTGAAAAGGTTTTAAACCAGTGGTCCAGGGACCACCAGTGGTCCTTGAGAGAGTTCCAGTTAAATATGGAAAGTTGGTTAACCAGATGTAACTCTTTGAGAGCGTAAAAATGAAACCAAATGGACCCTTGCGGGTCCATTTGGTTTCATGTTTACACTCTCAAGAGTTAAAATATTTACCATGTGAATTAGCCCAAGTCTACACAACTAGAGAATGTAGAGGATTAATGGTCATTTTGATCTGTATGTTTGACTGTTTTGTTTCCCAAATCCAGCCTGGAATTGTGGACAAAAGCAAAACAAATCTTAAGTTATGGGGTGCTGACATTTTGTGGGGTTAAAATGTCATCACATGGTGGTCATCTGTGACTCAAATACTGAATAAATAGAGATCCCTGGTGTCAAAATGGTTGGTCTTACTCTTACTTTTACCTTGAAAATTAAATTAATATCATGCAGACTTTAGTTCAGCCTTCAGTCTTGGCCCTCCACAATATTTGATGCATCTCATTTGGCCCCTTGGGGAAAATAATTGCCCAACCCTGATCCATACTGTACTTGCTGGTCTGGCAGTAGTGTTTGGAGTAGTACAGTACTGGAGTAGTAGTGTTTGGACTTGTATTATCTTTGATAGTTTTATATGTAGACCTGCCATCTAGCGGTGCACAATATATACAGTACATACCCCCCACCCATCCCCTTTTTATGTCCAATATGGCCTATTCTGACTATACTAACGAATAACCGCGTGTCCCTACTGCTATCGCATCCACGCCATCATCATCATCACATGTTCTAATCCCAAACTGTGATAGACAGATCCATTCCACACAGAGACGCTCTAGTTTACCCAGAGGATCACAGAGGAACCCTCGGGGCATCCAGAACACCCATCCTCCTCCATGGAGGAGTCTTCCATCGGACCAGTCCATGTCCCAGTTAACTGCACTGGGAGTTTACCGTTACTCCACAAAGACGAGCCGGGGCCGGGGGTGGGTGCGGGACACACTCACTGTCAAATTGACCCAGTCTTGTCATGGATTTCTTACATACATCCAAGCCTTTTTTTCATTTGTCTTTCATAATGCCCTTTTGAAAGAGGGCTTTTGAAACTTGTGTGTCATGCTTCACTGGCTCTCAAAGTGTATATATGATCAAAATAGCCTTACCAGCAGCAGTAAACACAAGAGAGGGTGAATTATAGCCAGAGGACATCACATTATACAAAGAAAACCTTAAGCACTCTAGCTGGTGTCCTCATTCTGGGCACGTCATACAGCAATAGGCCAACACTCTGCAAAACATTTGTATGAAATATCCTACATCTACAAGCACACAAGGTACCGCGTCGCAATGCATTGGAACTACAGGGTTTAAATTGTTAAACGGAGGGATACAGTCAGAGAAAAATACAAACATATATATTTTATATATTATATATATGCTGTATATACTGTAGTTCCCTTCCTCTTGCTCCTAGCAGTGTCACAGTGGCACAAAGTCACATGACTATACAGTAAAGCCGCCAAATGACCAGAATTTGCGAAGGTAACAGGGAAATTGAGTGACGTGTAACACCTTTTGTGCTAAGGACGTGTATTGCCGTCTTTACATCTGTTTTCAAATAAACAGTGCTATGTTTACATGATATGCTATAAGTCTACCCTACATACACTGCTATATACATTAAATCTACATCAAAATGCTTTCGAACATACGTAAGTTGAGACTTTGCATAGGAGGTCAAGGCTCAGGGCCGGATTTAACCAGCCCTACTAGGGTGGGCTGGAAGAATGGCAGTGTGGGCAACTCCAAAGTTTTATTTGAAGCAGTGGTTTTCAACCTTTTTGACACCAGGGCCCACTATTTATTAATTCAGCATTTGAGCCACGGACCACCATTTGATGACATTTTAGCCCCACACACCCCAAAACTAAAGATTTCTTTTGCTTTTGTCCACAATACCAGAATTTGGGGGGAAAACAGTCAAAAATACAGATCAAAATGACCATTAATCTTCTACATTCTCTAGTTGTGTAGACTTGGGCTAATTCATAATGATACATATTTAAACTCTTGATAATGTAAACATGAACATGGACCCGCAAGGGCCCATTTGGGTCCATTCAGCGTAAACATGAATGGACCCATTTGGGTCCATTCATGTTTACGCTCTGAAAGAGTTACATCTGGTTAACCAACTTTCCACCATTTAGCTGGGGACCACCTGGAACTCTCTCAAGGACCACTGGAGGTCCTCAGACCACTGGTTGAAAACCACTGACATTACCTTTCATTGGGTGGGCAGGATGCACGTTTGGGTGGGTGCCCCCCTCTAATTCCGGCCCTGTCAAGGCTAAGGACAGTACTACTGCAAGTGCTATGGACAGAGATGGGAGTCTGAAGAGATGAGTTTTCAGACTGCGACGGAAAATTGGGAGTGAGTCTGCAGTTCTGCAGTTGCACACTGAGTATTCTTTCCAAATCCATCTACGACGCTGTCTATTGCCACCTCAGATCAGATACTCCCCTGGTTAAATCCACTGAATCTATCCCATACACCACGTAATACATATTTTCCACCCTGCCATTGCAATTTCCTCTGCTTGAAATAACATTTATTATCAACGTTCTGTCCTTGCCCGGCAATATCTGCTGACTCGTTTCAAAATAAACTACTTTGTCAGACTGATGAAGTGATGGCCTCGCGTGAAGCAGCTCTGCTGTCAATCACTTGACAAAATGCATCCATCAATTTAGCTGATCACGCAACATTTACAAAACGTCAACCAAAGACATTAGCCATTAGCCAGACATTATTATGTACATTTCCTAGCATCACTCCCATTAACACTGGCATTCCACATTTATGCAATCCTTCAAAGGTAATACATGAATACAGTTTTATCATTTTCAGCAATAGCTCGTTACCTGTAACTACAAACTCGCAATGCGATGTGTTGGGAGCTTGTAGATCAGATATTTTGGCTATCTATTGTAGGACCAAGTAGGTTGGTGGCTAACAGCCGATGTAATGTGTATGTCTGTGTGTCATAACTGGACGAGTAAATGCAGTGGGTTTCTGTTATTAAATGATGGAATACAATTTTCTCTCTCTGAGGAAAAGGGAACAACTCTCTGAGCTGTGAGCAAGCTGGTGCATGAGGTGCATTCCTGTTACTGGGCAGAGCTTCAAGGATCCAGGGACGGATGTAACATTTCCCAGTTGGGGGGGCAAGAGAAAATGGTATGAGTGCGGCTTCTTCGCCCGTGGTACGGGCGATGAAGCCGCGCCAAGGTCTGACTCAGTGTTGGACTCAGAGAGTTTTCTGTTTTCAATGATGAAATGCTGTTGGTTTAGTTGTGACACAGCTGTAATTTGAAATATCTTGGGTTGTTTTGCATGCCATCATGCTTGGTAGGGCAGTCAGGGCATATAGGGGGGCATTGACCCCCCCAATGCCATGTCTAGATCCGCCCCTGCAAGGATCTAGTGGTGCCATCGGTCCAAATAAGTTCTATATAGAGGCATGGAGCCAGGCACTAAACAAAGCCTCCTCACTGGAGATGACTATATACAGTGTGGTGATTTCATTCGATGTCAAAGCCTGGGCGTTGGTGTATGTGCTTTCGAAAGTTCTGTGAGTGTGTGTGTGTGTGTGTGTGCCAAAAAAGGGCAGCCAGAGCTAGTATCCACATCTGTTACCTGTACCCCTGAAGTGTACAGTATGTGGATATTTGTCTGGGACTTGCTGATTGCACACTGTACCGCTCCTTGTAAATATTTGTGTTTGTGTGTTGTATCTCTTAAGTGGACATAAATACATGATTAAATTGTGCGCATGCGCGTGCATCTGTGAGTGTATGCATGCGTGGGTTGAGTAGCAGGGACAAGGCAGTAGACAATGGTTATGGTCCATTAAACCTAAAACAGACCATTAAAATGGTTTATGAAAAAGGCGTTTTGAATGAGCAGAAAACTCATTCATTCACTCTTGGCAGGATTATTATCGCTAAAAGCACCACTTTATGTATTATACTTAAATTAAAACGTAAATTAACATTATTCAGAATGTGCGTGTCTAGCGGAGTGTTCAATAACATTATAGAGCGTGTGAACCTACACTCATGAAACTCAACAACTACTCAACTCAAAGTGCTATGATATATACATAGCTCTGACTCCCTCCTGCCTGCCCTGTGTGTGTGTGTGTGTGTGTGTGTGTGTGTGTGTGTGTGTGTGTGTGTGTGTGTGTGTGTGTGTGTGTGTGTGTGTGTGTGTGTGTGTGTGTGTGTGTGTGTGCCTGTGCGTGCGTGTGTTTGTCTGGCTGTCCCCCTCCTCTCCCAGTAAGTTCGATGATGTAAAACACATGGAGGGTGTTAAGACAGCCGGACAGACGATGGTTGACCTTACACACACACACGCGCACACGCACACGCACACACACACACATACACGCACACATGCACACACGTGCACACGCGCAGGACAGTTACTAATGGCTTTGTGCTGCAGACGACCTCCTAATGAAAGCCACTCATCATCATCATCATCCAGACAGAGATTGTGAAATCCAGTCTGGAGTAGATGGAGCAGAGTAGAAGGTGGGCTGGCTGCTGTACGATGCTGTTCCTTCCCATCCACCATTCCCACCACCAACAGACGCTTTGTTACGCCGGCTGGACTCCACTACAATGAAATAACACACAGAACTCCCAAACCACCTCATTCCTTTCTCTCTCTCTCTGCCAGTGGCAGAACCTTACAGAGTGTAGACTGAGTTCTGACAACTCTGTTCACCTCCATCGGTCTGGACTCTGGATTAGGCTTAACCTCCATTAGTCGAATAGTACAGGGGTTTTCAACAGGTGGTCCGGGACCACCAGTGGTACCTGAGAAGATTCCAGGTGGTCCGCAGGCTAAATGATGGAAAGTTGGTTAACCATATGTAACTCTTTGAGAGCATAAAAAGAGCGTTTACACTCTCAAGAGTTAAAATATTCATGGTCATTCTGTATGTTTGACTGTTTTGTTTTCTCTGAAATCCATCGTTGTGGACAAAAGCAAAAGAATTCTTTAGTTGTGGGGTGTGTGGGGCTAAAATGTCAAATGGTGGTCCGTGGCTCAAATTCTGAATAAATAGTGGGCCCTGGTATGAAAAAGGTTGAAAACCACTGGAATAGTTGATCGGAGTCAACTACCAATCTCTTATTATTTCTTTATTTTAAGTATATTATATAAGTATAATAAGTATTAAGTATTTGACTTAAAAATTGGTCTAATATGTTGTACTACTTAACAATGGAATGATTCTCTGTTACAGGGCTAGTTAGTTAGGCTTACAGTAGTTAATTAGATTTCCCTAAGAGACAAATTATGTCTAGGGTGACATGATGAGTGCCACGAAAATGTTACTACTTGCATGAGCAGAGCGGGTGCAAATTAAGCAATCGGTGCACAGTCGTTATATTGTTACTGTGCAATACTTTAAAACAGTTGACAGGTTGCGAAACAGCTTTTATTTGCGCCACCCTCATTGAAGGCCCTATTCAGGTTGCATAGACAGTAGCTTAGTTTCTGACCCCTCAATGTCGCAACTCTGACACTAGACAGCTCTGAGCAGTGGGAGGAACCTGGATGGGAGTGGAGCGACCGCAAGAGATTCCGCTCAGCGCTGGTCGGTCAGGAGAAACATGCAGTGATGTAATGTTGACACACTGCTAGACTATGGCCCTGGAGTTGCTTTTAAACACAAACAAACTTTCCCCTCCTCGGGCTCTACGGAGCGTGAAAATGTTCTACGGGAAGGGACACGCGCCAAATCCTACACAGGACACTAGGGGATGGTCGAGTTATCCGGGGAAGGTTGTCTCACAAACCCGCAGGCCGCTGAT
>CM076988.1:18261169-18281169 GCA_039105355.1 Benthosema pterotum
TCCATTCAGCAGCGACCTACTTCACACCCGGTTAAGTTTCGCCGCAGTGAGTCGGTCTCCTCTTTGCCAGAGAGCAGGAAGGATCTGACTTTAGGCTGGAGTGGTTGGAGCAACTATTAACCCTTTCACAGTAAGGGATTATGATTACTCAAATCTTCTGTTTCAATAACACAATCAACAAACTAATACGATTGAGTGTTATTTGATTATGTATAGCACCTTCAAATAGTACTGTCTACTGTATGAGAGCATCTGGTGTGCGACAGACGATGTGATTTACAACAGGTCTGTCATCCAAAGTGCTTCATTTTAGGCTATGGGCTAAAGAAAAATATAACCCTTAAAACGTGAGTAGATTGTGATCTAAATCAAATGCTTCCAAAACTAATTAGTGATGTGCCAATGAGACATTTTGGACAGACCGATTAATCACATCGATTAATTAATCGGTCTAACTGATTATCCAAACCAATGCTGACTCATCTAAAACTAAAACCGCCCGATACCGATGCGTAACTTCGGTGATCCCATCACTAATAGAAATTGCTGACAGGTTGATTGACCGTAAAAATGTAATTGACATCATTCACTGCTCATATACCTGGAAGTCATCCTGGGGGAACTGCAGCATGTCCCTGTGCACATCGCTGACGATCTGCGTCTTCTTCTGTAGAACCACATTCTCGTAGTCCAGAGGCTCGATGATCTTAGGCTTCACCTGAGAACCACAAAGAGGAAAGAACGGTTGTCACAAAAGAGTTTTTGCAGTCTTCTTTGGTAGGACCCTGACGGGGATCGAACACAAAACCACCAGGACGGACACTCTAACCACAAGGCCACTGTCACTAGTAGTGGAAATGAATACTTCTATAGTCAATGTACTATAACTTGAGACGTTTGACAGGGAAGCGGATCGTTGTCATTATTATTGTGGTTTCGGATTTTGAGGATTTTTGTGTTGTAAAACAAATCCTGCTGCGTATCGTATTGTCGGTAAGTGTGCTTTGTTTGGTATGAAGTCTCATTAGAATCCTAATGCGCATCAATAAACCACATAAAAGATGCCCAGGCTAGGACACATGTGAGCCAATGAAGAGATCATAGAAGCCCTATTGCAATGTTCCCAGATCATCATAGGATTTCTTAACTTTATTTGCAGTTGATTTATTTATTTATTAAGAAAAAAAAAGATCCCATTTTTATTTTTTTATTTTGTGAAAAACTCCTTCTTGACTGTTCCCCCTGAATGGGGCCATAGGATGTTCTAAACTTCAAACCCCGAATTTTCCACACACCAGAAAGCAATTTGTAGCTATATAATCTCCCACCATCATGTCAACAGTGTGTTGACACTCACAATTTCACTTTTGGTTTAGCCATCTGAAGCGGGTGAACGACAGCAGAAATTGAAAATTTGATTGTCAACACATCCAATAGTCCTGTTGTAAACCTATGGCAGAGTAAGAGAAACAGCCAATACGGACGGCAAAGGTAAGAAAGCCTTCTGGGGTGGACTTCTCCTCTAACTACTTGTAGGCCTATTACAGTATATTTCACTGTGTAGTTTATGAATTAAAGACATTGATGTATAAGTTCCTGTTGCATTTGCAGTTGCTGCGGATGGTTTGTGAAAACAAACCACAGCAGATTATTTTTCACCATTTGCAAGAATTAGATGAGAATGCAACCTTAGAGCGAGAAAATGTAAAGTTCCTTAGCATTATTTGCTGTCTGTCGTCTCTTGTATACGTTCACTGCTGACTGAACCCTCCCTGTTACATCAAACACCAGTCCTCCTTTGACGTACAACTGTGGTTTTTCTGATGTTTTTTTGGGGTGGCGTTGTGTTGTGATGACGATGAGTCACAACGACACAACAAAACAAAATAGCTCTCTGGAGCTGTTCATTCAATTTCTATCAGGCCACGGTGCTGACCACAGAGAGCTGTGTGGTCAAACACAATGTCATTGTCCTCCTTTCCCAGAGCGAGGGTGGGACCGTCTGCCCAGCCCCATCCATCCATCCGTCCCTGCATGGCTGGGTCTCGCTGACGCAGAGGACGACCCAGCGCCACACGGCTGAATGTGGGTTAAAGAATGGAGAGAGGGAGGGAGAGAGAGAGTAGAGGAGAGAGACTGTGTATAACTGTACCAGTCACTGGGTCACAAGTTTACACGCATGGCCCGAAGAGAGTGCAACTCTTGGGCTGTACTGCACACATACAGTATGATACCTGTGTGTTTTCCCTTTCTGCCTATTGTCTCTGAATATAATAAGAAAAACAGACTAAAGATCTCTGTCTGAACCAGGTCGAAGGCATGAATTACTCCTCCAGATGCTGTCCCCAAAATCACGCAAATCGTTGCACAGTATCTCTAGGGCCATGTGCACAAGACAGAACTGTCCCATATTTCATACTCCATCCTAATTGACTTACAGAGTTTGCAAGATTGCCCGTTTAGAACAAAAGGAACAGTTATGTGATATCTTTAAAAGCATCCCTGGCAAATAAGACAAATATGCCTTAAAACATTATACTTGTCCTCTAGAACTAAAATGACCAAATAAAAACACTGTAAATATTTAATTTCTTTCTTCTTTCTCGGGGACTGCTGCTGTCGCAGGTTGATGATGTTATAGGCCCATGTGTGGTCTAGCCCTATGAAATTATGGAATGGAGATGCTGATATAGGTACAATAAAGGCCTGTATTAGCGCTATTTTTTAAAATATTTTTATACATTTGAAAACCTGAAATGGGACAATTAGCACATTGAGTACTTAGTAGTTTTGGAACTAAATTTGACTGCAGACACTTTACTCAAGTAAATGTTGAATTCCGGACTTTTACTTGTATCAGAGCACATCTACATGCAGTATTGATACTTTTACTGCAAGTAAAACATGTGAGTACATTTTTCCATCACTGATCAATGCCAGTCACTTCAATTGCCTGTACTAATCCTGACAGCTGACAGCTGATTCATCTGAGCATCATCCATGACTGCTCAGATACTTGGCTTATTGCTTCTTGGATCATCGCCAGAGAACACACACCTATTTCTCCTGAGATGAGCTCCAGGGTCGTGCACAAATAATAGACAAGCTAAGTTCAGCCCCTAACCTTTTAGCACAAGGTTCCACAGCATGGATGCAGCACTTACTACTATGGTGAAAGAAATGCAAAGTGCCACTCTTTTTCCATGCCAGCATTCAAGAGAATTTGTTTTTTTCTCCTGAACTTGAACACAGCATTTTGTGTTGAACAAATGTGTTTAGAAATCTATGTTGTCACACAACATCACCACTAGATCTGAAATGTCACTTCGCAAATCAGTCTGGCCAGGAGCCTATCCCCAAAGGTAGGTATGGACAAAATTCTATATCGAACAAACAACAAAATATTATTTAGTGGGAACTGAGACCATCAAATGGTGGTCCGTGGTTCAAATGCTGAATAAATATTGGCCTTTTCGCCTTGATACAAAAAGTGTTGACAACCACTGATGCAAGTAGTGAACGACAAAACACAGCAGAGGCACAACTGGTCCAGTTATTAAAAAAAAAGATTTTTTTTTTTAAAGGACAGACATTTAACCCCCTGGAGAGCTCCATGTGCCCTGGAGCTACGAGCTATTTCCCCCGTTTCCGTTCCAGAGCTGCTCTCTCCTGAAGAAAAGAAAAACAAACAGCGAAAAACAGAGAGAAGCCTCTTCAAAGCACCCCATCAAAGGGAAACGGCACAGAGTTTGACCTGCATATAGTATTGAGGAGAAGATGATCACATGTGACCGTGCTGCATGTGTAACGGAGCACCTCGCTCTGGTCTGGACACACAATGGTGTCAAGTTGTAAATGCACGGGTGAAAAAACAGCAACAAACAAACTTGAACATGCAATAGTGTCAGGAGTGGTTCGCTCCTTGTGTTGTACCTGCAGGCAACAGGTACGACACAAGATCATGCCTAGTGTGATCTCAGAGTAACGTGAGAGAAAACAAAGCTGCACATGATGTTGCCCGCTGCCCAGAAATGAATTCCCGTTCATTTCCCTCATAGGTCTTCCAAAATTATTTATATAAAGACGATTACACTGTGGACAAAGACAACTTGGTTCGTGACAAATCATGAAGACAAACTCAATGTCTTGGGACAATCGATTGACTTGTAAGAAGAGAAAATAAACAAAAAGTGTTCTATCCTGCTGTTTTGGATATTGTATTATAATATTGTTTGCTGTCATGATTTGTCACGACCCGAGTTGGCTTTGTCCACTGCGTAATCATCTTTATATGAATCATTTTTGAAAAGGCTATGAGGAGGAATATCAATGGGGAAATTACTTCTGGGCAAGCAGATTGGCAGCAATTTGGGTTCAGTATCTTGCCCAAGAACACTTCGACATGCAGCGACAGGGAGGAGCCAGGATTCAAACCGCTGACCAGGGTCACTGGACATTCATTCTTCACCTCTATCTGTCAATAAAGGCACACAATCCAACTCTTGTCAGAGCAACAGCGCCCATGTCTCTCCAAACACAATGCCAACAAACTAACTAACAGTCACTCAAAATGCACCCATCAATGCAACTGACAGCACACAGTGCATTCCTTCTTCAACAGTCTATGGCACAGTAACATCTTCCCATGCAGAATAACGTCCACAGGTACTCTCAGGTTCCAAATGAACCAAAACAAACACATCCCATTCACCGCTCCAGGGACGTGTACACATAGACCGCAATGTGGGGGCTTCAGCCCACTTGTCTGTAAAACAACTGTCATTGCTTTTCAGAGCACAAATTCAGTTCACTAGCACATAGTGAAATAAATACACATACACTTCCTTTTCCATGCCATAACGGAAGGCAGACATGTAATCACTACAGGGTAAGGTCAAATATAAATGTAATCAGTACAGGGTACAGTCAGACATAAAAGTAATCAGTACAGGATACAGTCAAACATACACCGAAAAAAGTCAACCCACCAAATAAATTCCTTGCCGTCTTGTTTCCATTCAGATCCTAAAGACTGCTGGTTTGCGCCCCTGAAATCGCACAAGGTACAAGCTTGTAGAACTGCTATTTTCGCTGTAATTTTTCTGCCAAAAAAGGGACCTCTCTCTTACAGGTATTTCAGCCCTTGCCTTTTTCTCTCTCTCTCTTTACACACTTCTCTGCACGTCCCTGCACTGCGTCTCAGTCTGGGCTCTCAGTCACTGAGATGAGGTCATGAATGGATGGACTCACCGACGCTGCTGTCACCGCCAGCGGTGACGCTGCCGCTGCTGCCGCGTCCGTCACCTCTGCCTCGATCTCCGCCAAGCTCCGGTACTGCTGGGGGGATTCGATCACCATCACCGTGTCCCCCCGCTTTGGGGCTTTGGCAGCCCCCCGGCCCTGCATGCTATAGTAATAGTAGTAGTGCAACTACAGGCCAGCTCTGGCAGCAGCAGCGGTGCCTGTGTGTGTGTAGTGTGTGCGACCCGTGTGTGTGTGTTTGCGTGTGTGTGTGTGTCTACAGAGGAGGCTGTGGACTCAGAGAGAATGCCATGGCACTAGTAGAAAGTTGACTGCATGCACTCTAGTCTCTGTGTGGAAGTTGTTTTGAGAGCTTTTTCTCTGTCGTCCAACAAGATCCCCCTCCCCACTCCCACTCCTACTCAATCACGATAGCCCGGCCTCTCTCTCTCCCTCTCTGTCTCTGTCTCTCTCTCTCTCCTTGGCTCGCATGCAATAGAAAAGAAAAAAAGCTGCTCCGTCCCTCCCACTTCCACAGCTGCACAGCTGTGGACATCTGCATGTGTGTGTGTGTGTGTGTGTGTGTGTGTGTGTGGGGAGGCGTATGTTGTTGAACGACACACTATCGACCACTCCCTCCCTTACAAAAAGCTCACTAGAGGCCCGCCGGCAGTTATTGTATTATGACATCATCTGCCAACTCTTCTTACCTACCTGTCTGTTTGTGTGTGTGTGTGTGTGTGTGTGTGTGTGTGTGTGTGTGTGTGTGTGTGTGTGTGTGTGTGTGTGTGTGTGTGCCTGGGTTCGAGACGGGGTTTGAGAGGGATGGCGGCATTTTGATAATGTTCTGTTTTTGCATTGATATTTCGGCTCACTTTGAACTTGTCGTGTGTGTGCCGTCTCCGACGCCGCGGGGAGGACCCTGCGGGGTATGTGTGTGTGTGTGTGTGTGTGTGTGTGTGTGTGTGTGTGTGTGTGTGTGGACACATGCTTCCCCTCTTATCCGGATCTTAAACACAAAGACACACACATACAAGTCTCTCTCTCTCTTTTGCTGCTTCAGGAAAGCTTTGCTTTGCTAGCCTCTCCTCTCTCTCTCTCTTTGTCTCTCTGTCTCTCTCTCTCTCTGTCTCTCTGTCTCTCTCTCCCGTGGATGGAGCTGTCTCTGAGGAGCTCCGCCGATCCTTTCATCTCAGCGTCGGCAGGCGCCGCGGCTCAGCTGTTTTCCGTCTAAGCGTGCCGCACGCTGTGTGTGTGTATGTGTTCCCCCAAAACCACGACATTCAAGACGTTAGGCCTCAACAAAGGCGTTACTGTCAGAAACGACACTTTCTCTCTCTCTTTCTCTATGCCGTGCAACCACAGTGGGTTTGATGAGGTCTGTTGACCATATATGGAGCTTGTCTTGAGTGTAAACAGGGTGTGATGATGAGGTCAGATCAACATGATGGAATGTGAGAACAGAACAGTTCCCCTTTAAAGGAACTGTGTTTTTATCATCAGGTACAGTAGGTAATGTTAATGGCTACCAAGCAGACAGCACAACAACACCACAGTACACATACCAGCCAACAGGATGGGGGACATTTTTACCTGTGTGTGTGTGTGTGTGTGTGTGTGTGTGTGTGTGTGCGTGCGTGCATGCGTGTGTGTGTGTGCGTGTGTGTGTCTATGTGTGTGTGTGACTGTGTGTGTGTCTTGTCTTGAGCCCCCCACCCCCGTCTCTGCATTGCGGCTCGTACAGTTCCATAATAATTAGTGAAAAAATGTACACACATTGTATTAATACAGTTTGTTCATGCATGAGTGTGTGCCTGCGGGTGGGTGGGTGCGTGCGTGCGTGCGTGTGTGTGTGCGTGTGCATGCAGGCATGCCTGCACATGTGTGTGTGTGTGTGTGTGTGCGTGCGTGCATGTCTTTGAGCATGTCACTGCTCTCTGATGTGCCTCGGTGGAGTGCCTGTAATTTGCATCTTCTTGTATAAACTGTACTCTCCGATCAAAGAGGCTCATTCAACTACAGTGAGAATAAGAGGCCAGTCTACAGTATGTGCTTAACGGAAACAGAAACAGAAACCACTACAGACACTACATTATCCTCATCACCTCCCTCTTCTATCCCCCAAATGGAAGCGGACGGATCGATGAGGACTCCATCACAACGCCATTATAGCTCTTCCCTCCCGAAATCAACATCCATTTCGATAGCTCTTTCGGAGGTGATTCCTGCAGCATGACTTGCATTAAGACTACTTTGTTCTTCATCAAAACAAAGTCTCTGAGAGAGGATTTCCTTTTTGTTTTCCCTCTTGTGGGGAAAACATAAAAAAGCACAGATACTCTACAGTCACTACTACAGTCATCAGATGATCATGTTGCGCTGAGAGGTGTGTTCTCTCCTCTGCGCTATCAGTGGTCAGCTAGACTGGTCAGCATTCCCTTTCTGGACAAGATTTGTAGTCAGTGGTGGTTTCCTGGGGTTTATGGTTTCCTGCTTGATGACTACAAATCTTTCTATGATAAATATTGGTCAAATCTTTTTGTGAGTCATCTGACTGAACTGAAGATTTAAGTTTATTGAGTTTCGGTTTCGGTCGTCTTGAACAACATAAACTTTGCACAACAAACTTCAATCCTATAGCGAGTCGCTATCAATTAAAATGATGGAGCTTGATATGCTGTCTACTGTATACCCCTATACTTCTGAGTGTTTTTTTTTTTTTTTTTTCAATCCTATCTCTGTGTGTCACATGTCTGTGCCATGGAGAGGACAGCAGCCTCTCAGTGTGTGTGACAGACTGACAGACAGACAGACAGGGTCCGCTTCACTCCCCGCTGTGTGACAGGGTCTCCCAGCACCGTGTGTGATAAGAATCAGGCTGTTGTGAAGCCCCTCGCTCGCTCTCTTGCTCACTGGTGGGTGAGGTCATCCCTGCTTCGTTCACCCACATCTCCTCCTTAAGCTCTCTCTCTCTCTCTCTCTCTCTCTCTCTCTCTCTCTCTCTCTCTCTCTCACGCCATCATCATCATCGTGTGTGTGTCTGTGTGTCTGTGCGTATGTGCGCCAGACAGTGTGGATGTGGTTGTCTCTCTTTGTATGTGTGTGGTCTTGTTGTTAAAATCAAATCAATCCACATGTTTATTTGTAAGTAAGTATAAAGTATGTACAGGTTAAAGAATCAAGTGGAGAGAGAGAGAGAGAGAGAGAGAGAGAGAGAGAGGGTCCATCTACTGTACTAGCCTTAACACAGCTTGAACCCATTAGACCAAGCGAGCCTCCACACCCTTCCCTAGAGGAGTATACGTGCACTTGTGTGCGCACACACACATATGGACTCACACACCGAGCGTCACTCAGGCCTATGGAGGATTGCATAAGGACAGGTTGATGAAATGTTTGGGAGCCGACCTTCACTACAGAGAGAGAGAGAGAGAGAGAGAGAGAGAGAGAGAGAGAGAGAGAGAGAGACAGCAGTGAGGGTGTTGTCTGAAACACACACACACACACACACACACACACACACACACACACACACACACACACACACACACACACACACACACACTGACCTTCAAAGACAACAACTCTGAACATATGCTTGAATGAACGATCTGCCAAAATTACACAATGCACCAACATCATCAGTTATAGAGGTACATAGAGCTAACAGGGGCTATTTTGTCTTAAAGGGGTAATTCTGATTTTTGGAACTACTGTCCATTAATACAGTATAAACTGTAATAATTGATGTCCAGAGTCAGGTGGTGGGAGTTCTGCTCTGGTTTTGGCGAATATACAGTATATTTCCAGTCATTTCTAAAATTTCTGAAATATTAACACATCCTTTGTTCATTTTTGACCCCTCTATCACGCAGTTCCCTGTGAACCCATTACAGACCTCAATTAGGTCGTGTCACTTGAGATACGAATATAGCTATGGAAATAAGAGCCACTCACTTCACACAGGTGTGAATATTGCCCTCCTTTTACTAAACCTGAAGGTTTAATGTTTGTTCAAACAGTGTTTGTTTTAAAAAGGCCATTGACAATGGCCCTCACTTCACGTGGGTGTGATTTTTTTAAATTCTAAACAACTTCTCATTTATTATAGTGATTTATCACCGCAATAACAAAAAAGATCCACCCCGCCTCAGTGCGCAGCAGCGCTGCCCGCTCCGCATGGCAAAGAGTTGAGATTTGATTCCTTCTATGCATCTTCAATTCTGAACGGATTTTGATAATTCAAACTGGTATTTGCTGTGTCCATTGAGTGGTTTCGTTGGGTGTATATGATGTGTATAATTATATACCGTTTAATGAAATAATATGGACTGAGAATGCCACCTTTTATCTTCTGCACATAGCCAGCTGCAATTAGTGACTCCCCGGTTAATGCTACTGAACACGTGTGCGTTGTTTGGACTGAACGAGAGAGAGAGAGAGAGAGAGAGAGAGAGAGAGAGAGAGAGAGAGAGAGAGACCTCACCCACGTGGCTCTCCCTGCCACGTGTGTCAGCTACGAGTTTCCATAGCAACCACACAACAAACAGAGAGACGGAGAGAGTGTAGTAGAGGGACAGCGGAGCCTTATGGATCTGTACACTGAAGGAGCTTGGATTTATTGACTTTTGGATCTAATAGCGATCTTTTTCCTGATCTTTGGTGGTTGACCTGTTATTTGGAGACAAGGTAAGGTTGGTTGCTGTTTTTTTTTTTTTTTTGTAATGGCGGCACTGATTGTTTGAGGATCGCTATAGTTATATCCAGCTAAATGATGGATCCTTTGTAACCAAACGGACCTTTATGGATCTGTAACTCTTGAGATCACAAAATGAAACCAAATGGACCTCATGCTCTCAGGGACCACTGGTGGTCCCTGGACTACTGGTGTGTGTGTGTGTGTGTGTGTGTGTGTGTGTGTGTGTGTGTGTGTGTGTGTGTGTGTGTGTGTGTGTGCGCGTGCATGCGTGCGCAGCCGTCTGCTCGCTGCTGCGGTGCGGTGGCACAGCAAGTTATATTTCAGTTGATTTTTAAATACAATTGGCTACTCTGTCTGTGCATGGTGTGCTGTGATCGTCTGCTGTGGTGTTGTCCTTTGATGTAGATGTTTGATATCCACAGGGTGGATGCACAAGGGTTTAATTTAACATATAATGGGGGAAATGGTTATCGTCGTGATTGCGCTGCTCGTCGTGATTGACAGGGGGACAGGGGGGGGCGGACAGAGAAGATCACGAGCCCTCGTGGACAGCAGTTGGTGGTTTGGCCGCTAGACTCGGTAATATCGATAATATCGGTTTTAATCACGTTATCAATATCGATATTAAAAATCAATATCGCCCAAGACTAGCCTCAGCTCTAACACTGCATGTAACACATGCAGGTGAGATGCTGGGCCAGACACATGGAACTGCTTACTGTGACATCTGATAGGGGACTTCCCTGAAGCTAAACCACTGTGTCATGTCACTTGGAATGATATGTAATGTACATATCTGACCCCCCCAAATAATCATACCTGAACTGGGGATCGTATCTGAACTGGTGGACCCCCCTCCATCAAAAAAGCGAAACAAAACAAAACATATCTGAACTAGGGACTGCCCAATACTATCATATTTGAACTGGAAACCTCCCAAAATAATCACTTCTGAACTGGGAACTGCCTAATACTAACTGGAGGCCACCCCCAAATAAATCATATTTGAACTGGGTACCCCCAGATATAACCATATTTGAACTGGGGACCGCCAGATATAATCATATTTGAACTGGGGCCCAGGCATACAGTATAATCATATTCTAACTGCATGTTGAATGGAAGCGTACGCCGGATCCAGTTGGTTCCATTTTACCCTCTTAAGAGTTACATTACATTTTGCATTACAATAAGTTTACACAATTAGAGAATGTGAAATAACTAAATATTCTTTTTTGTTGTCGTAGAGCAAGGCTAAATGTGATCCATGGCTAAAATCGTGGTCCGTGGCTCAAAAGCTGAATAAGTAGTGGGCCACGACGTGAAATTGGTTGAAAACCACTATACTACATGCAAGCAAAGAATACGCTGCGTGCTTGTTTAATTTTCTGTGGTAAGGTTGACTGAGTGCTAGGGGTTTTTTCTGTGGTACTTGGCTGAGTTGAAGTCCCGTTTCAAGTGGTCCACAGACAGGCCTTTTACAAAGCCTTCTTGGCTGGGTTGGAGGGTCCTGGTATCCCCCGCCGCAGACCCAGCAGGCTAATACCAGGCTCAAAGCAGGCATTAGCTCCTAAAGCCCTTCTAAATGGCAGCGAGAAGACAGTGGGATAGCAGAGATTATGAACACAGCTCTTACGTCAAAACAGGACAGAGTCGAAACAAACAACTTGACTGACTGACGCGGTGCCTTGTGGTCACAACGTGGTGGTGGGGGGAAAAGCATTAAGCAGTTTAGTTTTTAGTTTAGTTTAGTTTATTGGCACATATAAAAAGATAAAACAAGAATACAAAATTTGAAAATAATGTGCAGGAGAAGTTGGAAGCCGAGAGGCTTTTCAAGAACTTCCCCTAAAATGAAACCAATTTAAGAATACATTTTCAAATATCAAGACAAATTTCAGAAATACATCCAACAATAAAATACAAGTAAACAGTCAAGTATAAACACAGTACATATCATTGTAGGGATGATTGGTCTGTTAACAGACCAAACTATGAGCAAAACAATAACTAATAATTTTATTGCAAGAGTATTTTTTTGTAGGCTGCTTTAAAAGTTTGCAGAGATGGAGATGCTTTAAGCCTAGAATCAACAGTGTTCCAGAGGATAGACCCTCTATGTCTTATTGAAAACTGTCTAAGTGAAGTGCGGCTATAAGGTATATGCAAGTCTTTTGATTGCCGAGTAGCATAAGAATGAATATCGGAATTGGAAGAAAAAAAACATTTGAAGCCCTTAGGAATGTTATGATAGTCGTAGATGCATTTGTACACAAATATACATATCTGAAGGGAATTAACCTGGGAGACAGACATAATGTTAAGTTTCTTGAAGAGAGGAGCAGACGGTGCGAGTTGATCTGAATAGGTAGCCAGTCTAACAAATCTTTTTTGAAGTAAAACAATTTTTTGGAGATTTGATGAATACGTGCTAGCCCATATTATGTTGCAATAGGATATGTAAGGAAAAATCAAACTATAATACAGGGTTAAAAAACATCTTCTATTTAGCAACGTACCCACCTTCCTAATAATACCTAATGATTTCATTGTTTTTTTACAGACATGATCAATCTGTTTTTTCCAGTTCAATTTATCATCAACTATGATACCCAAGAACTTTGTAGAAGTAACTTGGTTGATTTTAGTTCCATTGATGGACAGACTTGCATTCTCCCATGAACACCTACACCTGCTATTATTATAAAATAAAATGAAATTTGATTTATCTACGTTCAAAGACAACTTATTTGTCTGAAACCATTCTGAGACACAAGATAAGCTTTCATTAGCTTCTCTAATTAGTTCTGCAAAATTTTCATGAGACATTATCAGGTTGGTATCGTCAGCAAACAGAATTGAGAATAATCTAGAAGATACCCAAGCAAAATCATTTATATATATCAAAAATAATAGGGGCCCAAGTATAGAGCCCTGGGGGACCCCACAAACTAGCTTTTCCCTGTCAGAATCAACATTATTAATAGAAACAAACTGTTCCCTATTATGTAGATAATCACTAAGCCATTTAATTACAGTGCCAGAGAAACCATACCTCTGGAGCTTGGCTATAAGGATTGAATAATCCACTGTATCAAATGCTTTGGATAAATCCAGAAATATACCAATCGCAAATTGCTTATTATCAAGTGCTTTGGTAATTTTATCAATAAACTGTAAGAGAGCCATGTAAGTAGAATGTTTTTGTCTAAAACCATATTGATGTTCGTATAATATATTATTATCATTTAGGTGTTTAAACATTCTTGAATAAACTAACTTCTCTAATATTTTAGATAAGGATGGCAATATTGAAATTGGTCTGTAGTTAGAAAATAGAGATGAATTACCAGACTTAAACAGAGGTATGACTTTAGCCACTTTCAAATCTCTTGGAACAATACCCGTTTCTAATGACAGTGATAATACGTGTTTCAAAGGCTCAATAATTGAAGGTAGAACCTCTTTAACCAAGCTGCTTTTGATGTTATCATGTCCTGCTGCAGAGTTTTTTAGATTTAGAATAATCTCCTCTATTTCTTTGGTGGAAGGTGGTTCAAATATATTCATGGATGGGTACTGACCTTGGATCGTGTCGAGGGGACAGCTATTTGTGCTCTTAATTTTGCTGGCCAAGGACATTCCAATATTTACAAAATAATTGTTGAACCCATTAGCAATCTCTATCGGATTTGTATATGATCCACTTCCATCTACGAAGGTAGATGGAAATGAAACACTATGCCTTTTTCTGTTAAGTAATTGATTTATGACGTTCCATGTTGATTTTATGTTGTTAGCTGCTTCTTTGAATTTATCTGAGTAATATCTCTTTTTTGACTCTCGAAGTAAGTACGTAAATTTGTTTTTGAATTTTTTGTAAATATCAGAATTTAAAGGAGTTGGATTGGTCAAGAACTTTTTGTATAATTTGTTTTTCTTCTTTGCGGATTTCAGCAAACCAGGAGTGAACCATGGTTTATATTCTTTTTTGACTGATGTCCCCTTGCTGTTAGAAAAAGGAAAGCATTTTTCAAAAGGGGAATTGAACAATTGCGAAAATGTTTGATAAGCCAATTCAGCATCATTTTGATTATACACAGTATCCCATGGAACGTCATTAATACATCTGCTAAAACGAGCAATGTTACCTTTGCTGAAACTACGATGACTTCCTTTCACCTCGGGCTCCACTCGTTCACCACTATTAAAGAATGTCAATTGAAAAATTGGAAAATGATCAGAAATATCAGTAAACAGCAGACCTGATTTGCTTATATAAAAGCAAATGGTAAATGGTGCATTTATATAGCCCCTTTATTGTCCAAGGCACTTTACATTGTGCATTACATTCACCCATTCACAAACACATTCATACACAGATGGCGGTGGAAACCACACAAGGCACCAACCCGCATACATTTAGGAGCAATTACGGATTCAGTGTCCCATAGACACATAACGGACTACCGGAAATATCGTCTGTTCATTCCATCCCACTGTTAAATCGCACTGCTGCACAGACGATCAGACCACTTTCCTAGTAAACACGACGGCCTGGATCTGAGAGCCACCTGGTCTCTGCTCTTTCTCTCTCTCTCTCTCTCTCTCTCTCTCTCTCTCTCTCTATGTCTCTCTGCGCTCGGTTTGCTGTCTCTCTACACTCATAACTGACCTATCTGACAGAAAGCAGAACACGCCAAGTGAGAAATAAGAGCTTATACAGATATGTTCAAGCTGCCTTTCGGGGCCTTTTTTAAACCTATATTGATTGCCGTTATTGATTGACACACAAGGGGCGGCAGGCAGCTTAAAAATGGTGCAAACCTGAGAGGTGTATAGTCGTGTGATGACAGAGCAATGCGTAGTAATACATTCGACTGTAGCACAGTTCCAGATATGGACAGTTTGGACATGCTTGAAAGCATTTTTATAATACGTATTTCAGGGCCAGAGCCTTGTTATTCCATTCGAAAGCATTTCAAAACCATCTTCATGCCAAATATGAGGCATTATAGCAAAAAAAAACACTGATATTCACATAGAAGAGAGCGAGTGAGAGAGAGATAGAGACAGAGAGAGGAGAGAGAGAGACTCATTAGTTTATAAGTGCTTGAGATGTGAAAAGCAAATACCAAGGCTTCTTTTTTTTCTTCTTCTTCTTTTTTTCAAATTCTGATCCTGTTTGAAGTTGTGCACCAGTATATAATGGTGTTACTGGGAGCAAGTCTCTCTCCCAAGTCCAAGCTTTAAGCAAGGGAATTATGAGTAGAATCAGCTGAAGGGAGCAGAAATCCAAAATGATTAACATGACGGGCCCTTCTTCTTCGCTCTGACCTGTGAATTATTAATCTCCAGCCCCATTTTACATGCTGAAAGAAGAGGTGGCAAGGCCCCGACTGATAAAAAAAACTAATTATAACCACCGGAGGAGCGGATATTGGTCAAACACATGCAGAATATAAGAATTATACGAGAAAAAGAGAGAAAGAGTTCACAACCAATTAAACCTGCATGAAGTACCCTGGCAAACGGAAATCTTAAATCTAAGTACATCTTGACCTCCCCATTTGTTGGTCATATTATTTCTAGGTTTGGGCCAATGCTTTGGTCCTCATGGCGAATTGCAGAAGCCACGATGACGATGCAAAAAGCCATGCGTCTGTGTCACCCGGGTAACTGCTGAGATAACACTAGACTAGTAGAAAATGTTTATCTGAGGGCCGGGAGTTATTTTTCTTTTTCAGCAGTCAGCAGCGCTGTACACATTCAGACATTATCCCAGCCATCAGTGACCTTCTGTTATTACCGTTACACACACACACACGTACTCGGCATGCACACACACACACACACACACACACACACACACACACACACACACACACACACACACACACACACACACACACACACACACACACACACGGAGAGAGCCTGCTACAAAATAGTCTCATATTCTTCTAATGCCCCTTCTAAAGACTCCATCCCACCACACTGTGCATTCCCAGAGCTAATCAACACAAAAATAATTCTGTTTTGTCTTTGCTCGACACAGCAACTGCCCACAGATGACAGGAAAATCGCACCATCCTATAGGCCAGACTGTTTCCAAGCATGTATGCGGAGCAACAGAAGCTTGCTCTGAAAATGATCACGCCTCCTGCCCTCTATACAGTTCCACACTTCCGTGTTGACATTATGGTCATACAAGTGTATCTCAACACTTTCCCTTTAATATCTAAATGCAACAAAAAGAAAATCCTCAGTGATAACTAGAAAAATACTATTCTGTTCGCTACTCGTTTTCTTTGGCTACTAGGGCTGGGCATGACTGACGCTATGACAAAAATTCTTGCACAAAGTATGTGGAAGTAGTGACACTTCCACTTCCAGTAGTGACTACATGGCTGCCTGCCTAAATATGCCCCAAGCCGCCCCCCCTTCCACTGCTGGCCTGATGGCAACTATAAAAACACACAGCTTTCTACTTCTAGGGGCCGACGGCATGGAACAAACTCCCACTGTACCGTCGACAGGCAGCCTCTGTAGACATCTTTAAAGCTCGGCATCACATTACTGCTCTCATGTCAATGTGTTATGCCTTGCTTTTCTTTATTTTGTCGCCATTGCTCTGTAAAGCACTTTGAGCTGTCTGTTTGCTACCCACATACTCCATGAGTGTGACGCACATACAGGCACAGACAGACATCTCTGCTTGGCTTACATAGTACATCCGGCTCAATGCGTTGAAAAGTATGAAAGGCAGGATGAACAAGACTGTCTGTCACACACGCCCCATAATTTGGCTATGTCTGACCCGGAACTCCCTAAGGTGGAAGACGCAAGTTATTATTATTATTACTACTACAACTACAACTACTACTACAACGAAACGCAGAAACGACGATAAACAACTAAGAAAAGCTAAACATTGACCTTGTTTGCAGTGGTTGGAGTCCAGGGTGGCCGGATGGCGCGAGCGAGCGCCGTTTCCTCATCCCCCTCATCGCCCTCTTCGTCCTCGTCGGGGGGTCCCTGCTCCAGCGCCGCTTTGTAGCCGAAGCCGCAGCTCCCCAGCCCCAGGATGGAGCGCAGCCCCTGGCACAGCAGAACGCTGGGGGTGCAGCCCATGACGGACAAGAAGCCTCTGGTTCCAACCGCCCCGGCAGCACCACCACCACCATGCAGAGATGGGAGGGGTTAAAAAATACTAATGCGGACCCCCCACCACCACCCTACGCCCGACTAAACCAGTGACTCTGTCCAGAGTCAGGACAGGTTTAGCCTCGGAAACCCTGACGTGTCCTCTTCAATTTGGCATACAGCAGACACCCACGAGTCTCAGAGCTTGAGCCTGTGTCGAGATTGGACTCTTCGAGTCGGGTCAAGTCAGAGTCGAGTCTGTTTTCTTTGATATCAAGTCTGACTCGAGTCTTGAGTCTTTGATCTCGAGTCTGAGTCGAGTCTTGAGTCTTTGACCTCGAGTCTGAGTCGAGTCTTGAGTCTTTGGGTTTGAGTCTGAGTCAGGTCTTGAGTCTTTGACCTCAATTCCGAGTCAAGTTTAATCTTTTTAAAGAGCTTCAGGACAGTAGGGCAAACGTTGCTCTCTGATGATTTCTGATTGTCTACACCTTGTTAAATTGACGCACATGTCGAGTCTCGAGTCTTTGACCACAAGTCCGAGTCGACTCTCAAGTCTTTGACCTCAAGTCTGAGTCAAGTCTCAGGTATTTCACCTCAAGTCCGAGTCAAGTCTCGAGTTCTTGACCTCAAGTCAGAGTTGAGTCTCGGGTCTTTCACCTCAAGTCCGAGTCAAGTCTTGAATCTTTTTTAAGATGTAGCCTCAGAACAGTAGGGCAAACGTCTCTCACTCTCTGCTGAATGTCTGATTGTCTACACCCTGTTAAATTGACGCACATGTGCACACGTACACACACTCCACTCTCTCCCTGACGCTCTAATTAATTTAGCCTCATGACGTGCATGTTTTGTTTCTCCCGGCACATACTGCCTGTGACATTAAAGTTCAGTCTTGATCCAGTTCAGTCCACAACACGCCCCGATGCCAAGAGGAGCTAATAAAGAACAATGAAGGTATAGGCGTCCACGGTTACAAGATCACGTGACCTTGTGAAGTTCAGAACTACTGCTGGGAGGAGGAATTCTTCTCAAGCATGGAGATGGTCGATGAACCATATGGCTCCTGTCACGTCTTCTTCGATTTTGTTTTGTCCCTTCAGCCTACTGACTGCTGGGGGAAAAAAATCTTTCACAGCATCCGGGTTGCCTTCAACACTGTTCCCGACGGCTATAGTACTACTACTACGAGACCATGTCAAACCTCAGCGTATTCACTGAGGCACTGCTGACGATGCTGAAGTCAGTCGAGTTGGACTTTTTTTTTTACAGACAGTAAGCAAGAAGTACAACACACAACGTTAAGGTGATAGAATCAAACACATTAGAAATAGTCATGTCAACAGCACACTGGCACCCACGCTGCGCTCACTGCCTCAGGTCACTGAAGGTAAGGTAATAATAATCCCGCTGCTGCGCGATGACTGTCCTTATGATCCATTGGGAGGAGGGATGGATGGAAGAATGGATGAGTGGATGCTCTTCTGGGAGGGTGTCCGTTCATCCAGGAGAAGTCTAGGATGGATGGATGTATGGATGGTGGGATGGAGACAGGCAGTTTGTGGAGGAGAGAGACAGAGTCCGCGTTCCTCAGTGAAGCGGCGAAGGGCGTCGTCGACTCTCCTCTCCTCCTCCCATCATGCTTTACTCCGGAGGATGCTGGAGGCTCTCTCTCTCTCTGCACTTCTCACTTTGCTCTCTCTCTCTCTCCCTCTCTCTCTCTCTCTCACTATCTCTCTCATTCACTCTTGCACTGATTTGCTGTCCTTCCTTTCCTCTGCCCCCCCCCCCCCCTCTCTCTCTCCCTCCCTCCCTCATTCATGTTTGACTTGTTTCTCCCTCTCTACCCCTCTCCCTCTCTCTGTCTCTCTCTCTCTTCCCCTCCCTCCCTCCCGTCTCAGACCTTAGTCATTTCCCTGACTGTAACGCTTTGTCAACACTGCGCAGATTGCACTGTAAAAGGCAACGCTTGCTTCGCAGAGACGCTCGCAGTGCCCACACCGACTTGGAACGCATGTGTTTTGCTCTCTCGTCGTCGCTGCACGTGCGCCCCACAGACATGCCCACAGCACACACACACACACACACACACACACACACACACACACACACACACACACACACACACACACACACACACACACACACACACACACACACACACACACACACACATGCTGAAAGTTACAAGGGGATGCAGTCATCTCCCTGATGTCATTCACATTGCCCTCTGCTGTGTGGTTCAGCCTTGCCTCGCCAGGCATGCGTTGCCCACAACCTAGCTGCCACTTAGCGCGTCACACAAAGTGACCTAATGCCGCATGATTTGTCGGGAGGAAAGCCAAGATAAATCGGCCAACACACATTAATCAGCCAGTGGGTTTATTACAGTGACACCGTAATGGCTCTGCAGAAGAAGCAGAGAAGGATAGTGTGCTTACTTACAGCGTGCATGGATTATGTAAATGCCAAATAACTATTTTTTGTTTTCTAGACTTGCAAATGCTTGTGTGAATATTTCATGAGTTGTTGACACAGTATACTTTTAAGCAAACATTATGTCAGCACTGACAAGGATGTAAATGAAGGAATGAAGAGCACAGACGGATGCACGGATTGCAGTCAAACTAACAATTATGGGTTGTTTTATGAGATGGCTATTCGTCTGCAGGAAATATTTGTCAGAAATTGGCTAAAATGCATTTTCTGCCTATTACGTTTCGGCCAGAACAGACAGAAAATATATCACAGTGTATAATAGTGTATGCAATGAATGCATTCAAAAGTGCTGAATAAATGTTTTATGCTCCCATAATAGTGACTATTATTTAAGTTAAGTTTTGACATAATCAGGTACCCTAGCTTTAGGTGGCTATGACAGCATCTGTATGAAAAAAACATAATTTGAGCATCCCTGGTT